>CM034151.1:259553496-259774310 GCA_019776745.2 Taxus chinensis | reverse complement strand
TACGATTCACTTTTCAACAACACCATTTTGTTAGGGTGTGTGAGGAGGAGCCATTTGACGACGAATGGCATGTGTTTTCAAAAAATCATTGAACTCATTGTTGGTGTATTCTCCCCCTTGATCTGAGCAGAGTGTTTTTATTTTACTACTGGACTTTGTTTCACCAAGGGCTTTGAACTTCTTGAAAGTTTCAAAAGCTTGGTATTTTGTAGAAAGATAGTATATCCACATTTTTATTGAAAAATCATCAACAAAGAGCATGAAATATTGAAACCCATAGTGGCTAGGTCTCATTGGTCCGCATAAATCGGTATACACCAATTCAAGTTTTTCCTTAGCCCAAAATGTACTATGTTTGGATGGTGCTCTATTTTTTTTCCTACCAAACAATGCTGACATTTTCAGTACCCTTTTTTAGAGGTGGTAAACCCCTAACCATGTTGTATCGATGAAGTGTGTCAAGATAGCCAAAAATCACATGTCCAAGTCTTCGATGTCATAGTTGAGCTGATGATGTATCCTTGGCTACAAGTGCTTGATCATTTCGTTGAACAAAATCCAACTTAAACATTCTTCCCACATTTGAAGCTTTTGCAACAATTTTGGAGCTTTATGACTTATCTCGAATTAGACACATTTTTTTATCGCCTTTATAATAAAAGTCAATTTTGAGATTGTGATCTAATAATTGAACTCATTGCTGGTGTATTATCCCCCTCGATTTGAGCAGAGTGTTTTTATTTTCCTACCAGACTCTATTTCAACTAGGGATTTAAACTTCTTGAAAGTTTCAAAAGCTTGGTCTTTTGTAGAAAGACAGTATATCCACATTTTTCTTGAAAAATCATCAACAAAGAGCATGAAATATTGAAACCCAGAGTGTCTAGGTCTCATTAGTCCGCACAAATTGGTATGCACCAAGTCAAGTTTTTCCTTAGCCCGAAATGTACTATGTTTGAATGGTTCTCTATTTTTTTCCTACCAAACAATGTTGACATTTATTTGTACCCTTTTTTAGAGGTGTTAAACCCCTAACCATGTCGTATCGACGAAGTGTGTCAAGATAGCCAAAACTCACATGTCCAAGTCTTCGATGCCATAATTGAGTTGATGATGTACCCTTGGCTACAAGTGCTTGATCATTTCGTTGAACAAAATCCAACCGAAACATTCTTCCCACATTTGAAGCTTTTGCAACAATTTTGGAGCTTTGTGACTTATCTAGAATTAGGCACATATTTTTACCACCTTTATAATCAAAGTCAATTTTGAGATTGTGATCTAATAATTGACTCACGGATAACATATTTTTTGTTAAACCAGGGAAATAAAGACATCTGTAATTTTACAATTATGATGCCCAAGTGGTAGTGAAATGGAACCAATGCCTTCAACACTGTATGATGTATCATCACCCAAAGAAACATGATTTTTGGTGGGTGTTTTAATCATTGTGAAGAACCAATCTTTCTTTCATGTCATGTGTCGAGTTACACCTGAGTCAACATACCAAATTTGATTTGTAGAATTGGATACTTCATTTGATTGTGCAGAATATAGGAAGTCATCATCATCAAATTAATATGCCTGTTCGGCTACATTTCCTTGTTGAGTTGGTTTCTTCTTCCACTTCTTATTATTTTGTCCCTATTTACACTTTTGTTGACTAGATTTTATTTTTTAGTGATTAATATTTTTACCACTTGATGATCCTTGTTTGAATGTGTTGTACCAACAATTTTTTAACTCGTGTCCTTTTTGACCACAAATAAGACATTTTTGTTGGTCCTTTTGGCCTTGTTGAGTATTACCTTGCTTCTGAGGTTGTTTACTAGACTTAGCCTATTTTTTCCTTTTTTATTAGAAGCAAGTGTCTATTCTTCAGTTTCAGTAGTTGACTGAATAGCTTCCTCTTGTTGTAGCATATTCACCAACTCTTCAAAAGTTGTTATTTGACCAATTATGTTTAACGTGGTCACAAAAATCCTATAAGAAGGAAGAAGATCTCTCAATACTATAGGCACAAGTGATGTGTCTATTACTTCTTCTTCCAAAGCTTGAAGTGATGCATGAAAAGTTGCTACTCTTCTAAAAAAATCAACTTTTTCAGTTGGTTGCATTTTCAAGTTCAATAGTTAAATCTAGAGATGAAGTATTGTGTTCTTATTTTTTGACTCATATATTGTTTTCAACTTGTCCGAAGATTCTTTTGTCATTGTGGTCTCATGAATATGAGGTTGTACCTCATCTGAAACACTAAACAAGATTATTAACTTTGCTTTTTGATTTACACGATCAAATGTAGCTTGTTATGTAACATCTCTTGAAGATCTTGTTAATTACCAGAAACAACGAACCATAGATTTTCAAAATCAAGTCGTGCATGAATTTTTGTTTTCCATGCTGGATAATTATCATAATGCAAAAGTTGAGAATCTGGCAAAAAGAATTTTGGTACCGTAATTACGGCCATTGTAAAAAGTGATAAACAGTACAAGAAAAAATTGAACACTTTCCCCCTCTTAAAGCATGCACACCCCCCTTTAAATTTTTATTCCTAACAAGCTGAATGAGTTAAAAGTATCAAATCAGGAACTAAAAAGTCAAATGGAAAAAGAGAAAAAGGCAAGGGAAGAATGGGAAGAAAAATTCTATAAAAGCAAGGAAAAAAATATAAGTGTTTAGCAAAAATACAGATGGTTTGTATGATGAGTGAAAATTTACTTACATGTAGAAGACCTTCTCCTCCATACAATGTCTCCCTAGAAGAATAATTTATCCGTTGGCAATTATTGAGGATTTCATGTGGCCTTCCACATGAATTGAAGGATGAATCAGAATTGATGGCAGCATATTCTTTAGCCAGTCCAAAGTAGAAGAATCTTCTTTGTGAATTTTATCTCTGCAACTTTATGTTTGAAAAGAACACATGCTTTATGATTAATGTATATGTGGGGGAAATCCAACTTCAGGAATTTGTTTCTATGCTCTCGAATCAGATAGCTTGGAAAGAAAGGAATATTGAACAATTAATAAAGGCTAGTTCATCTAGCCTATGTATGAGATCTCATTACGGAAAACCATCTGCATTTGTTCTACATTCCAAGGCTCATGCCTTTGATAGCTAATTTAAGGAACATTACATTGCCAGCCTGCAAAGGAGTATCGATGCATTCACCTCCTATGAAGAGGAAAAATTTGAGGAAATTTATGATGGATGCCTAAAGAGATGGGAATTCCTTACTGTAGCATTAAGAAGAAGAGAATTTATCTCTCCAACAAATCTAATATGGAGTCTGGAAAGGGCCAAAACTTTATGTACACTCATTCCTCAAATTTGTGAAAAACACAAAGGTATGTGGATGGGTATGAGAACAAGGCCTCCTCTCCTTCTTACACCCATGTCTCCATGGCATAATAGATAACCCTAGGATCCCACTCATTTTGAGGATTAGTAGAAAAAACTAGAGGAAGGATCAGGATACAACAGTTCTCATCAGAAGCACTGGGACATTCAATTTCAACCATTTGACCTTAGCAATAAATTGGAATGCAGAATTCATTATCTCAATTTTGAAGAATAAAGTTTGTAAGAGGACTTACAAACAAGTAAGTGTGGGGGAGATGATGAGGCTAAAATATGCCTCATCAATGTGCAATGAATACTCTCATTTTACTTCCCTTGTAATCAAGTTTGTCTGCATTTCATAACTTTTGTTTGATCTAAATATAAGTTTAGGATGTAACTGTCCATCTTTTGTTTGATTTAGTTCAAATATCTAAAAAATTCTATAATTCCTAACAAATTGTGTGGAAATTTAGTTTTTGGAATAAACAGGTCATATTTGTTCAGGATAAGCGAATTGTGAAGTAACCAACACCTTTTTGAGGAATTTGGCTAAATTTTGGCTTAGCTCCGGAACTCCAGTACTTAGCTCCGGAACTCTAGCAATTAGTTCCAGAAGGTTTCCCTTTGGTTCAGGAACTTCTCCAAAGTTTTGGAATCAATGGGAATCTTCTTATTCTATCAAAATTCAGTTATGGAGCAAAGAATGAGCCTTCCAATCAAAAAATAGACCAAAATTTTTCCAGTTCTTCACACTCCAAATATACACATGTAAGACCAACAACTATATACCCAGCTAGTTTTTTAAATTTCATGTCTACTTTGGGCACTATTTGGTTTCACTAGATAATGTAGGTGGAAAAACAACTATTAAACACTCATGATTGTAAATGCATCTTCGGATGGGAAATATATATAGAGAACTAAAGATAGATGTAGGGAGCTGCCAGTTAAACTTTTATAAGACTGAATAATTCAATGATAAATAACCATTTAATTTTGATAGCAACATATTGTGTTAACTCTTGATTCAAGGTGGAGCAAGGGCCCACTCCTACAAGAAAAAGGATATTTTCTTTCATTTTTATTTATATTTTCAAGTAATTTGTATCATTTTGTTATTTTTCAATTTTGTAATACTTTTTGATTCATCAATTAAATTTTGTTACGTGGAGTTATCTATTGTTTGTGTAGGTGTTATAGTTTACATTCTTATTTCCTTAAAGGCATTTTAAACAACATTTTCAAAGTGTGTTCAATTTTGTAACATGTGTTTATTTCCAGCAATGTGCTCAATTCTGTAAAGTGTGTTTATTTCAAGCGGTGTGTTCAATTTTGCAAGGTTTGTTCATTTCAGCAATGTGTTTTTATTTCAACAAGTTTCTTATAGTTTAGCTTTAATAAGGATTTCGTCAAGAGATCTTAAGACACTATAAAACCCCCCAGAAAAACAAAAATAATAATAACTACAATCAATTGCTAGTTCACTTGAGACTTCACTTGTTGCATATAGCTTTAGACACACTCCTAGTTTTAATATGACATCAACTACAAGTTGATCAAATGAAGGGAATAACGCCACCCATCATGTACCTGATAACCATGTGAATCGATGGTAAAAAGTTCACTGAGGAGACAAGAAAAAAAGTGTGGAGTGATGAAAATGAAGTGTGGAAGTAGAGAAGAGGAAGTGAAAATGACCTTAGGGGTGAAAGCATATGTGTGATGGTGCATTGTACTTGTCATTGATGTCGTTTGATGCCTGATGATGTGGTTGTTGCTTCCCATAAGGGTAGACCTACAAAAGAGGAGCAAACAAGTAGTCAAATATGTGTATATGAAAGATTCTATCCAAATGAGTAAAAAACATGTAAAAAGTATGTAAAAATGTGAAAAGGAACATGTGCACCTAATCCGCAATGAGTTAAAGGAGATAGAAAGGATCCTGAAAAATGCTAAAGAAGAACGTGTTTTTTGGGTGATCTCACGCCAAGTGTGGAAGAAGTGTAGGGAGAATGGTCTAGTGTTATTCTCCAACCTTTGATTGCTTCCACAAGTATAAACACCACTATAGATGGTGTGTTCAAATATGATCCAACTAAAAATAGAAAAGAGGTGAAAACATGTATGTTGATTGTTGAAGGACTGTGCATGTTCTGTAAAAGTAGTTGTGTAAACTACCAAAAAATGTACTGATGTGAGAAGAACTGTGTAACTACCCCTAGTCATAGGCACCCAGGAAGAGTCAACGTCGCCCAAATGCTACTGTCGAGTGTTGGGCACTAGTTTTTGTGTTGTGCTGAAGACCCAAGTCATATTTTGGGTTGTTTCTATGACTGAAGATTGTGTTGTATCGGTATTGAACTATGTTTAACTGTGACTATGAATTGTTGAATGAGGTGACTATTTCACCCAATGATGCCCCCCCCCCTCATTTGGGGTGCATGCGACATCACAAGGAGGATGCAGCCCGAAGGACTAGATATTGAACCATTATTGATGCCCTATAGGGGGAGAGAATGTGCTTGGTAAAAACCAAGGCATATGCAAAAAAAGTGGCTAAAAACATGTGTTAGTACAAGAAAATACCAATACGCATATATAAAAACAAGATGTAAGCTAACAAGCATTGAGAAGACAACGTAAACAAGAAATAATACAAACAAAGTAGACCTCGAAAAGAAGGTTTTAGACATAGGACATCACTCGTAATGCCGTGAAAAAATCAAGGCCGAAGTGGCTAAAAGTACACAAGTAGTGAACAAGTGAGACATATGGCAAAGCCCACAAACAATTGCATATAATAACAAGCAATGGAAAACAATGAAAAGAAAAAAAATAAACAACCATGGTAGCAAATAAACCTGCAAGGAAAATGTTGAACATGAAGCCCCCATTAGTATGTTAGAAAGAGAAAATGTAAGTCAAAGCGTGTATGATCTAATATAGTAATGTGCTAGTATGAATAGGAAATAGTATAAATCGAAACAATAACACATGTGATGAGTACGAAAGTAGATGCCCCAGGAGCCATTGCGGGACTAGTAAAAGGTATTGTGCCAAACATCCATGTTGCATATAAGGATCTATGTAAAAGTTACATTCACAACTAGAAGGCAAGTGAATGCGCATATGTATATAGAAAGATAATGACATACAAATATTTGTATACCATGTGTAACAAAGTGTACATATAAGCATAAGAAAGTAAGAGTAAATGCAACCAAGATATGCAATATGTTGTGGATGTGAATGGAATAAAAATCAAAGTGAGTGTGATAGAAGCATCATGCCCCCCAAGCAAGTGTGAATGAGTATGCATGAGATGAGGTTCATTTATAAATGACCCCTTAGCAGTCAAGAATGAATCATATAACAAGAATGCATCATTGGGAAATGGTTTGATAGTGAACACTAGAAAGATATGATCGACAAAGTGTAGAGCATAAAGAGTGAGTGAGTGTGATGAGGTTCATTTAAAATTTAGACCCTTAATAGACAAGTATGAACTGTGCTACCAGAGTGCGTTATCAAGTAGTGTGTTGTGTTACAATGAGATGTTACAAAGATGTGTCATGAATGCACTGAATTTGAAAGGTGTTGTGTGTATGATATGAGGTTCATGAATGTAGTGAGCCCTTAACAATCAAGTGTGAACCTTAGAATGAGAGTGCATCATAGGGTAATGATGATACAAATTTATAAAGATGTGCAAGATGGGTGTGAAAGACTAGATGAGAGGTGTAGAGTAAAGAAGTAGTAATGTGAGACACATGACAATGCTAGAGAGGGGGGGGGGAATAAGCATGTTTCCCCCCAAACATGTAGTTGTGAGTATGTTATCTAATAAAAGTGAAAGATGAGGGTATTCCACCCAATTCTTGCGGAGATAAAGGCATGTGACCATGCTTTCAAACTGATAGTGTATGAGACAAATGATGTATCGGTGAATGAGACTTATGTGCCTGAGACCTATGAGGTGATGAACACCTATATGAAGGAGAGCACGGAGGTGATGAACACCTATGTGAAGCAAAGCAAGAAGGTGGTAAGCACTTATGTGAAGCAGAGTGTGGAGATGATGAATAAGTATGTGAAGCAGAGCGTAGAGGTGATGAACACCTATGTGAAGGAAAACGAGGTGGTGATGTATACCTATGTGAAGGAGTTGTCTGAGGGATGGAATTAGACTCATGATATGGACTAGTAGATTTGTGAGACTGAGTAGGCCATGTGCGGACATGCGAGCTAGGATAATTTTATTCTTTATATTTGAGAGGTCGCAGGGACCTAGATGCTCTAGCGAGTGCAATGACAACCTCAAGAGGAGGTTGCATTCATGGCATGGATGGTGAAACACCATTGATAGTGATGACTTGCCTATTATGGATTAAATTTAGACACAAGTGGTTCATGGAGATGATAGCTTGAGTTTCATAGAGCCAAGGGAGACCTAAGAGCATATCACACCCTTTGACTGAAGGTACCACAAGAAAAGGCACAAACATGGTAAGAGGACTAACGATAACTAGAAGCTCAACATAACCATATGATTTAGGAACTGGATAAGAAATTTGTGAGAGTGGATAACTGATAACGACAAGAAGTGTGATAGAATATATGCTTACGTGAAATGACGGATCAACCATAGTGTTATTGATAGTAATAAATCCAATAGAAGCATTGATGTGCAAGCGATCAGAAGAGAATGTAGCATGATAGTCATGGTCAGAGAAAGTAATGATCGGTGGAGATGCCTCAGTATGAGTAACTAAAAAATCAAAAGCCCCCGATGCAGGAGGCATTGTGTGATATGTGTGATTGGATGAAGAGTTAGCTACTTGTTTGTCATGTTTTGGAAGAGGATTTTTGAAGATATCGAGCTTGTGATTTTCATTAACTGGCGTAGATGTCGTAGGCTCAAGAAGCTCAATTTCATTATTATTGATAAGATCTTAAATCATATTTTAAAGTTTGAAACATTGATCTGTAGAATGCCCAATGTATTGATCACAATTTCATCAAACAATTTCATTGTAATTGCAACCTTTAGGATGATATGGGTCCATATAGAGTAGAGGAGGAAGCGTAATAAGATTTCTCTCAATGGGTTGCGACAATAGAATCTAAGGTGTGGAGCAATAGGAAGTTTAGTAAACTACATGCTTAGGTAGGTTGTCCATTGAATCTTTTTAGGATTAGATACAATGTTTACAGTAGCCTTAGCTTCAATAGGTTTCATATATGGCTTAAAATTTTATTTAATTTGAAAGTGTGTAGAAGATGAAGCTTGTTCATGATACTTAAGCTTTCCTATAGATAACAGTTTAGTTTCATGTAGCCTAAAAGTATGACACAAATGAATTGAATGATGGAGATGTCTCAAATATAACATCTCTCCTAGAGAGGCGGTAATAGACTATGAAAAAATAAATCTTGAAGTTAAGATTCCACAAGCACATTAGACATATTAGCTAAGTTTTTCTTATATCGCAAGACATAATCCAATAGATGTTTTTTAGATCCTTTCTTAAGTTGTGCACGAGTTGAGCATAGGATATATTAGAGCCGATATAAATATGAAAAATGAACAAGAAAAGCATTGGCTAAATGTGTAAAATAGGTTACCGATTGGACAGGTAGATCATAAATCCAATGCATTGCATAATATTGAAGACTACGAGGAAATAGATTTACTTAATATAGTAATGATCATCTATATAATCAATACATGCTACATGGAATACTCAAAGATTCCCTAGAGAGTTCGCCATGGCCTTGGAAAATGGGCAGCTAGGGGAGTGATGAAATTAAGAGGAAACGTTTATACACCGAAATGGCATGGGTGAGAAAGGGAATATGAAGTAACAAAGTAGAAATCCATGATATGGAGATGCGCGAGAAGTAGCTAATTAAAGTTGATGAATTTGACTTTGCAAATCTTGATATAAAGAAGTTCAATTAGGCATATTTGAAGAAGCGACCAGGTTTTGGATTTAAAAGCATTAGGTTTGAATGACATGAGTGGGTATTAGTGGGAATGGAAGAAGGAATATGAAGGGGTTGAGGTGGAGGCCATGAAAGACTGAGGAATAATTTATAAGAGGTGCTAGAATCAACATCATGAGAATTTTTAGAAAATGATCAAAGCATGAAGAATATGTGGAAGATGGAGTAGGATTATCACACAAAGCTTGATGAAAAAATTGTGAGCTTGTCTAATTGTTCTTGATAAACATTCATGTGTCTTCATCATATGAGTGCTCACTATTAGATTCTTCAATGTTTTTGAGAGGAAATTGTTAAGAGTTATTGAATGGGTTATCAATTTCAGCCATTGTTCTAGAAACCCTATGGGAAGAATGGACGAAGATTGAGAGTGCTAAAAAATACCCAAAACAACCACTACAGGTGACATGGGAATAAGAATAAAACCATAGAAAGAAGGTTGTAATTGAGAAATCAAGTTCACCAAATGATTTATGTAAATATATGGAAAGTAAATGCCAAAATCCTAATTAAGTTACACCACAGATATAGATATACAATAAAGTACAAATTTGACACAAGCAAAGTAAGCCAATAAATTTTAAACCCTAATTGTAAGAGAGAGGGTAAGATACTTAGTTGATTCGTAATAAATCTGAAGTTAGTGCCAAGTTGGAAAACTAGATGAAACTAGAAATGCATATTTTTGCAACTGAGCCCAGAAAAATGCAAAAAAAATCAGGAATGCTCAAGATTAGGGAACCTTTGACAGGGTTTAGGGGCATTGCAAACCTCTTATGGGATCCCTATGACTTGATTAGAACCTCAGAAAATTCAATTTCATAGGGTTGTAAGATTTTTGTTGGGTGTCACCTTTTAGTCGTTTTTACTTTGCTTCTTGATCACCAAATTCTCCTGAAACTTGCAAAGATAAAAAGAGCACATGTAAAACCCCAAAAACACATCAAATAATAAAATTAAAAATATGAAAATGGGGAGTTCAAACTGACCCCTCGATGGTCACCCGACTGAGTAAACTTACAATTCGAGCATTGCACTACATTTTTACTTACTCCATATAGTTTCTACATGCGTGTGTAGAATCGTGCCCTAGGTGGATCTTGTGCCAAACATACTTAAATAACGAGACAATAGCTAAATGTATCAAATAGTAATTAGATGTGTGCATCGAAAAATGAAATTACCTCACTTATGAAGTGTTTACAAGAAGAATTTAGTTCATTTTCCCTTGTGTGAGTACTAGATGAATGTTTTTATGCTCTTGTAATGGCCTTTGGATGCAACCTTAGGTTGATGATAGTAAATGATTAGTGTTTGGTCCTTTATTTTGGTCACATAGCTTTATATTTATATGATTCCCTTGTTTGAATTTTGTAATTAACCACTAAAATGTCGATCACTAAGGAAAATAAGATGCCCAATAGCAAGAAAGGACCCAAAAGATGTGAGCAAGATATATTAATAGGTTGGGGGCGCCTAGATGGGGACAGGGGTGCACTGACGTCGGTGTCCACGCTAGGTTGTTGGTGTTTAGAATCAGAAAAACTAAAGTGTCGAAAGGTCAAATTGGATAATAAGGTGTGTAAAACCAAGAAGGAAAACTAGAAAGAAAGTAAAAGAGGCCAAAGGTAGTGGTTAATTAGTACTTTCTCACTTAGGAATCATATGGATAGTGGTATGTGACTAGGACCTAGAAATGTACCCAAAGTGCGTGATTTAGTGTCTACATCCATAAATTTTTCACTTGAGGGGGATACTACTCTAGACCCTTCTTGTTAATCCTATGACACCTGATTAACCATCAATTGGTCCCATCTACTAAATAGTTTTTGCCTTGTGAGATCAATCTATTGATCCCTTCATAGGCTCTAATTGAAGTGGCCCATCATTTGCATTTCCAAGTTCTTATCTATCCACTCAACTATTTAAGCCCTCCTGTGTGACAACAATTGTCATAGGGTTGGATGAACACTATCTCATCTTCAATTTTTATGTTGCATCCTACTTGTTGCAACACATAACCCATAAGGGAAAAATGTAGACATTAGAAAACACACATTGTGCACAAGGTATCCTAAGCTAAAAATACATAAACACTAAAAAATAACAATAATCCCTAAAAATCAAATAATCCCACAAAACACCTATAAAATAAAAAATAAGGTTGATATGAGTCACATCATCTGTTTAATTAACCTCACCCACTCACATTTAATCTTATCATATCCCTCTATACACTCCACCTATTTGTTATCAAAATCACTTGTGTGCCATTTTGATGTTTTTGACAAGTCACGACAATGAGTTTTCAGTGACCTCAATCAATGGGAAATTCCAAAGGTTATGGGCAATTTGAGTGTTTTAGTCATTCCTCCCTCTCTTAAACCCTTTTTGTGAAGAATTTAGTTAGTTTTGGGAAAATACAGGGCAAATACGGGTAAATTTGGCAAAGCATTAGGTCCTAACTCTAATCTCCCTCTCCCTTAGCATTTAGAGAATAAAACTTAGTCAAAATTTGTCAAGAAATTGGGCTAAAATGGTAAAATATGGGTTTGATTAGTCAAATCGATAGTTTAAGGCCCATAGGGAATAATTAATGAGTGCTTGGAGTTCCCCACGTCACCGCATAAGGAGGATAGGGAAGTCTAATCGGTGAAGTTAGAGGTTACTAGAATGGTAGGAATAGCGTCTTATGTTCCAATTATTCCCTAAATAACCAATAAAACTGTAAAGAGGAGGGGAAAAATAGTTAAGTTGGCTAAGGCCCAGATGAATTACACGAAAGGAACAATTTAATTGGGCCCTGAGTTCCCCGGTTAGCTCCAATCATTCCCCAAATAACTAATAAAGTCACACAAGGAAGACAAGGCAAGTATGCGACAAAGATGGGCAAGATAAGAACCTACAGAAACAGTTCATTAATTCCCTTTGTGCTCCAATTTGTTGCCTTAGCCGATAAGTATGAAGATAAGACCAAACAGTCAAGTAAAGTGGATAATCAACCCTGCAGAGGAACACCATAACAATTCCCCAATTCCATTTGTGACTTGAAACCCTAAAAACTCTGCATCAACATTTTTAATCAGTCAAATGCAATGATGGAGGAACATGAGGAGCGTTCCCCCATTCCATGAGTTCTCTGAAAAGCCCACAAGACTAACATAGAGACAAAACAATATAAAAAATGTCCAAATTTGCTAATTTTAGTTGATTTCTTCTCTCAACATCCAAATTTGGATCATATAGGAGCTAAAATGGTCAAAATCATGCAATAAGACTCCATTTTTATCATTCGGGGGCTAAAATTAGCAAGGTTTCATGCAAGAAAAATATTTCACCCCATGCACAACAGCTACATGTAAGGGACAACAAACCTCTATTCTCAGCATGCACCATCACATTGTGATTGCGAGTTTGCTAATATTGGAGCATGGATGTCTATTTTCAAACAAAGGAGGGCATCTACATGCATGTTTGGACATAGATATCTCATCCTAAGTGTATCAAGGGGCTATTTTGGAGCAAAGCGAGTAATATCTACATGCAAACATCCAATGTTTTCTATTTTTAACAACTTCAGTTGCATGTCTATGCCTATTTCCCCCTTCTTCTCTTCCCCATTTTCTATATAACTCCATGAATTCATTGTAAAATATATCTCTGTGCTACAGTTCATAATTCTGGAGTTTATTCCCAGTTTTGAGTCGAAGAGCAGGGGTCAGGAGTGATCTATTGTACTGGTTTCACCTCTTGAATCAATAAAGGAGTTGTTTTTACCCTCTTACAACCTGTGTATTGTGTAATTTCATGTCTTTAAACTAATTTTATCATGTGACATTGTTTTATCCTTGATTTCCAGTTTATTTTCCATGCCTTTATGTCGTTATATGTCATTTTACATGTCATATATTGTGTTTAATTGAGTTTTGTGTAGGATCTTATTGTGGAGCTCGCCAAATTGCCTATATAAAGCCATTTGTTGCCCCTTCTCTATGTTATCATAGCTTCAAACCCTTTTCTAAAACACTTTTGCATTGACATATTCACTTGTGAGTTGTGTATGGTGTGTGTGGTTCCTGTGGTCCACCTGTGTGGCTCAAACAAGTTTGAAGATCCTTGAACTTTCTGGTGTATCACCATCTTTTTAGTTTTTCACTTATTTCCTTCTCCCTTTTCCTCATTGATTCAGTAGGGTAGAGTAGTCTTAGGAGTAGAAACTAGCCTTAGGTGTTACATTAGGGGAACTAACCCTCTCTAGAGACTCACTCTAACATACATGCCACCCAAAACCTATGAGTGTTTCCATTTTGTTAGTTAGAAGGGGAGACATCACACCACTCTCCAACGAGTGCATTCCTCTGTGACCACACTACCCATTTGCATATTTAATGCACAATAGACACTTATCATCTCAACCCTCTATACACATTGCACACACACCCATCCCAATCTTCTATGCACCCAAAAACTATAAAAATAACACTCATTCCCTCCCCTTTATCCTCATTGGTTGTTACAATTTTAGCCCTAGCTTGCATATAAAGGAGAAATGTAGACATCTTGGACACCCAAGCTCGTTGCACAATCACATTTTAGAAAATCCAACGCATGTCTTAGTCGTGTCTACAACAAGCTTGAGACTTCCATGCGATTTTTTTGGGAATCACAACTGTGACAGGTGTGTGGCTACACCCCTCAAGGCCTCAAACATGTATACCATTTCCTTAATTTTCATTGCATGTCTTAGATGTTCTTATATCACCTTAAAAAGGCTATAGATTTGACTGGGATAAGTCCCCTAACCAACAACAAAACTAAGATTTTTCCTTTAGTGTGGGATTTGTAGATTTAGATTTTGGAGATTTTAACCTACTTTATTCATGGATATAACCCTATGAAATCCCTCTCTTATTCAATGGCAACAACATAAGCCCACTTTTATTTAGTAAGTTGATTTAAGTTGATTTGATTTGATACATTTGACATTCTGCACGTTGGCTCAATATCTAAGCATATAGAACCATAGAATAAAGGTTTTGAACCTGCATAACTTCATTTGTAAATTTATAGGTTTTCTAGAAATGTATGTATATAGTTAAGGAGCCTTTTGTTCTTTGAGTCCATTTATGTGCACTTGTGTTTTATGGTCCATCTTTTGTCAATTTTCACACCCATTGTACATCAATATGTGTGCCAATATGGTCCTATTTTGAATTCAAGAAGTATATAAATACATAGGTGCATGGAACATTTTTTTTAAAAAAAATTGACGTGAAATAGTAATAGATAAATAAATAGATATTTTAACAACACCCACAACTATAAAACACTTGATTAGACTTTAAAGACATTAAACATGATGTCAATTTTGATTAAAAGATGTGGTTTTTTTCAATTTTTTCTTCTTCGAATATACACTTTTGATATCACTTCTATGGCGATAATATCTTCGGCACACAATTTACCTTTAAAAAAATTAAAAACAATTTTTGTACAATACACTTGCAAATACGTTTATAAACATATATGCAAAGTGTGAAACTATATAAACTAGGAATCGCACGATGAAGTGTGCAATGTTGACGCCGTAAGGGATGGGTGGGTGTTTTTTTTTCCAAAATGCGGGTTATTATTAGGTCAGGTGTGTAGCATGATGCGGCTAGGAATTGCAGTATTAAGTTTATGCAGTTGTTTTTTGGGTTGATTAATGTGCATGTTGTTTTTACGAATGTATTGAAAATCCTTAAGTTCTGAAATATATGTTGTTTTAGACATTTTTTTGTGTTTTTTCTATTTACAATGTTAAGTAATCGGTTTCTCATTTGTGACAACACGTTTTTTACATAGTGGATTCTTTATAGATCGGGAGAAATTTGTACATGCGTAAGAAAGCTAATTTATAGAAAGGAAAATAAGAAAGGTGTTGGCATTTGTTGTCGTTTTGTTTTTCTTGCAAGTCACCACTCTATAGCCTTTACTGTCTGCACCAGTTGACCCTAACCTATAGGCATCATTGTACAATTGTTAAGTAAAGTGTAATGTAATGTATTCTAATTTTTTAAAAATTTGTAATCGACACCAATTTGTTTTGGATTGTTTACTTACTTGTTTGAGAGTGGAAGCAAAACATTGGGGATTGACAATGTGATTGAATGTGGTGGGGGGGATGGGTTGGGATGGATTATGGTATGGATGTGGTGAAATGAATATTTTGTAGTCTTGATTCCTCCTCCTTTCTTTGAAGGAGGTGTCGGGAAAGGGACATTTCAAAGTAGCGTTCGAAAGAGAAGGGGGGTGAAATGCACAGGTATTTTAAGGAGGGGACTCTAGAAAATGCAGTGAAAGTAAGCCCTGGTCATTTTGAAGAACCTATATCCACAGTTTCTTTATGTAAAGTAAGCCCTTGCGATTTATGGATTGTAAGTGCCCAGGCCATTTTTAAAGGAAGTTGCCTGCTGTTTCCTCTTGAGATTAGGGGTACGGGGACATGGGTGGGGAAATGTGGATTCCAAGGAGGGTCATTGTATTTGTTGAAGTTGATTACAACGAAAAGTGGAAGAGTTGGAGGGGATGATGATGGGGCGTAGACAATGTCGATAATGGGGCCAATGGAGCCATTCACAAGGCCAGCTTCAACCCATAAACTTGCGGTGAGCATAACCTTTTGTTGCTTACAGAGGAGAATAATTGGTTCGAGTTGCTCCTCATCATGTTCCTCTAAGTATTTGTGCCTTGTTTGGTCAGCGTTAGAGTGTGCGATTGGTGAATTGAGGGATTTTAGCATGTTGAGGTTGTGTTGGTCGATAAAGGTTGTTTGTTGCGAACAAATGAGGAGCTAGAAGGAAAGGTGCTATGTCGGCAACAAGTATCTGGGAGTTTGTTCATTGGATAAGTGTTTTCCATTCATGGAGGAGTGGGATTCCATCTTTGATATTTAGTAGTAGTTGCTGAAAGGAAATTTGGGCATCATTTGAACCTTGTTGCCTAAAGATTGTTGTAAGTGTGATGCATGTTTTGAAGCTAAACCATAGGTTAGTTCTGTAGGTGTGGCCAACGTAAAATGGAACGTCATTGACAGGGGGTAGTTGGCCAAGGTCACCAACGAGAATGATGGATTTGTTTCCAAAAGCGGTGGATTTTAAGTGGGGGAAGGCTTCACGAAGATGGAAATCAATTTTTGCAACGATTGTTGGGCCTATGAAGCTCATTTCGTCAATGAGAATGTAGCGAACATGTTGTAGGGATTGTTGGAGAGTGGAAAGTGACATGCCTTTGAGTGGTTTTATTTATTTTATTAAAATGCGTAACGCAACACGTATGGTTGATGCGGAAATGTTGAATGCAGCCACTCCTGTAGGTGCGATGACCAAGAGAGGAGATGGTTTTTGCAGGCATGTTGAGGATAATGCATTGCGGATTTTGTTTATGAGATAAGATTTACCTGTGCCTGTAGTACCTTGTATAATCATTTTTAGAGGGGGTGAAATAGTTCCTTGCTTGTAATGGTTGACTATAGTATTGAAAGCATGGTGTTGTTCTAGAGAGAAAAGTGTTGTGCTGGATGTGGAATTTTGCATGTGGAAAGGGATTGGTGTAGTTTTTTTGGACATATCGATGAATGACGGGGCAATGTCATGTAAATGAAGTAGTACACCATTTTGGAGCTAATTGTGATGCAAGTTAAAGTCTTGAAGGCCTAGCATGTTGAACTTGTCAAGGTACATGGAAGTATTTGGATGTAATTTGGATAAAATTTCCCATTCAGCATGTAGTGGAGTGGGACCTAAGGTTTTAGAATCTAAAGGGGATTCGTCAGAGGAAGAGGAATCATTTGATATGGATATGTGTTTGACATGCCAAGGATGATAAAAGTCTTTAAGTAATAGCCAGTTGGAAATGAATTTCTCTGATGTGGTTCCAATGTTTGCGGGGATGTTGCGAAAAGGTTTGTAGAGAAGAAGTTCACTCCAACAGAAGAGTTCAAAGGAAGGGGAATGGTCATTGGGGATGGAGTAAAATCTAGGGGAGACGCGTGCAATAGCATATGTTGACCGTTGCTTCCATTTTTCACCTGTTTGTAGCTTGTTGTGAGACTAGCTTCTGGCTGTTTCGATAAGTGTAATTGATTCCATATAGGCAGGGCGTTTTATGTATGCATCTATGAAGTTTGTTGGCTCGGAGTCTAGATAATTGGTTTGAGAGATGCAACGCAAAATTTTCTTTCCAACATTCAGTGAAACAAAGGAATGGCTAAAAAGAACAAGAGGTAACTTTTGCAGCATGTGGCATGTTTCTTGGGTGCTTATGTCATGATCAACGACACTATCTGTAAGCATTTTTTGAAAGGAAACCTTGGCTGGTTGATGGGGATCGGCTATGGAAGATATTCTTGAGAGCATTTGGTGGTATGATTCAGAACGTTGCTCAGCTTTGGAAACATATTTTACAATATAATTTAGGACTACATGCTTAGAGAGTATGGGTTGGCAATCAACATTGGCTCTCCGGATGGACAACATGGCAGGGTTGTGGATATTCAATCTGTTATCATTTCTGGATGGTATGTATTGGACTTTGTGTGTGTCATTGAATGCTGGTGTTGATTATTGAAGTAGTTCCCAAGGTGCTTTGTACCTACATTCCATGCCATTTTTTTTTCACAGGCATGTACATTCAGAGCATTTGGTATGCCTTTGCACTCGATTTAGAATTTCTTCTAAGTCTAAAAGAGGGTCGGTTGCCAATATTTCAGATGTCTTTAATAAGCATGGATCATCTTGGTGTGGACACTGAATGTATTCTGATCTACATAAAATTGAACAGGGATTCCATGCGAAAACACGTTTGTCGAGTACTCTCTAACTTGGTTGATAGCAGACATGTTACTCCAGTCAATTGTCTCCACATTTGGCGCTTCTAGAAGCCAAAGGAACCTATGGACAAGTGCGGATCCTCTATGTTGCCACTCATACCTGGAAAGTGATGAATAAGTAAGAGGAAGGGTTATGATGCCATCCATACGTGGAAAGAGATGAACAAATATAAGGAAGCTTTGTGGAAAAGGAAATAAAGGAAGAGACATTTTTTACCTATACCAGTAGTTTGTTGCTCCTAAGTATTTTTGCAAGACCTCTTCGCAGAATACTGTGAATCTTTGGTGTAAGTATGCAAAAACTCGACGGGGGTTGGAGATAATGTTATGGTTCCTCCATTGTTGTGCTTCGCGAGGATCTATAGGGCTAGTGTTAGGCATCACACTATGGAGGTCCGGCCATTTGGTGTCAACAGCACTTAAAGTGAAGAACAAAGTCGAAGTTGCTAGCTGTTCAACCATATCGGAAAGTTTGCGTATACTTTTCAACCAAAAAGACTTAGTTCCGTGAAGTTTTGTGCCAAACCGCATGAGATTTTGTGGGAGTGCATCATTTGGATTAGCTTGAAGGCATCGTCATAGGTCACTTATAGTTGTTGGAATGTTTTGAAGGATATCTTGTCTCATGAAGACATAAGTTGTTGTTTGGCTACGATGACGCATGATGAGGTTGAGAAAAAAGTACCTAAACCTGGGGTGTGCTCCAAAGTGGTTGTTAAAGTAACGAAGTAGCTGCAATGCGTATTCATGAAGTTGCACCTCTTTCATGTGAGGTTGTTTAAACATGGCTGAACCTGTGGGAAACAAGGTTGGGAAAGCCATGGAAAACAAGCCTTATGTGTTGTATTCATTGATTGGGGAAAGGCAGATTTTAGGCCAAGGTAATGATAATGGTGAACCATTTGTTGAACCAAATAAGAACTGTTGAATTTCTTCCTCTTCAGTAATTGAATTAGGAAAAACTAGGACAAAGGATGATGGAAGGGATTCACTATTGGTTGATGTAAAATCGTTAGGATCATATACAAGGGAAATTTCCTCTTGATAGGGGGGATTATTTATTTCAACAATTTACAAGTTGGAAGAAACATTGGTTGGTTTAATTGGTAAAGAGGACAAGGCGTCATAGTCGATCAAAACATCTTTGTAGTAAGGGTCGTTTGCAATTTTGAACTGGAGAGCATCCTAAACACATGATCTGCTGACATAGAAATCATACTTTTTTTGGTTATGTCCTTTTCTTTGTAAAAGCAAGATGTCCACTGCGCCTAGACGTCGCGGAAGGTATTTAACAATAGATTCAATATTTTGTGGGAAACTGATAGTGTGGCCAGTGTATTTGTATTGTCCCCCATGAACTTGGCTAACTTGTAAGATTGGATTGACTCTTACAATAAGCATTTCCTCCACTTGTGTAAGGCATTTAAGAATTGTAGGTTGATGGCCTGGATTCATGTTGTTCCATATAGAGAAGCGGTGACCATTTTTCTCGGTGAAGCATCTATTGCATACGTATTTCTACTCTCTCATTTTCCTAGTGATTCTTGGGTAGCTTTCCATACATATAGAGCAAGTATCCATGTTTGCAAAGGTATCTATTCTTTTACGGAAAGATCATTGTGCTTGCTTAAAGGAAGGAAGTGCCAATGGTATTTTGGGTGTGTTAGAAGGCAAGTAAGTATATGCAGAAATGTTGGTGGCTGAAGTGGAAGTGAAGGTGTAACACGGGGAAGATTGTGGATGGGAACTACAATTGGCGTCCAAATCATTTATGCGATGTAGAATGGGGCAAGGCGGGTTGGAATAGGAAGTGGAAGCAGAAATACTTGGCAAGGTTACTTGAATTTGTGGTTGGTGTGAAGGAAGGGAGGTTTGAGGGGTACCCGCTAGCCTATGAGTGTGGTATCTGTGACATTGCTACTCAGTGATATGTAACCTGTTTCTTACGTAATACGCTCGTTTACGCTCCCTTGTTTGAGGAGGAGACATTTAGATGTTCTGAAATTGAATGTTTAAGTTTTATGCAAGAAATTTGAAAAGCTTTAAGTAATTAGTGTATAACTAATTATTGAAATGTAAATATAAATGTGCATGCATGATAAGATGTAAACATTAAATTTTGGTCAAGAAGATAGTAATAAATGCAACTATACACATGGGCAATGATAACAAACGATTGATTTTGTAGAAAAGCAACATGAAATAATTTCATCCATAATCATATATGATGGAGATATGACAAATACTGCAAAGGAATTACAATTTAGTGGACGACCGTAGTTGATTTATGCAAAAAATATTATCTTTTTATTTTGTTGGAATACATACAGTATTCAAGTTACAACATTCTTTTTAAAAAGTTGAACTTGGAAAAGGTATTACGGGAAAAAAGGAATGTAAAAAGAGCATTGTTGCGAAGGGAGGATTTGCACATTAACAAAATGTAGAACACCCATACAGTGGAATTTGTAGGATATGTCATGTTGTCTTCGACTTAAGAATAACACATTTTAACTGTGTTTTTCCATTGTATGTTTCCTTTTTAAGAGAAAGAGTGAAGAGGAAAGCATGTCCAATGACATGATCAAAATCCTCTTGTGTTGCATCATCATCAATGCATAGAAATTGCAAGTCTATAGCTGAAATCCCCATTATCATTTTTGCAGTGTCATCAAAAGTAGTAACCCCTTTCAGTTCTCCTATAGCATCTTTCAAATCCATACGTAGAGTGTACTTGTAATTACAATTTTGAACATGAATATTGCATATTTTGCAAAACCATTTACCATTTGTTTGTTGCTGAACCTTTTTTCTACATTGTTTGTCATTGACTGTTGTTGGGCAAGCCACGTAGAAGAAATTATCCATGTTGATGTTTGATACTTCAGCTTCAATAGTTACCCAAATCATTGGTTTCGAGATTTCCCATCTCTAAAATTTGTAACAAAGTAGCATTAGCAACCATAGATTGTGGAGGTCCATCTTTTTTGGTGACAAATGGGCATGGAACATGTGAATTTTTTGACAATATCCAATCGCGGAGAGCTTGTGTTTCAAAAATCGGAGGGTTGACGTAGCATTTTGAAGCGGAAATGGTGTCAACAATTGTGCCATTGAAATCTGAAACACGACCATATTTTATTGCCAAGATTAGAAAATATGGAACTGAGAGTATCTTTTATAACTCTTCACAAAGATCGTGTAAATGTTGGCCCCATAAGGTTATGGAGATACTGAAGCCGAACATATCTCACATTAACAGTGTTCTCCTTATAGCCTCAAAATTGTCTCTATGACGAATGGTCAAGCAAGGAGAAATGGCCATCACAACACCAATTAAGTCCACCATTGAGCATGTAGTCATGGATAGTATATATTTTATGTCTTTGAAGTGGAAGTGATGGAGGGGAACATCGTTTTGTAGTTCAATTATAGGAGTGACAGTAGACGAGGGAAGCAAGAAAATTTCTAATTCATTATTTAAATGGTTGTAAGAATGATTTGCTTTACCCACTATGCCATTGGATATACTGTATAGTCCTGCATTTTCTATTTGTGCATAGAATTTTTTTGCAACATCATTAAAAGAAGTGATTCTTATTTCTCCGCCTTTTTGTCCACGAAATCAAAGGTGAAGATGATGCCACTGCCCCTTGTATTTTGGTACTCTCTGAGAGTTGTTTTAAAAAGAGCCATGCCTTCTATAGTCCATATTCTTGACGTTAAAGTCAAACTAGAAATGTCTGTGTAATTGTTTTCACTGTTTGTAGTAGTGTATATATTGCAGGCGGGTGTGTTTGGAGACAGCTAAGTGTGTGCAGGGGGCGTTGATTCGCATATTGTTTCTTTCCCTCATAAAATATGTTCAGGGACGGGAACAGGTGTTCCTTGCCTTGGCCAGGTGGAGACAATATTGTCCATGTCAGTAATAAGAACCATCCTATAACACAGGGAAATAATAGTCAACATTACAAAATTAGAAAATAAGACTTTACAAAACTCAAACAATGACGAAGATGCAATTATATATCTTTATTATAATTTCTGCAGACATATTTTCAGAGCAGCACAATGGACCCTTCTTGCAATATTTTGTCGAGTACATGGCCTGCAAACTTAGAGGGAAGCAGGGCAGGGTGAATATGATTTCCATCTGACAGGTCCACTCAGTGTTGAACTGCAGAGTTGAACGATGAACGTAACAACGACAAGTTTAGTAGTTGTAGTGTCAAGCCGTTATGGGGGATTCTTTAATGATACTCAGTACACCTCCTTCAGTCAAGTTTATCTCCATTACGTGTAAGACTGTTTAGCTTTTCGGAAATGTTGCAATCCTGTTTGAAAATTTGTTGATCTATTCTCAGTCCCTTTTTTGATGTTGTCATATGGCTTTTCAGTTTATTTGTCTAGAGTATTTAATTTTAATCAATGTCCATATTAGTATTATTTGGTACATATTTTTTACTTTTATCTTCACTATAGTTATGTAATGGACATTACTGGAATATATATCAAAAAGAAATGAAGAGTTCTATTTTGTTAAATGCAATTTTGAGCTTTCCTAGCAATTTGAAATATGGGGGCCCATTATAATTCAGCGACAGAATGGGATGAAAACATAAACTACCTTTAATGACCTTAGAAGATGATGTGACGTTTCATAACCTTGGAAAGTTACCTTTTTGTGAAGTGCAAGTGATTTGAGAATAAATGAAGTAGTGTTTGGCCCAATCAAAGATGTATTATGCAAGCACTACAACCAACAAATGCAATTAACATAAGTTGTTAATGTTTTTTCTTCAGGTTTTGAAAAATTTGAGTTACATTATATGTATTGAGGCAGCGAACAATGTAGACGATATATCGCATAGGTCGATGTAGTTATAAATCCTCAAAAAAATTAAATTGCCTCAATCCAGGATAATGACGTAATAGATCCACTTCAATTACTTTTGTAGCAGTTGCTATCGTCAATGAAACAACCTACGCAACAATTGTTTCTGCGAGCAAAACTTGCTAAATATTAGATGAGTTTTTTGTGCCTTAAACTTTCAAAATGCAGAAATAAAACATTTAGGATTCCTTTTTAAAATTAAAACAGAATTAGCTATACGCATACAAATCCAGAATGGCACAAGGAAAAAAACATGTATTGCAAGCAAGAAATTGAGGTTTTGCAATAAACTTTAACTTGTAAATATGTTATTGAATTGCGGGTGAACTCTTAAAATAAGATAATGAATATAACAGTAAGAATAAAAGAATAAACTATAATAACAAAGGGATAGTAAGTTGTCTTTGGTTTCTAATGAGGAAATGAATTGACAATTGAAAGCCTCGGCTATAAAACATCTAGGTAAGTAAAATCCTTTAATGCAGTTGTTTGAATAGATTTGTTATGCCAGAAAATTATACTAAACTTTTAATTGTTAGAATAACATTTTCACTAAAAAATGTGAGTCCAACGATTTTCAATTTAAATGCAGGGCATCCTCAAAAGAAAGACTAGATACATGGCGTTTCATATAAATTTTAACTTTCATACCTTGTTTTTGGAAACCAACCCATATACGTCGGTAGTATAATATAACTAAAATGGAATTTATCTAGTGGTATAACACATGGAATCTCAGAGAACATAAAGAAATGCAATCTTGGCGATGTGTGGATATAACCTTGGAAGCCATTGAGAGAATTTTGTGAAGTAGATTTCCTAAGGAAAGAAACAGAAGCATTTCAGAAATCTTTTAGGTGTAAATTTGAGAAATATTTTGTATTAAATTTACTGCAAGTTATAGATGAATTTGAAATAATAGATACCTTAAAGTGTTGATATCTGAGCCAAAGGATTTGTGCCCCTAAATTTAAACTGTTTTAATTTTTTTCTCAGAGTGTAGAGATGCAAGGGTGGAATGTGCTTTGAGAAATGTGCAGTTAAAGGATGGCTACATGGCACACCCGTGGGAGAGGAAAATGCAGAAGTTTTTGATGGTTCTAAGGTCTAGATGCTTCTTTTCACTATTGATTGTTCCACATAACTCAGACTGTGGCCTTCAACAGTACAATGACTTGGAGGATACCTTGGCGAGAGCATATGTTGACATGTACACTTTGTGGTCTGTAAGTTGGGTTTTCATATCACCTGTTGTATAAGGGGAATTCTAATGACAGGTATGAATCCTCATAGTGTAAGTACATTTAAGAAATCTTAATTGGGCTTAAACAACTTTTGCAGAGTTAAATTTATGTTCTGTTTTGAAAAAAATGCATCCTTTTTTTGGTAGAACGTAATATTCAAGGAATCAGATATTTTTCAGCAGAAAGTATTGAAAAAATTCTTGATAAACCATTACCTAAATCTTTCAAGGTTTTAAAAATACTTAGATCTGCTCTGGAGATCCTAAGACATTATCTGAACTGTCAAGTAGGGCAACTTGAATCTCTCCCAATAATCTAGCTCTGTAACTATGGTCTCAACCGTCTTAATCGAAGTCTCAATATTAACAACCAACTCCAATTGATCATTACATGGGAACCCTAGTACTTCGTTCAAGATGGATCAAAAACAGGGGAATCCTAATACTTCATTACTAATATATTGTGGCAATTTTTGGGGACACTGATCCATCATTCCTACAACTGTTGGTGAAAGGAATTTGAAACTGGGTTGTAAGAATGTGATGATTTAATAAAGAGGATGTAATGATTAAAACTTTTAACTGTCCTGATTTTGATCATCATGGAGTTGTCATATTTTTATATGGACAAGCTCCTTTAGCCTAGCTAAAAACTGACACAAGAAAATACTTTTAGTTCTGATAAAAAATCTTTGGGTAGATAATTTCATAATTATTCTCTTGAATTTCTCTTCAGAACTTGTATGTTCTGTTTCTAGCCCCCAATACCAATTTCATTACCAGCTATTGGAAGTATCATTTGATGCATTATTCATGTTTCTCCTTATCTATTCAATGTAGGGAGTCCTTCCTGATGGCACTGAAGTGGCAATAAACAAACTATCTCCCAAATCAGTTCAAGGAAACCATGAATTTTTCAGCGAGATTACTTTCATTAGTAATGTGCAACATCATAACCTTGTTGTATTAAAAGGTTGGCGTGTGAAGAAAAAAGAGAGACTATTAGTATATGAATTCCTTGAGAACCGAAGCCTATTTCAAGCTTTATTGGGTAAGAAACCACATTCTTCACTATTGGATGTTAGTTGTTATGACAAGATTTTTTAATGTTCATGGTCACTAATCCCCTATTTCTACGTTTTGCAGATAAGAGGATTGTTATTCCTTTAGATTGGGCCACAAGAATGAAAATTATCACTGGGGCAACTCATGGTTTGACATATCTACATGAGGGTTCTCAGCCACGAATTATACACCAAGATATCAAAGCTAGAAATATTTTGCTGGACAAACATATGAATCCAAAAATTGCAGACTTTGGCTTGGCAAAAAGTTTCCCTAAGGACCAGACATACGTCACTACACGAATTGCCAGAACAATGTAAGCTCATTTTCTTCTATAGTATTGAACTTGCAAAGGATGTTTTGAAGAATTGTTGTCTTTTTCTTGTCAATATTGGAGGAAGTTTGCTAGAAATATTTATTATATTGATTGTTCATCACTACCGATTCACCTAAGATAAATTTTCTTCCATTTAGAGGATTGTGAAGCATCTTCATCTTACCTTATCTATTGATGCACCGTTCCTTCCATGCATTCATATTTTTCTTGAACCCTCAATTATTGCTACTTTTTACAACTTTTCCTTCACCATGAGATCCACCATTCTTCCTTTAATGGGTTTCTAGTCCTTATTCTACAATTCAAGTCAACATGTACCAGATGTCCAAAATAGAAGCACTTGCCTTGAAATTTTGTTTTTCACTTCTTGAACCTCTATTGGTTTTAGTGTTGCATATAAAAAAATTGTTCTAGTGATGTCATATACATATCAACACTTTGTTTCCTCCTTTCCAATTCAAGGAGACTTTCTACCATTCTATGCAGTATGTAGAATGTTAGGTTCCCAAGAGTAAAGATGACACGGCCACTAATTGGTAACTATTTTGGTCGATTATTTTGAGAAAGACCTAAAACATATTACTGAAGCTCCCCCGAGAAGTGTCAGCCGAATTGTTGCTATAATGAAGTGTAGGAGCTTATCAAAAGGGAAAAGTAAGGTAAGGTAATGAAAACAATTTGAACATAGCCAAAGCCTGTCAAGAATTTGTAGACTAAATCCTTGTCATCAGATTAGTAGCAACAATTGTTTTCATAGTATAAAACTGTAACACACAGTTCATGAAGTTGCATATTAGAGTTGATATAGGTCAAATGGCACCAAACATTTTACACAACTTCTAATGTGTTAATATCTGTATCAATATGAAGTCAAACATTGTCCTCTTAATCTAGACAATCAGAACCATATGAGATGACATGCATAACACAGTAACAAAAAGAAAATCACAAAATGATTTAGAATCTTCTTCCTCTAATGAACAGAGCTGAAGAAAGCGAGATAGACCAACCAATTTGTAGAAAACACTAATATAGAGATGCCCAACTTAACTTTTTCAATTATATTCGATAAAACAATTGAAGAAAATTTGAAAAACAAAAAATAGCCCTATGCAAGATCTGCTGCTCCAAGTAATAAATGTATAAATGAAACTATATAATCTTTTCCACAGAATATTCAGCGGCTAAAAACATACTAAACCAACTGGCAAAAAGAAACAACCAAACCAACAACCCACATTATAGACTATTCTTGGGCGTTGTGATTTGGGTATGCAACGACTGTAAACTCGTACAGCCCCACATGGAAACAAAATAAAATTCCCCCAAATCAAGTCAGCATACTGGGCTAGCAAGTGATGTTTTGGGTATGCAAGGAATGTGAAAATCAATTTCCCGTAGCAAACACTGTTGTATCTAACCATTTAATTGGGAGTTATGATTTGGGTATGCAATAAATGCAAACTCCTACAGCCCCACATGGAAACATAATAAAATGCCCCCAAATCAAGTCGACATGCTGGGCTAGCAAGTGATGTTTTGGGTATGCAAGGAATGGGAAAATCAATTCCCTGTATTGAGCTAGCAAACACTGTTGTATCACACTGTTGTTTTTACTAACATATCTTAAAAACAATTAATTGAGTTTACATACATGATTGTATTTAACCATTTAATTGGGAGTTGTGATTTGGGTATGCAACAAATGCAAACTCCTACAACCCCATTAAAAAAACTATTAAAAAACATTTATATCCTAAAAACATTGATCATAGTTCAATCAAAACAAAAATTTGATCATTAGATAAATTTTATTTCAAACTTAATTGAAGTTAAATGCATTATTATTAACATATAATTTATCAAAAAATTGCTTCTCTTAGCTTCGATAAATCTATTCTCTACTAACAAGGCCAACCTCCAATAGCATACAATGCTGTCAAATGGGGACACTTCTGAAACTTTAGATGGAGTTTACTTTCATGGTAAGCAACTGTACCAACATGCAAAGACTTCATAATGAAGTAAGAATTAAGTGAGAAACATATAAGTTATCTTTGTGGGAATGTGAGCAATACTAAATGTTGTGTCTATTATTTTTTATTGTTGACTGCAGCAATATTAAGACTAAACCTGGAGGTTCAATAGATTTTTTGACAACATAAGTATATTGCAATGCATAAAAACCCATTTCAGCATGCAAGTTAGTTGAGATATTGCAATTTTGGCTTGTTTTTCACATTATAAGAGTTAAATTAGCAATTTTTATCAGAACAGATGATAAAAGCGTAGTTTACATTTCATTTTAAAACAGGGATATTCTTGTGTTAATATAAAACCACATATACTCTTGATGTCTAAACAGTGTGCACATGAATCAAAGCATACTATAGCAGGTTAAATTTCACAGAGGCAGAACATTGTGCTTTTCCTTTAAACTTTATGATATATGAATCTAAACAGTGTGCACATGAATGGAAACATACTATAGCAGGTTAAATTTCATAGAGGCAGAACATTGTGTTTTTGCTTTAAAATTGATGATATATGAACGGAAATAGAAATGTAAAAAGCAATATATTTATGTTGGAAAACTTCACTTAAAATTTGAAATATTATATAGGTAAGCAGATAATGAAGAAATGCAAACTACGGCACAATGTTTGCATTGTGTATTTCCAGCTTGCCAAAAAACTAACCAACAGTAATTAGAGTATGATATTTATATAAAGTAATTTCGAAGCACAAAAATAGCATGCACAATGCAAAACATAAGCTTTAATTACATCATGATATATATATCAAGTATTTTCAAAGTCAAAAAGGAACATGCCCAATGCGTAACATCATTTTTTTTTTCTGAAAAGCTTTTTCTGCACATAGGGGATTTTCTTGGCACGGTCATCTTTTTTAAATGTTGTTTTCCCCTTCTTAACAAAGACACCCATCTTCTTCAATTTGTAGGGGGGCTCATACTTCTCTGCATCAGCAGTTGTGTCGTACTCCAACCCAAAACCTTTCGATAATGAATCCATCATCTGAAATTTTGAAAGATAGATGACAGATTCCACCGGTAAGTGAAGGCGTGTCTTCACAATTTCCGCAATCTGTAGTTTTTCAGGGCACGATTGTTTAGGATGGAACGCAGTGACTATAAACTGAGTTCTTTTAAATTCTTCATGCCTGCGTAGTTGTGGTGTTGTGATAGTAATACCAACAGGGGGGATGCAAATTTGACTTTGTGTTTTCATTAGTGCAATCTAAGAGGAAACAATAAAATGTTAGGTACCGTAATGACAAGCAAATGAGGTTAAAAATACTGAAGACAGGCAACTTAAATAGCCCTACCAAAGTGCAGTCTAACGCCCTACACGGGGCATATTGAAGTGGCCTCCCAGAGAAATAGTATCTCTCAGCACACTCTAATTCCTGACTTCAGTAGGGCACATGCCCCTACATGTCCATCTAGGTTTAACAAAACTACAAGGCATGGTACTTTATATAATCTTTACAAAATTCATACTATTATTCTTGACAGAATAAAAAAGAATTCAAGCAAAAACAATATAGAACATAATTTTTCCAGCAAGTATAAAATTTGAAAACATTATTCTAAGGATTTTTAAAAAATAGAAATATCTAAAAATTAATCAACCTAAACAATTTGAAAAGAGAAAAAAATTCCATTTTGTGTATTTGGTTTAGGATACACTTCTTTCTTTCACTAAGTAAATGTTATATGCTTGTTTTCTCAAGATATGTAATGAACTATTTTATGCAGGAAAAGGGAAGATATAGTCATGTCTATAGAAAAATGTAGATTTTTGTACAAGAAAAATATCAACTAATAACAGACAATTGCAGATAAACAACTTTAAAAGGATAGCCCATATTCTTGTAACAGAGGTTTGGAAGGCTTGGCAATAACAAATTTCACTAATGAAATGATAATGAAACACATTTTTTGAAAAGGTTATAATCCAGTTGAAGTTCGGCTTCAAATAATGCCACAGGGTGTAAATCACCGAGTGAGGTAAACCAGCTTACCTTCCAATTTGATTAACTACAAAACAGCGAACACGTGTGTTGAAAGAGAGGGGGAACATTTTGTAAATCTCAAGTAAGTAAAAACCCTTTGTCAAACAAACTGTTTCCTAATGCCTATAGTTACAATGATATTCTGTGGACTGTATTTTTGCTTTAAATTTTATTCTAGTGCTTTACTCTGCAAGCCATCCACCATTTAAGATACTCTTTTGGCTCTTTATCCTTCATGCAAAATTTCAAAGTGACATTCTTTGCAAAATCTCCTTCAAAATTCACCCTCCTAGCTTCAAATTAGGCCTTAAGGCTCCTAACCACGACTGTAGCTGTTCCTTAGACAAAAATTTGAGATTTATTGATAGTTCTTGCAACTTTCTTATGAATTCACTTTCCTCATCCTATTACAGACCTACAATACCAATTTTGAGGTATTATCTCCCTCTGGAAGTGTATCAACTCCAAAAGCCTCTCTTCTTCTAAGTCTCTCTCCTAACTGTCTTCCACCAACTCTGTCACGAATAGTAGTAAAAGGATGAAATGTCAAGCTTTCAAATCTTCTTTAACATTGAGGGGAAGGTACTTAGGTTGTTATTGTCATTCATTCCAGAAGGTCTGAATCAAGAAACTAAGCCTCTAACCCTGAATAATCATTTGAATTAATATATGTCAGGCATCCTTGTTGTTCTCAATGAGTCTTCCTTCACTGTGCACCTGCAAACAGTCACCATCTAGCAAAAAAATAGAGTATAACAACTAATATCCCCTATTCCTTGATAACTCTAAACCCCCTTAAAATAAGTCCCTGTTCCTTGATAACATCAGGCCATGACACCACATTCTTAAAAAACATACAAAAGACCTTCTGTGATAGCAGGGTGTGCATGAATGGGATTTTGTTGAAAAGGCTTTAAAAAACATTGAAACAAATGCAATTGGAGGCTTTAGCACAGGGTATGAACATGCAACAAATTATAATGGAACTTGGGATTTTTTGTTATATGTTTAGTTGCAAACACCCTGATAGATATATATGTAAAACGTACAAGCATATACATGTACATGGATTGTTTGGCAAAATGCGCAAAAAACAATTTGAATTCACAGACTCCTACAATTGCAAAGTAGGTATATCCCCCATCCCTGATATTTCGATCCCTGATATTTCGACACTCCTTCCCCGTTCATTTCCAATCCACCATTTGTCAAAGAAACCGATTCCTAATGCCTATAGTTACAATGATATTCTGTGGACCATAAATAGGGATAAGCCCTAATATTCACAAGAAGCTCAGAAGCAAATTACTGCTTTAAAGTTAATTTTTTATAGCTACATGTGTTCTATTGTAACAACAAAATTAAAATTTATAAGCAAACAAGACCAAAGAGATTTCATTGTACATATTCTGATAATTTCTTACGATGGGTAAGATAAAACTGAATAAAACATAGCAGATGTACATATGACATACCTTCGAATACCTTGCAGAGAATATGCCCCGCACAAAAACCACCTGCACAGCACACCATACATTGTTTAAACAAGAACCCACCTACGGGAAAGACCTCGGAAGCAAGTTCAAGGCGAAACACAACTTTGACTAGTTGTTAGTGAAAAAATAACAATCGAGATAACTTACCAAAAGAATGCAAGACGAATCCAAACCAACATGAAAAGATACCCTCAGGAATGCAAACAATAGGCATTTATAGGCACCCAAACCTTCTCGACATGCAAACCCCCTCTCATATTTTTGCCACGCACAACATAATCCTTCCATTGCCAAAGAAGAGGCGCTTATTCCAGAGCTATTCCGGCGCCTACTACGAAGTGCAATGATGAATAACAGTCGAAGTAGTGTAGGCATTAACGACCCATGCAATCTTCCAACAACCCTTGCAACCTGAAATCCAGCGCTTCCTCCACGCGAATGAAATCCAGGGCTTTCTCCACGTAGGCTTCCTCCACACGAACGAAATCTAGGGCTTCCTCTGCCGTTGGATTTCAACGACCCCGAAAGAGAGCCGTCCGATGCCCAAAACCTGTCAGGAAATATAGGTCGCAACCCATAACAAGAACGCCTCACGGCGTAAAAAGATAAATTGTTTGACAAAAGAACATGCACTATAGTGTACAACCTCATGCGCAATTGCTACCATAAATCATATCCACAAAATGAAATAAATTTAGTTAATCAAAAAATTATTTTAAAATTCCGTTAGATCGACAAAATTGACGGCAGTATACAGCTGCTAAGTCCAGGGAACCGACAAAAAGTCACATATTTTAGTTAATAATAATTCATTGAAAATGTGCAATCCTATTGGTCAGCCTTCTTAGTAATGGAAAATGTGCAATCCTATTGGTCATCCTATTTATCAGACAATATACATAATACATTTACGTGAACAAAGCATCTTTTATTTATCTCTGCAATACGGAAGCTACTCTTTTCAGCAGTGGACTGCGAAGCTCAGACATGGCTGCCTGATCGACAGCCAGGGTTTCTTTTGCTGGTAAAACCCCTTCGCTGCGTCGAATTTAGATGTGGCCTGCGGCGTAAGTGTTTTGCTTCTGCGCTAACAGATTTGCAATCATTTTCTCGTTTTATTTGTCGACACTTCAAGCACTTTAAGCAGTCATACGCGAGTTTTTGACTCACTTCCGAGAGATAACAGGTAATAATTGTGTTTATTGAAGTCAGTTTTTGTTGCAAGGGTTTAATGCAGGATTAGGCACTCTGTCATCTACTTTTTATTTCGATCGGACTTCAAATTTCTGCAATCCGTAATACTTAAAAAGGGAAAACAACCTTCAAACAAGTTTGTTAAATAAATTTTCCTCAAAGCTTGTTTACTTCAATTTAATTTTTCATTCAGTAAATCTAAATTCTCGTTGAGGGTTATTGTATGATTCTATCATGTTAAGTATATAATATATAGAGCATACTGTTTGGGATCAAGAAGAGTAGACCTCGTACGTAATTGAATTGACAAATTTGGAGATACTATGGTGTGATGGTGATATCTCTAATAGCTCTTTAATCAAATTTACTTGGAACTTGCGTCGTCCTCCTGCTTTGGGGCAAGCCACATCCATCCAGTTCGATTTTATTTTTTTGACATCTGTGAGTTTAATTTTCTTGCTGGTTAAGGATACCTTGGAGGAGTTATAATCTTTGCGAGTCAAACCGAGGAAAGCCTAGTGGTAGGCCCCAAGTTCTTACTGACTGCACCTGGACCCCAGGCCTTACATATAGTGAGTTGGATGTGATATTTTATCTAATTTCAATATTTTATATGATCATATCTATTCTGCATCTTTGAGCCTAGAAAATTCTGGTGCTTTTACTCCTTGAGACCATACCATTCTAATCACTTTCCAATTTAATTAAATTACCAACTACTTAGTGCAAGTTCCCGTGGAGGGGCTTCCACTCCGAAAAAATATGCATCCGTAGGTCCCCTGATTTTTTTTCATCTCCTCCTATAAAATAGTAGACCTGAAATTTTTTCTTGTTAATTTTCATAGGTTTCTGGGGAGGTGGGGCTAGAAGTTTCCCCTACTGTTTAGGGTTTATTTTGCCTGGGTGGCACTTTGGAATGTAGACACTCTGCCTTCTGGTTAGCTCCTTGACTCTCGATTCCTATAATTTCTCACCTAATTTTTCACAGCCGTATTTCTCAAAAAAATAAATGCAGTCCATAGGACCAACTGCATGGAAAAGGCTAAGTTATATATATATAAATAAAGAGAGAGATACAGTAGGTATTTCTAAACTACAGGTTTGTAAACCGCGGGGCATTTCTGATAGATCCATAGGTACCTAGGCCTCCCATTTACAGACAGGGGACCCAAATCCACCCATTCTATATAGATCCTCCCCTATCTCTATGTGGCTGCAGTCGGTGCCCTCTATACTCTATAAACCCCTGTCCCTAAATTTTCTCAACAGCATCCTCTGAGAAAATTTAGGTCCCCCCCATGGGACCACAGGCATAATGCAACATTTGCTTTACCTTAAAATGAATATAACCGTTTAGATCCAAGCACTGCAGCGTTCCTTTGAATACTATGAATCCGACTTTTGGCTAGCTCTTCAGTTGAATAAATGATACCAAATTCTTAGTTGTTGAGTTTATAGGACAATGATGATGTGAAATTTAATGAAGTGGGGTTCCAGGAACAGGTTAAGGGAAGATAATATATTGGTATACGCCATTTGGCATATGGAGAGTCTGGAGAACGTTGGTTTGGTTACTGGTATCTTCACTGATGTTGATAGGATTAGCAGAGGAACCTTTTGCCCTCAGAAATTATGATCATAATCAAATTGGATATCCAAATGCGAAAATCCTTAAACTTGGAATTAATGTTACCTATGTGCTGATCCATCATCCAGTGCAAATTGCTACTGAAAATCAACAACATATATAAGGCCGAAGATTGACGTGTTACAAACTTACAACAATGAATTACAATATATATCCTTTTTCTTAATGGCAATGAGTTTATGTTCCTAATACAAGCCCACATTGCTGAAAAACAGTTTTCATTTACTTACATGGTTTCCCTCTTACCCAAATTCAATGTTATAATGATGAAAACCAAATAGGTATGCTGATGTTCTATGTGCTATGCTTGAGAAATCGCTTTGACATAGTTAGACTTAGAATCATAGTATGCCTATTCGGTGAGTACTCACCAAAATCCTGCACTGGCGTAATCACGAAAAAAACTCACGACTAGGCTGTGTGGAAAGAATGCTGAAAAAATGTGAAAATCGCTGAAAAAATGCTGAAAATTCGGGTTGGAGGCTCTGCTCTTGAACCCCCGAGCAGGGGGGTGCTTGGGCACCCCCCTTCTGTGACCCCCTGGCCACGCCCAGCGTATACCACACATGGGATTGCCATATACCACACCACAATGTTGAAGATCTAAAATATTCAAATCTAATAGAAAACACTTCTCCAACATTTTACAAACTCATTTGATACATTTTGTAGCTATATTTTGGATAAAATTTTTGTTTTTAATTTTTTCTTGTGTATTTTTTAAGTTGCCGAATATTCACTGAGTCATTTTTTTTGGGTCTGCTGAATATTTGCCGAATACGTATATGCGAACTATGGCTAGAATACTGGCGACAGTGATGGAAATGAAGCCTGCATGAAAGAAATGAACAATCAGTGTGGGAAGAAATAGACAACAAACATATCACCATAAACCCAAGATATACCATCGGTAAATGCACTTGGGGTCGAGCCTCATTAGGTCAACTGAAATCAGCAATATTACAATCCAGAAATCTCTTTGGAGCTGCCAAGAACAGTGTGCGATTCTGAGCAAAACATCTATGATGCTTCTTATTGCTTGCTCTACTCTACAACTTAAACACCCTCAATACATCTCCTACGCTCAGCCGAAACTCTTATGAGTCCAACATGTATATTTAAAAGATCTGAAATGCCATTTTATCTCAATGGTTGGCATGTGGAGTGACACAGCTTTCATTGTCCTGTTGTTTTGTTTGTACAGTCACTTTGGATACATTTGACGGTGGAGGATTGTATCACATAAATTTGCTCGTGTATGAATGTGCTTGTTGACAATGTACAAACATGTTAGACAAATTTGTTACTGTATGAATGTGTCACTAATGGCTGTCTTTTGTCCACAATGTAGGGCAGGTGGTCTCAGAGGCTTTAAACCATCGTCTGAGCCTCCATTCCATCTTTCTTCCATTCCTGGGTTTGCGTATCCTGATGCATTTGTCTTCTCTATGTTTGTTTCCATTACTTAATCTTTTTATGTGTAATATTAAATTAGGTTTTTATTTCCAATTAAGATATATTGTGCATAATGATAATTTAGAACCAGAATACTAAATCCAAACAGTCCTAAATTATGCTACTCTTGCATGTGTCAACATATTTGTCAAAGATAATTAGTGAAAGTACAGTTAGGGTTAAAAAATAGAACTGTGCTACCATTGTCAGATGATGTGATAAAGAGTTGAAACTGGAGGAAGACGCAGATGAGGGTGTCTTCAAGCTATCCGTAAAATCTGGGCACCTTGAAATATGTGTAGGACACGTTCATTGGAGGCAAGACAGTTTCATGGCTGAATCTGCCTCTAGGGCTACAAATCTCTCCTCTAGTGCTCTGAGCTCAATTTGAATTTTAGAGTCTGGTTTGCCTGTATTTAGAGGTGTTCTTTTTGGACTTGTATTTGTGCAATTGCCGTCCTGTACTGAGATATGTCTCCTCCTCACTTGCAAACCTTAAAAGGGGTTAGTAATGAATTGATCTCATACCCTACTAATGTGATGACTGCTACACTACTTCCCAATACTCCGAAGGGGGATCAAGCCATACTTAGTTCGTCCAACCCTATGATGAGATTCATGTTATATAGACTAAAACAATAGAAGATGGAACCCTTGATCCAACCTTCACACTTGGCAATGTGCACTCGAGACTTCAATTTTTGCTCATAGTTGATCTAGGGCAGCAATAGATGTGTGCAGACTTTGAGTAGCTTGCTGTTGTAATAACGCTTTAAGGAATGGATGCTTCAATGTTGTGGGCTCTTGACCATTTTAGAGTGGGTGAAATAGAGAATTCCTAGATGCCCTAAGAGCTTAAACGTATATGTATTATGGACTAGATTTTGTATATTTACAATTGCCCCCGTTTGAATCTAGTATTGACAAATGCTTGATTAAAATAAAATGCAAACCTCATGTCTTGATCATAAGCTAGTAGTTGTGAATCTTGAGTGTTAATGCCTCAATCCACATGAAACCTGTTATCACATGGCAAAGACACGTGGATCAATGCTCAATAACTATATATATGACATTGTGAATTGATTTTCAAAACATCTACATTTGAGCTTACTTGCAATTAAATGAATGCGCACAAGAACAACTACACCTGATTGAATATGCCAAACCATGCTGAATGTGACTAGTGCCATGGTGCTTGCCCCCGTATAGAGCGAGTGATATCATTTGCTTACTAAATAGCCTCACTAACATAACAGCCTTATCGGTAGCTTCTGTGCTAACTTAATAGCCTTGCCTGTAGCTTTCGTGCTAACTTAATAGCCTTGCTTGTAGCTTGAGACATCATTCACCTTTGTGGGTTATTGAGGTCAATTGCAGTCTTGGGCTACTGGAATAGCCATATATCAGTTTTAAGCTACTGAGGAGCCATGTATAAGTCTTGAGTTACTGAGGTAGCCATGTATCAGTCTTGAGCTACAGAATGAGCCATATATAGATTGTGTGTGATAAGATCACTGAAACCTTGTGATAAGTAATTAACTGTTCTTTGAATTTGTGTCAAGTATATAACTCTAATTTGAATTTGTATGCCAAGTATATAACTTTGAATTGACTTTGTGTGCTAAGTGTATGATTTTGCTATGAACTCTGTGAAATGTAATCAACTCTGATATGAACTATGTAACTCTGTGTAAATGTGACCAATCTCTGATCTAAACTTTGTAATTTTGTGTAAAAATGTGATCAACTCTCATATGAATTCTTTAATTTTGTGTAGAATGTGACCAATCTCTGATCTGAACTCTATAACTATGATCTAAACTGCATGAAATGCACCTAATCTATGCGACTCTATATTCCCTTAGCTGAACTTTGTATGAACTTCTGAATAAGGTCATAATACGCCCCTGTTTTGAAATAAGAGACGCCACTGTGTCATTCAACTCAAAAGAGAAAAGTGGTTAAACTGTATCACATGCAACAGGTATATAGAGATAAACCATATGAAGTATGTGTACTAAACATTGTAGCATAAATCAACGTGCATAGGATATGATCATTATAGAACAAACATGATATGTGTGATCTCAAGGATATGCATATAGTGAACATTATTAGAAATCCATACAAATTAGTAGCTAGTATAAATCATAAAGGTATGTTAGCATGCACACAACTTGACACCAAAAGGTCCTTTGAGACTCACGACCGGAAATGACAAGACATGACACAATGAGCTCGCCATAAGACTTTTGACAAGACGACCAATATGACGACAATATGAAATTCCAACTCGACCAACTGTAATGTTAGTAACAATCACGTATCAAGCATAGAATCCTGGAACATGTTGTAAGTAATTGTTGTATGTATAGAGTCATGGAGCCTAGAGCATATACATGCCATACAATATAGATAAAACATGTATTAAGCAAGCAAAGTTAGTAAAAAGTAATATAACAAATATAAATGAAATCCTAACTTAGCTATACTAGTGACCTCTGATTGGGCATCAATATGGATTTGCCCTTGATGTATGTAGATGATCCTAGACTTGTGCAAGATAATACTGGCAACGTGTTGTTACAAAGAGGCTTTGGATGTTTGCTTCGTTGAATGATTTGAAGGGTGGACCTGCAGAATAATGTTATATTAAATTCCTTGTTGGATTTGAAGGATGAAGGGGGCTATTCATAGATTTCTGGGGATGAATTAGTGGGTTGGAGGTGGAATATTAAATTAATTTCATGGAGATAGTGGATGAGTTAATGGGTGAAATCTTTTGAGAAGTTAGTGGAGGATCTTTGAAATGGGAGATTTAAATGGATTATTTTATCTAGTAATGGAGGTGGTTGAAGACTTTGGAGAAGTTAGTGGAGGATTATTGAAAATGGGGGACTTGAATGAATTATTTTATTTGGTCATGGAGGTGGGTGAAGACTTTGGAGAAGTTAGTGAAGTATCTTTTGAAAATGGGGTATTTGAATGGATTATTTTTATTTGATTATGGAGGTGGGTGTAAACTATAGAGATTTTAGTGGAGGATCTTTGCAAAATGGAAATAGTGGGATTTGAGGTGGCAAATGAGGTGGATGAGGCAGTGAGATTTGAGGTGGAGGATGTGGCGGACTATTAAATTAATTTTGTGAATAATTGGTGTAAGATTCAAATAGGTGAGGATATGATTAGCTAATTAATATTGATTAATTAGCTAATTAATCGACCATGGGATTTTATGAGATTAAATGGGAGTGAATGATTTAATTGGTTAATGAGGTGGTGTAATTAGGTTGTCTACATTACGTATGTGCCAAATAAATGTGCCAAATAAGTAAATAAAGGATAAGTATATACAGGAGCCTTGGGGCCACATTAATCAGATAAGCATGTCAAAAGAGAGTATAGTATAAGTAGTAAACAATAAGCATAGAGCATGCGATGTTAGTATATAGAAACAAACAATGTAGTAATCTAGTGTAGCATAACAAACTATCTAGAATGAAACACATGTCATAAAGTATAAGTCAATGCAAGATGTCTAGCGAATGGCTCTATATCACCGTAGAGAGGTATGCGAAAGATAGAACCTAACAATGATCTATGTAAGATGCCCCTTGGTGTAGGCATGCCCCCAATGTGGAAGGTTGCCCTCAGGTATAAGAGTCAAGGAGGCACGAAGCATATGTGCACGTGTCCAAAAAAAGGATCATCTTGTAGCTTGCTTATGTATTACCATTGAAGTCCAATGCATAAAGAAGTAGATGAGTGAAGTGCTAAAGTGTGATAACGTCAGTGTCTAAATCTAGATAATAAAAAAGCAAGTCACATACAAGTCTTGATTTTGTATTTCTAGAATATTTGAATGTTTTTATATTTGCTTGAATATTCAAATATTTTTTGTATTTAGTTGAATACTTGAATATAGGAAGAAATATGACTATGCTAAGGTCCTTGGCCATGAGTTGAAGATAATAAAATGGGGCCTTGGGTAATTATGATTTCCTCAACAATTACATCGAACCCCTGAAATGTGCTGCATCAACAGGTTATGCTTAGGTGTCAAGCTTGAGAATAGGTACCAAAAGAATGAGAGTGATGAGTCAAGTAAAGATAATAATAGAAGAAACAAGTATGTGACAAAGGGGTTATGTAGAAGTAGTCTATATATTTCGCTCTAAGGGAAGCATAGGAGGATTATCTATGATCCTGCCAATGCCATAATAACAAGATCCTAGAGTACAAACTGTGGTATGGTCCTTGTTTGAATTGTTCCATCTTGTGAAATGTGAATAGTCCTATGATCCAAAGGGAATGTAAGGTAGTCATGATTCCAATCAAGTGTCGCCCAATAGCTCTTATCGAAGAGGGGCCTAAGTTAACATTGTACTGAGATAAACCGGTGCTAACATTGAATGTAACAAGACAAGTTTTGGGACCAAGTGTCAATGGCAATTGAATTGTTTTCTCTGTTTGAATGTTTGTTTTAGGAAGTTGTGCAACATCACATCCAAGGGTCTTTAGAAGGGTAAGACTACACATATTGGCATTGAAGAAGCTATCAACCACGACATTGCTACATTGTTGATCTTTTATGGAAGGGCTCATGATTAATGGTTCAAAATAGTTTGAAAAACTCTTTTTTGGTGTGTTTGAAACTATGCTTGTAGTTGTAGGCTTTGTACCTTCACGCTTAGGAGCTTTCTCTTGCAGTGGGCTTACTTTAGATGTATTTTTAGCAGAAGCCTATGCGTTGTTTATAACATTTGGTTGGGAAGAGGAAATTGGAGCTTGATACTCATTGTCATGCTTTGTGTAATGTGTGTTGCCTCTTGGCACGACTTTGACTAGATTTAACAAAGATTTGAGATAATGAGTTATGTTTGTATGCTCCTAGATCTGTAGAAGAGAAATGGGGTTTAGAAAATTATTCAACATGATCCTTTTGGTTTTGCACCCATGTCTATGTACTTCGTAATCTCATACCAAATTGATCTGTTATAATGTGGCCATTATGAATAAGTTTCTCAATATTTCTTTGCAAACCCTAACATCCATTTGTATCATGTCCATTGATTCTATGATATCCAAAAAATGGTTTACCACGTTTTCATTGTTATGTAGGGTGGAAATAAATACAGGGTAATGTGATCAACCACTTATCTAGTAACTTTGGTAAGATAGCTCTTGGTTGATATGTAGGTGGACAAGAAATGGAATTAGGGTATCTTTTGTTGTGGCGTTTTTAATTGATAGGAGCACCCAAATGAATACCCTTTCTATATATAACATTGTTGTCTAAAGGGGTTTACCTACATGTTATGAGCTTATAACATTTATTTAATTGTAAGGCCATTTGAGCAATTTAGGTTTTAAGCTCATCAACGTTACTCTTTAAAGAGTGACATTGGCTACAAGGAATAAAACCATCAATGGGTGGTGTGGAAGGAATATAAGCATCACGTGGAATCGAGCGGGTATCGGATGGGTAGAAGTAACATCATTGTGTAAATCATTTGTATTGTCTGTCATAGTATATGTAGTATATTGTTTTGCCCTCATCAGATCCACAAAAAGAATTATCATCCCAATAATCATTAGTGTGCACATGGTTGCTAACATTGTGTGAGATAAACATGGGAGAGGAGGTAGGGGATGTGACTTGGTTTAGCTTGCCATATGGAGGGGAAACCCTACCGTATAATGGGGAAGCATGTATAAAAGGTATAACATATGTACCGTATTAAAGTATATTAGTAAATGTTTAATGAATGTTAATTATTAACTAATTAATGTTCGGTTATGAACTTCCCCAACTATATTGTAACCTCTTTCAATGTAATAGATACGAGTATCACACACATCTCAAAGTGTGCCGCATGCCTTTCTCATTTCACTTCATTCTTTTTATGTACACATCTTCTAACACTGGTACCAGAGCCTTTGGTGCTCAATGTGTTTGGAGTTCCGGGAAGCCTGAAGAAAGTACAGAATGTGGGAACAATGACAAAGAAATTCGAAGTCCAGGGAAGCCATTGGAGGTAGGACAATGAGGAGAAGAAGACTTGCTGAGTTTGTGTCTTCTAACATAGGGCACATCTAGAGCATAGTTGAAATACCCATTACAGTCTGAAAATCACAAGTTTTTTACTTATTTTACAATCGCGAGTGGAGGACCAAACGCGAAAGGGAAGAGTTGTAAAGTTTCGAGGGCACATTTTCCACACGTTTTCTAGCAATGATAAATAAAAAACACCATTGTTTTCTAAATTGACGGGTTTTTGTTGTTTGAGGGTAGAAATTTGTGCAATTTTCAGTCATTTTAACCAGAATTCATTTCAAAGCGCAAGGGCAATCATTTTGAGGGAAAAATGCAAGGGCACAGTCAGGATTTTTGCGAGTTACTTGCCAGGGCACATTTTTTGAGAAAAATGTCATTACAGTCGTTGCTAGGGCACGTTTTTGAGGAAACACCTCAGTACAGTCACTGCGAAGGCATGTTTCTGAGGAAAAAACATCATTGCAGTAGTTGCTAGGACATGTTTTTTTTGTTTGAAGGGAAAGCAGACCATCTGTTTTTGAGTTTGTCATTTTGCTGTGAGTGTGAAATTCCAGTTGCTATTGCAGATTGTGGGATTCATTGATAAAGCTTCCTATACTTTATGATGACCATACGATCTCAGTCCAAATTTTCTCTTTGTACTCCTTTCCTTGACCCTTAACATTCCATGTATTTCGGCTGAGGGTGAGCTTTTTGACCCACTAGACTATTCACATAACACGGAAGGTTTGATCATATTGCATACATTTCAAAATCCTATCTCGTGGGTAGTTTACTATCCCAGTCTATATCCACCTATAAGACTCTTCAAGACAACTGAGACAATGTTTACATCATAGTAGTCACACAAATCTTACTTTAGGCCTACTGGATATTCACACCCAATATGTGGATTCAAACGAACAGTCCAACAAATTCATCAATGATTCCAAAAGCTTATTAATATGCAATTCTATAATGCTGAAAGTCCTAGACAGCCTGGAAAGTGGAAACGCCCTAGAGGGTCCCGTACCAGCCTGGAAAAATACTAGATACTGGTACGGGGTACGGTACGCTGTGGGTACGGCTGGAAACAAACCGTACCCTGTCCCTGTGTGTAACATCCCCATTTTAAAACACCAGAACAAGGGAATTTTTTTTTTTTTTTTTTTTATTTTTTTTTATACATAACGTTCTCTGTTATGAATTATAAAGTTCAAACACACGTTCAAGATTTAATAATTGTTCTCTGCCCAAACAACACAGTTTGGATCATACAATTTCTTTTTAAAACGAATGTTCCCTGTTCACATATTTACAATATGGAACACACATTCAATGCCATTCAATCTTATAACAGATTCTATATGCTGCTGTAAATGACTCGATGAACTACCGATCCTTCCATTTTCATGGCTCGGAGTTTCACGATCCTTCATTTCATGACTCGGCAACAACCGATCCTTCATGTACATGACTCGGCAACAACCGATCCTTCATGTTTGTTTATGCATAGTATATTTTATATACTTGTTCTCATAACCTTCCCCGGTTATCGAAGTGATCCATTTAAGAAGCCTATCTGAATATCTGTTACTGATATTCATCTGACATCCTGCATCTTAAATTAAGTGATAAGGACAACGCAACCAGCAATTGCGATACTTTGGCCAAAGATTTTCACACGCTTTGCATGATCATATTCCTGGATGTGATACACATCTACGGAATACGTCCTTCACTTCACTTCACCTGTTATCTAGAATGGTCTTTCCTGGCTCCTACCAGTCCTCATCGTTTAAGGCCAGTTTTAAACTTTCAATTTCAGCTAGTAATATGAACGGGCATAGGAAGGCACTCCCGATAACTAAAGATATGCAGACATACGGTGTCGTTACCCCACGACTCCGTGTGTCTATTTGTCTTTAGTGTTCCGGAGTCACTCCGTATACCAAATCATACCCTATCCCCCCCCTGCTAAGGTCTACACATTCAGCCTATGTATTCTACATGTTTTAATTCGGGAGGGCATGGCTATATGTCAGCCGCAACATTGTGTCGTCATGAAGACCCCGTCTTCATGAAGACACCTTGCTGTAGCTGGCGTATGTCAATGTCCTGCAGAATCCACCCATCGAGAATACACATCCTGCTCAAGTGACTTAGCCAAGAGTTAATAATTAAAATCAACTTTCAGCATTCGTGCTGATCCCTTGATCCTCGTTTCAGTTGCAGTTTGTACATAACTAAGAGGGACTAAACTGTCCGTTAGTTCGTTATGTATCATCTCCTTCGTACCGAAGGGTTACATGTTCCTTACTTGGTCCATTCCTTAATCATTTGATTAAGCAGTCCGTACCGACGGACATAATAAGTTTAACCTATTAAACTTAACCAAGATGTTCCCAACTGCAACTTAATTTCAGAATAATAACTTAGTAGACGTCATTCAAACGAGGTCTAAACTTCAAGAAATGAACTCATTTGTTCCCCTTAACATTATATAGTTAAGGATCATTAGTTATGGATATATGTATCCTACATCCTTTAATCTGAATTTTTATCAAACGGGATCAATGATGGAGTTCAAAAACGAAGTTCGAATACTCCAAATTTTAAATTGATATTCCTTAGCTCCTAAGCTAATCCTGAATATCCTCTGATTATAAATCATATCCTTCTTAAATCCTTTTTAATGTCATTTCAAAAATTCATCTTTACCCCAAGTATGAATTAATTGCATTGTTCAACTTAAAGGTTGTAATTAAGTAAGAATAAACATCAGTTTTCAATTCAACATCCATCCAAGGATAATGAAACAATTCCAAATCAGGAAATAACACCATATTTCCAATTTAAACAGCAATATCAAACTGATATAATTATTGAAAATATCACACTTGTAACTGTATTCAATATTTCAAGTCATAATTGTGTACATTTGCCAATCCAGCTGATTGGGTATAATTTATACAAAGCATTCATACAACTCATGGACAGAAGAATGTATTTTCTTCTTTTACAATTCCTCAAAGAGGAAATAAAAGCAACAGTTACAATTTAATTTACATCTAATCAAGAGGCATCAGAAAACAGCCAAGTCTTCATTCTAATCAAATTCCATCTGCAAAATGAATTGCACGGGTCAGTTCAATGAACTGAGCACATTAAGCACTTATCCTTAAAATAAGATGCTTCAACTAACTGTTTCAATAAAAGAACCCTGCTTTTATGAAACAGACAGCAAAACATCAATCTCGAAAAGCACAAAAGAGAAATCAGCATAACCACTGAACTATCAAAAACAATCATCGCCACCAGTCAAGGGACTGCTGTCCCGTTTTGACATAATCATTGCAAGTATCTATTTACAAAATTTGCAAAGTTAAAAAAAAATACAAGTAGTTTGCTGCCTATAAAGCATACAGTTATCCTTTCCACACCTTTCATTAATAACAAATGCAAAGGATGAAACTAACTGAGTATAAATCCATTACTTTCCTTTCCGTTCATGAAGCATGTTAAATTTTAAAGCATTCAAGTACAAACAAGAAAGCGAACAGCAATGCATATAGTGGCTCCATCTAAGCACTATAAAATTCATTATTCACGAATTCCAGATTTCCAAACCGAATGAAAGAGGAAAAGATCATTTTTCTAAGACATTCATTCACATCTCTATTTCTTTCCGCATGACTGTCCTAACAGTGGAACCCAAACGAAAGACAGATCAAGATAACAGTTCAGAGTGAAACTTACAAATCCATTCGGAATTCACTTTCCGGCAGCAAGGATAAGTTTCATTTATAATCAGCTTTAAAATGAAACAGGAAGAATTCATCATCCATATCCATACTTCATTTGAGTCAGACTCATGTACAGATCCGAAACAGGTTAGTACAACATTATGTACATCCAAGATCAAACAATATAAGGCTGCATACCTTTATTTACCATAATTATAAGGAACCATATTTCTATCACTGAATCATTAACCAAGACAAACAATTATTCATCATGAGTCATAAATCACACATCAATTCATAATCCTATGAACGTATCCTGTTCAAAATAACATAGGAGGTCGATTGCCTGGTACCTACGCAAGTTCTAATTGCTCCTCATGACTAGGAATTTCACCAAGTGAGAAACAGCAGGTAGAAGGAGGTATTTCCTTCCAACAATGATTCTGACCCACTCCAATTTTCCAGTTTCATAACAGTAATGCACAACTTCCAGAATGCAAAATCAGATGTCATTACCTTTAGCAAATAACCGTACAGGGGTGGCAAAACATGAAACCTAGTACAGTCAAGACAACTCCATTGCATGACAAAATTTCAATGCAATGTAATCCTTACCCAGCAATTCAAAGCTAATTCGTAACCACCAAACAGTCCATTCTCAAAGACCGTTTAGCATTGTGCAACATAACTAATCATCATACTTTCCTAACCAGATCACCTTTATTCAATATAATTTCAGAACCGGGAAAGCTATTTCTTTTCCCTTCCAAGAACACTCATATAAAAGTCTAATGCCCATTCCTTTTAAAATTACCAAGATGGCCTTTCCTCATAATTCGAAACAGCAGAAGGAAGAGGAAGTCTTATCTATTTTAAGCAAGAAAGGAAAGAACAGTCAATAATGTGTTATCTTTTCTTTTCCCAAGGCAACTTCCCATATTCAGACAAAATTGAATGTTGTCTTCATCCTAATCAAACACAGCAGAAGAGAGAAGACCTATTCCCTCTTGTAAAAGAAATTTCATTATAGAAACGACCTCATGCAACTCGCACAGCCGATACAGTTATAACACAAGTTCAGATGACAGCAAAACAATAGTAAAGCAATAAAATACCCACGCTGCCTGTACAGTTCCACATTCTATTTCACAAGAATACCCAGTTCAGCATTTTTATATTAAGTCAATAGCCAGCACAACATGGAGGAGTTCCATGCAAGAAGAGCAAGGCAGTTAAACACAACACAGAAAAACGATTCCCTACTCATTTCAAAAGAAAAGAATCAGCAAGGGTCAACGAACCCAAATTACAGCAACATATGCAACTGTATTTCCATTTCCATTTACATGGAAGTGCAGTTCCAAATACAAACAGCAAGAAACGATTGCATTAAAAGAAACAATTACACCATAAGGGCGATTGCACAGTCCTTTCCATTTCGAACAATACGAACAGTGAAAGGAATACCCACATTTCAACCCTTTATACAGTCTACAATCAATACTAAAATCTTATTTCCAACACGATTCGAGCAAGAACAATCGAGGCAGAGCAATCAAAATCAACTTCCTTATCATTTTTCAAGAAAAAGAAGGCATGAATCAACAAATCCATTTCCAAATCAATCTCAAAAACAATCAAGCAATCCAAACCCAAGAGCAGGGTTGTTTTAATGAAACATTTAAATCAGCAAAGATTTTAAAGAGGAGGGCTTAACATGCCTGTAATCTCTTTTTCAGAACTCGAAGAAAGCTTCGTTTTGCCGCGTTTTTCTTCCACACGGCTACACAAACTTCCCAGCACTCTTTTCTTCTTCAGGCTTATCACAGCCTCTATTCTTCCACGAAAATGTCAATGCCAAGAGCTGGTTCGACCGAACCAGGTCAGAAAAACCAAATGCAGAGCAACTTTGCAAAAAGCTCGATGAACAAAAATGACAATCAAAATTCCTTCATGCTGCTTCCAAGGCAAGCTGGTCGCGAGGACCAAAAACATTTAATGCATTAAAGGCTTGCCTTCCTCCTTATTTTCCACGCCCCCTCCACTTGGGTTGGCAAGTCTCCAACCTTCAAATTTCCATGCAACTGAACTTGGCTTCTATTTCAAAATAGATGCCTCTAAATTCCTTACCTGCCCCGCCAAAACTGGCGCCGTCCACGAAGGGACAGTTCATTTAATTCCAATGAATGCCTCCTTCCCATCCTTATCCCTTTCTTCCCAAGGGTCTGCGTACCCCTTAGTTTAGGATTAGTTTAGGTTACATAACTCATTCGACCTAGGTCTTAGTTCAACCTTAGGCTTTAGAACTTAGGTTTATTTTCCCTTTTTTTTTTTGTAATTTTAAAAATCCACTTAGGATAGTAGTATAGAATGTATGTTAGGTCTTAGGGTTAGTTTAGGTTTAATTCACACTAACCATTAATACTAACAACTTCCTTCCAGCCCCTTACTAACATTCATGCTATCACAGAACAGGACGTTCCGTCCTTCCCGGTTCAAGTGTGAATTAGCATAGAAAACACAAGAGGATCTCAGCATACCTGGATCAATGGAATTGATTCAGGATATGCTGTCAATCAGCACAAGAGCAAGCAATTATACGACAACCTGTCGTCACATCAGCAAACACACAAGTACAGTGTTCGCTGTCCCATGCAATAATTCATAGTATGCAAGAATCCGAATTAGCAACACATTCTCTTAAAATCAAAACATATCCTAACATGTTTGCTCTCATTCCAAGAGCTATAACAGTAGGTAAAACATTCACCAAGTTAGCATTCAAAAATCAGAGTGTTACATTCTTCCCTCCTTAAGAATCATCGTCCCGATGATCAGATTTACAAATCAAGAAGTTCATAGAACAAAATTCAGTTATTGTTCTTTCATTCATATGTTCATACCAAAAACAAGATTCTCTCTTAAAAACAAAGTTTTAAGACAACTGTACATAGACTAATAATGGTCTAAATTTGGTAAAACTTTCAGTTCTCTGAATTTCATATTCAGTTAAACAGATGTGGGAAAAGTAGATCTCATTCTTCGAGATTCTCCCAAGTTGCACTTTCTTCGCTGAACTGATCCCACTGGACCTTACATTGGTTCACTTCGCGATTTCTCAAGTACAACTGGCGAGTCCCCAACACTCGAATGGGCTTAACCACGATTATTCCTGGGTCTTGGACTGCAATGAATTCCCTTCTTTAGCCATTTGATAATTCCTGTCACGTATTTCCTTAAGCAAGAATATGAAAAAACATCATGGCATTTGAGACAGGCAGGAGGTAAGGCTAGACGATACGCACGGTTTGATTATTTATTTCAATAATTTCAAAAGTCCCACGTAACGTGGTGACAACTTGCAGCCTTGCCAAAAGTTATGGAGCTCTTTTTTCGCTTCACCCGAAGAAAGACCTTCTCTTCCAGTTTATAATGCCTGTCACACCCGCTTCAAGTCTGCATATCTTCTTCTTCTGCCTATTGGCAGCCTCCTTAGATTCCCGAATCATTTTGCTTTGCTGTTCCATTTCCTAATGATTTCTGGCCCAATTACCTCTCTGTCCTCAACGCTGTCCCACTTGACAGGGGTTCTGCATTTTCTTCCATACAATGCTTCAAAGGGCTGCCATTTGTAAGGGCATGATAGTGTATTGTAAGCACATCTACAGCGGAATGTATTCCTCCCATTTATACTGCGGGTCCTGCCAATACATCCTCAGCAATGTCCTCTAAAACTTGATTAACTCTCTCAGTCTGTCCATTCCGTTTTCTGGATATATGCAGAACTGAAGTTTAATTTTAGTTCCCAAGCCAAGTAGCCGCATTAAGCGTTTGCCAAAACCTTGATGTCATCCTCGGATCCTGTCCGATATTATTAATTCTGGTATTCATGCAACATGAAGATTTCATTCATGTACAACTTCTTGCTAAAACTGGTGCATCGTCCTTCAAAATTACCAGCAAATGAGTGTGCCACTTTGGTTGGTCAATTGTCGACTACAACCCGGATACTGTCATGTTTTATTTCTGACATAGTCAATCCTTGAACGAATCCATCGTTATCACTTGCCACTTATACTGCGGACTGCTATGTGGATACAATATCCTGAAAGGTGGCATATGTTCCGCTTCAACCCACGCGGACATTCCAAGCGTGGTGATACACATCTAGGAAGACGTCCTTTCCCTTCAATTCACCTGTTCTCTCGAATGGTCTTTCCTTGCTCCTACCAGTCTCATCGTTTAAGGCCAGTTTAACTTTCATTTCAGCTGTAATATGGGACCGGGCATAGGAAGGCACTACGATATCTAACGATCTGCAGCATACGGTGTCGTTACCCCACGACTCAGGTGTCTATTGTCTTGGAGTGGTCCGGAGTCACTCCGTATCCCAAATCATACCCTATCCACCCATGCTAGGTCTACACAATCAGCCTATGTATTCTGACATGTGTTTAATTCGGGGCGGGCAGGCTATATGTCAGCGAACATTGTCGTCGTCATGAAGGGACCCCGTCTTCCTGAAGAAACCTTGTGTAGAGGCGTATATGTCACTGTCAGAAAGAATCCCCCCATCGAGAATACACATCCTGCTCCAGTGACTAGCCAGAGTAACTCATTTAAAATCAACTTCTAGATTCGTGCTGCTACCTTGATCCTGTTTCAGGTTGCAGTTGTACATAACACGCGGGCCTAAACTGTCGTTAGTCGTTATGTATCCTCTCCTGTACCAAGGGTTACATTTCCCTACTTGGGTCCATTCTTAATCATTGCTTAAGCAGTCCGGACCGACGGGACATTCATAAGTTAACTATAACTTAACCAAGATGTTCCCACTGACAACTTATGTCCGGAATCATCCACTTTAGACGTCATTCCCCCCGAGTGTCTAACTTTCCAAGAAATGCCCTCATTTGTTCCCTCTTACATATATAGTTAAGGCTCAATAGTTATGGATATAGGTATCCTACATCCTTTACTTGAAGTTTTATCAAACGGGATCAATGATGGAGTTCCAAACCGCAGTTCGAATACTCCAAATTTTAAATTGATATTCCTTAGCTCCAAGCTAATCCTGACTATCCCTGATTATAAAATCATATCCTTCTAATCATTTTAATGTCATTTCCACAAATTCACTGTACCCCACGTATGAATTCATTGCAATTGTGTCAACTTAAAGTTGTCATTCAGTAAGACTTAAACATCAGTTTCCCTTCCACATCCATCCAAGGTAATGAAACAATTCCAAATCAGGGGAAATAACACAATATTTCAATTTAAACAGCAATCTCAACCTGATATAATTATTGACAAATACCCACTTGTAACTGTTATTCAATATTTCAAGTCTAATTTGTCCATTTGCACTCCAGCTGATTGGGTATAAATTTATACAAAAGCATTCATACAACTCATGGACAGAAGAATGTATTTTCTTCTTTTACAATTCCAAAGAGGAGGGGGAAAGAACGCAACAGTTTACAATTTAATTTAATCTATTCCAAGAGCATAAGAGAAAAACAGCCAAGTTCTCATTACCTCAACTCAATCTGCAAAATGAATTTAAGGGGCAGGTTCAATGAACTGAGACATTAAGCATTATCCTTAACTTCAGAGGCTTCACACTACTGTTTCAATAAACGTCCCCCTGGTTTAGGAAACAACCGCAAAAACATCAATCTCGAAAGACAAAAGAGAAATCAGCTAACCACTGAACTATCAAACATAATCGCCCAAGCAAGGACTGCGTTTTTTTTTTTTTTTTTTTTTCTCCGTTGTGACATAATCATTGCAAGTATCTATTTACAAAATTTGCAAAAGTTAAAAATACAAGTAGTTTGCTGCCTATAAGCATACAGTTATCCTTTCCCCACCTTCATTAATAACCAATGCAAAGGATGATGAAACTAACTGATCTATAATCCCATTTTCCTTTCACTGTCAGTTCATGAAGCATGTTAAATTTAAAGCCATTCAAGTACTTTGTTTAGTACAACCAAGAAAGCGAACAGCATGCCTATAGTGGCTCCCATCTCACGCACTATAAAGTCATTACTTACGAATTCCATATTTCCAATCCGAATGAAAGAGGAAAAGATCATTTTTCTTAGACCTTCCTTCACATCTCGATTTCTTCCGCCTGGTATGTGACTAACAGTGGCAACCACAAACGAAAAAAGACAGATCAAGATAACAGTTCAGAGTGAAACTTCACAAATCCATTCGGAATTCACTTTCGGCCGCAAGGATCCTTTCATTGATAAGCGCTTTAAAATGAAAACAGAAGAATTCATCATCATATCCATACTTCATTTGAGTCGACTCATGTAAAAGCCCGAAACCGCGTTTAGTACACAGTATGTACATCCAAGCATCAAAACATTCAGGGCGGCATACTTATATTTACATTAATATAAGAAAACCCTATTTCGTCACTGAACCTTCAACCAAACAAACAATTATTCATCATTGCCGGCAATCAATCACATCAATTCATACCTATGACACGTATCTGTTCAAATAACATAGTATTCATTGCTGTTACCACAGCAAGTCTAAGTTTAATGATATGAATTTCACCGTGAGAACAGCCGGTCGAGGAGGATTTCCTTCCACCAATGATTCTACCCCCAAATCATTTTCCAGTTTCACACAATGCCAACTTTCTCCTCCCAAATCAGATGTCATTACCTTGGTAGCCAAAATAAACGGACAGGGTGGCCCAAAAACATGAACCGAGTACATCAAGGGACCACCTCCCCCATTGTGACAAAATTCAATGCATGAAATCATTGCCCAGCAAATTCAAAGCTAATTCGTACCACCAAAAACAGTACATTCTCAAAAAGACCGTTTCGCATTGTGCCAAACATAAATAATCACCTACTTTCCTAACCAGATCCCCTTTATTCCCATATAATTTCAGAATGGGGAAAGCTATTTCTTTCAATTCCCCAAGAAACACTCTATATAAAAGTCTAATTGGCCATTCCTTTTACATACAAGTCGCCCCTTTCATAATTCGAAACAGCATAAGAACGGAAGAGAGAGTCTTCTCTATTTTAAGCCAGAAAGGAAAGAAAGAAGAACAGTCCAATAATGTGTATCTTCTTTTTCCCAAGGCCACTTCCCTATCAGACAAAATTGAATGTGTCTTCATCCTAATTCAAACACGCAGAAGAGGAGAAGGACCTATTACCTCTTGGAAAGAAATTTATTCTTAGACAACGGACCTCCTGCAACCCGCCCAGCCGCTACCCGTTCTAAACACACTTCAGATGACCAGCAAAACAATAGTTACAGCAATAAAATACACACGCTGCCTTGTACAGTCCCACATTCTATTTCACAAGAACTAACAGTTTGCATTTTATATTAAGCTCAATGAGCCAGCCCACATGGCGAGTCCATGGAAAGAAGAGCAAGGCAGTTCAGTTAACCACAAAACAGAAACAACGATTCACTATCCTGTCAAAAGAAAAGAATCAGCAAAGGGTCAACGAACCAAAATCCAGAAACATAGCACTGTATTTCCATTCCATTTTTAATGGCAGGCAGTTCCAAATACAACAGCAAGAAACCGATTGCATTAAAAGACCCCCTTCCCACCATAAGGGCGGATTGCAAAGTCCTTTCCATTTCTCGAAAAAGACAACAGTGAAGGAATACCCCACATTTCAACCCTTATACAGTCTACAATCCATACTAAAAGCTGTATTTCCACCCCGATTCGAGCAAGAAACAATCGGTCGGCCCGAGAATCAAAAGCAACTTCTTATCATTTTCAGAAAAAGAAGGCAGGAACAACAAAATCCATTTCCCAATCAATCTCGAAAACAATCAAGTCACTCCAAACCCACGAGCAGGGTGGTTTAATGAAAAATTTAAATCAAGCAAAGGATTTTCAAGAGCAGGGCTTTAACATGCACGGTAATCTCTTTTCAGAAACTCGAAGGAAAGCTTCGTTTTGCCGCGTTTTTCTTCCACACTGCTACACCAAAATTCCAGCACTCTTTTCTCTTCAGGCTTCTCACCAGCCTCTATTCTTCCCACGCACTTTAACATGTCAATGCCAAGAGATGGTTCGACCGAAACCAGGTCAGAAAAAAAAACCAAAGCAGAGCAACTTTGCCAAAAAAGTCGAAGAACCAAAAATGACAATCAAAATTCCTTTCATGCGTTTTCCAAGGGCAAGTGGTCGCTGGGACAAAAAAATTAATGCCATTGATTAAAGCGCTTGCCTCCTTCATCGTATTTCACGCCCCCTCCACTTGGGTTGGAGAGTCTCCCAACCTTAAAACTTTCCATGCAACTGCCCTTGGCTATCAAAAAGATGCTGCTGCCTCAAATCCTTACCTGCCCGCCAAAACTGCGCCGTCTCCACGAAGGGACAGTCATTAATTCAATGGAATGCCTCCTTACCATCCATCCCTTTTTCCCAAGGGTCTGCCGTACCCCGTAGGTAGGCTTCGTTTAGGTTACAAAAATCATTCGACCTTGGCTTTAGTTCAACCTTAGGCTTTAGAATTAGGTTTTTTTCACCCCCCTTTTTTTTTTGTAATTTAAAAATCCACTTGGATAGTTCGTATAATGTAAGGTATTCTTCGGTGTTTAGTTTATTTAGGTTAATTCCACTACCCTTTACTACTAACACCTCCTTCCAGCCCCTTACTAACATTCATGCTATCACAGAACAGGACGTTCCGTCTTCAGGTTCCAAAGTGTGAATTAGTATAGACCCACACACGGGATCTCAGCATACCTGTCTACTGGAATTGATTCAGGATTGGATTATGCTGTCAATTTAAGAACAAGAGCACAGCAATTATGTCGACAAACCATGTCGTCACATCAGCAACCACACAAGTACAAGTGTTCGCTTTCTGTCCCATGCAATATCAGGTATGAAAGAAATACGAATTCGAACCCATTCTATTAAAATCAAAACATGTATCCAGAACATTAGGTTGCCTCTCATTCCAAGAGCTATACAGTATGTAAAAAAAACAGTTCCCCCACGTTAGCCTTCAAAAATCAGAGTGTTACATTCTTCCCTCCTTAAAGAATAATCGTCCCATTATCAGATTTACACATCAAGAAGTCATGAAAAAAAATTCAGTTATGTTCTTTCAGTAAATGTTCATACCAAAAAAAACAGATTCTCTATTAAAACAAAGTTTTAAGACCACCGTACAATAGACTAATAATGCGTCTACATTTGGTTATCAAAAACTTTAGTTCTCTTAATTTCCATCCTTCAGTTAAAAAGATGTGGGCAAATAGATCTCATTTCTTCGAGAGTCTCCCAAGTTGCACTTCTTCGCTGTGAACTGATCCACTGGAGCCTTACATGGTCCTTCGCGATTTTCAAGTACAACTTGGCGAGTCCCCAAAACACTCGAATGGGCTCACCACGAGTCCTGGGTCTTGGCCCTGCCAGTAATCCCAAAATTAGCACATGTGATAAATTCGGTCCCGTATTTATTACGCCCAAGAAATATGAAAAAAAAACATCATGCATTGAGGACAAGCAGGAGGTAATGCTAGACGCTAAGCTACAGGGTTGATTATTTCAATAATTTCACAACATGTCCCACGTAACGTGGTGACAACTTGGCAGCATTCCAAAAGTTATGGCTCTTGTTTCGGCTTCAACCCGAAGAAAAAGACCTTCTTCCACGTTATAATGCCTGGCAACCGCCTTAAAGTAGGCCCAGAGCTCTTTGCCTATGGCCCGCCTCTTTAGATGTTCCCGAATCATTTTGATGATGTTCCATTTTCCATAAGGATTTCTGGCCGCCCAATACCTCTCTGTCCTCACCGCTTGTCCCAGCGACAGGGGTTCTGCATTTTCTTCCATACATGCTTCACAGGGCGCCGGCGCCATTTTTAAAGAGGCATGATAGGTGTTATTGTAAGCAAATTCTACCAGCGGAAGATCGCCCCTTAGACTGCTGTGGTCAATGCATAATCCTCCGCCGTCTCTCCCAACTTGATTCCTCCTCAGTCTGTCATCCGGTTCTGGATGATATGCCAGACTGAAGTTTAATTAGTTCCCAAGCCGCATTATTCAGCGTTTGCCAAAACCTTGATGTCATCCCTCGGATTCTCTGTTCCGATCTGCATTCTCCTGTATTTCCCATGAACCATGAAGATTCATGTACAAATATCTTGCAAAACTGGTGCATCGTCCTTCACATTACCAGCCCCTGGCGTGTGCCACTTTGGTCAATTTGTCGACTACAACCAGGATAATGTCATGTTTATTCTTACATAGGACAATCCTGAACGAAATCCATCGTTCTCACTTGCCAACTATTACGCGGAATGCTATGGGGATATGGGGACACTTAATCCTGAAGGGTGGCAATGTTTAGCTTAACACGCTGACATTCCAAGCAGTGTATGTTACAAATCACCACATCCTTTTCATTCCCTTCAAAAAATTGCTGCTTCAGATCAGCCAAGGCATTTTGTGCTGCCAGGGCAAGGGTGTCCAGAAAAACGGGGAAGTAGGTCCCTCCGTGAGAAATTTCCCTCTTAAATCAGTGGCTACAGGTAATATACCCTGTGTTTGAACCTCAGTACTCATTCGTTATCCAAACGAACTCCTTTATAACCGCGTCTGCGGGTTCTGCAGCAATTCTGATTGGACCTGCTTGAAATCGTTGATCTGATTCTTAAAGCTCTTTTGCTCATCCTTAAACTGAGTTCTTACCGTTATAAGAGCAGAGATATGCTTCCTTCGCCTAGAGCATCTGCCACTATATGTTCCTTGCCCTCCTGTCACTATATCACCCTCCATCCCTGCGACAGAAATCTACACATCTTCTTTGCCTTGCAGTCAGATTGCTGAGTAAGTCGTCAAATAAAAATATACTTCAGCCCCGATGGTCTGTTTTTAATTCAAAGGGCTGCCAAGCCGGTCATGCCCCATATTTGAAGCGCATGTACCTATGGCGCGAGATGTACAAGATCGTGTGAGAGAATCGTTATGTTCATGTAACTTAAGATTCTTTCTGCTTTCATAAAGCGAGAACCTGGTTATTCTGAACAAAATACCCCCAAGGCCCTTCTAATGATGAGGCAGTCCGTTACAACCATAAAATCTCCATTTGGATCAGTACAGTCAAAATAGGAAGTGCTGTAGTTCACTGCTCCTTTCCCTTTGTAAAGGCCATTCACATTTGTCTGTCCCCAGACAAATTCTTTTCTTTCTTCTGCAACAGAATGATTGGAGCAGCAATTTTGAAACCGTCCTTAACGAACTTTCTATAAATCCAGGCAGCCATGAAGATCCTTCCTTCGTGCCGTTCTCGGTTGCAGGCCATTCAGTTACGCGTGATCTTTGAGGGGTCCCACAGCTATAACAGTCTTTACCTCTATAACGTGTCCCAAATAATGCACCTCTGCCCACATAAAAGGAACATTTGGACCAGCTTTTGCCAACACACTTCCTCTTTTTAAGATTTCCAGCACACTCTGAGATGTTCTTGTTGCTCTTCGCCATTTTTTAGAGTAATAAGCCTGTTGTCTAAGAATAAAGCACCAAACTTGTCTAATATTCTTGAAAGATGTTATTCATTAGATTCATGAAGGCGGCCAGGTGCATTAGTCAGGCCAAAAGGCAGCACTGTGAACTCATAGTGCCCATACCCCGTTCTACAGCTTCTTGTGAATATCTCCTTCTTTATTCTCAGCGGATTGGTATCCTGACCGAAGGTCAGTTTGAATAGCTGATGCTCCTGCATCTGATCAAAAAAAGATCATCGATTCTTGGCATGTGTTATCGCTTTTTAAATGTTGATTTATTCAACATATTTAATCAATTCCACCGCCTCAAGGGCCATCTTTTTTTTTTTACGAAAATTACCGGCGTACCAAGGGGAACGCTATGTCGATCAGACCCTTAGTACAGAAGTTCTTTTAACGGAGGCCTTCGTTCTACCAGCTCAATGCGTAGTCATCTATCGGTGCCCTTAGATTGTGTTACTTCGTTCCTGGTTGATCTCAAATAGCGGAACAAACTCAGTTTGGGAGGGCCAGACCCGGGTGGTAATTCTCCAGAAACAACATCACGGCCACCGCCCTCACACCAATGGCTGGATATCGTCCATGAAATCATATCTTCCTCTCCTTTTCGTCAATTTTACCGCCATACAAAGTGCAGCCTCTGTTTTTCGCCCCTCTTAGTGATAGCGTCAGTTCCTAAACTGCAAACTTCCCGTTTTCCCCCTTGAATGATTGCTGCTTTCTGCAGGTCCCTCAGGGGAATGATTGTGTTTTTCATAAACAGTCCAAACCTTTGGCCTTATGGTCAAGCAACCAGTTCAACTCAAATAATGAATCATTCTGATCCTAGAGGAGTGACCTACACGTCCCCTTCGGTTGAAAAACTGGAGACCCAGGCAGGGTCAAGAAATAAGAATTGCCCCAAAAAGGCACATTTCCCCTGTGTGGACAGGCATGTATTCCCCATAATTCCACTTCCAGTTTATCCATTCCGCCGCCCTTCTTTTTAATTTCATAGCAAGTTCAGTAGAATAAACACATTCTGTAGCTCCAGTATCAAAAAGTACAACTACAGGTTTACCGAATAACCTTACCGTAACTTCTATGGGGTCACTGTTTTCAGACTGTATGTAGCACTGCAGCATGTTATCTTCTGCTGTCCTCGATCTCCTTCTTCAGGGGACAGTTCTTCGCATAGGGTCCGTTCCACAGTGAAGCATCCTCCCGCTGGCCATTTCTAGGTTCAAATTATTACCAGCCTTAAATTATCATTCTGGCTTCCATAGGACTTCTGTCAATTGCCATTAACTGTGAAAAGCTGTCCGACAAATTTACAGGTCTGTTCATCACAGGTTTCTTGTTGGTATACCACCCTTCTTTTTCCCTCAACTTTTTCCAGGTCCCCTTTGGGCAAGAGACGAAGAAGGATTGGGAATCTTCTTCCTTATCTTCCTTCCCGATGCACCCCACATGTGAGCAGAGATTGCTCTTCAAGTGTTGTTCTGTCTGAATTGCCTTTTCCACAACTCACATCATGGTGGTTGGGCCGTGGACATCCACTCGCACCCTGATGGTGATTCAGTCCATTATGAATTTCCGTATCTGAATTTTCTCGTCAGTCTGGGTACTGCGGCACATCACTTAAGAGTTTAGTAAACCCTTCCCCGTACTTCTTTCTTCACCGACAGCCTTACTTGCGACCAGTTCTGAAATTAGTCATTTTCCTATCAAAATAGAGTTGACTGGGGGCAACCATCTTTGCGAACAATCTCCCCTTCAATTGATCCCAGTTATGTTGCTTCGCCCTATTCAGCTGTCAACCTTACGGTTGGTCCACCAGGCTGAGCTCCTGCGCAACGCTGCTATGCTCCCATAGCGCTTTTCGTCTCTTAAGAGAAGTTCTTATTGCCCAAGTATTCTCCATTTCCTGCGTCCCCCCCCCCCCCAATTTTCACGCTCCTCCCAAAGAGTTGTCCATCAAACTTTGGAGGCCTATTCTCTTATATGCATTCGTAAAAAAAGTTTCCGCGCTAATCGGCCCTTTTATTTTCAGGGGGAATTAGGAGGCCATTATATTATTATCATCAACACCCGGCTCCTACGTTGATGTTGTCCCCCCTGACGGTCGCTGATATTATTGCAGATTAATTTCACTCCTCGTAATTGCCCACTTGACTGCTGTTCAAGTACAGTCCAAAAGTCCCTCGTCTAAAGTAGGGCCGCAGGATTTCATCAGCTTGTGGGGCAGTTGCTGCTTCTCCCACCCTGACAAGGGTTTCATTAGCAGCCTTCCCTCTTGTCCTGCCCATGTTCTGTTCAATCAGAACCTTGTAAACGTTTTACTAACCGTGGACTCATTAGGTCAAGGAGCTGCAACCTTCAGCTCTGATACCAAGCTGTTGTAACATCCCCATTTTAAAACACCAGAACAATGGGAATTTTTGTTTTTTTTTTTTTTTTTTTTTCTACATAACGGTTCTATGTTCTGAATTATAAAGTTCAAAACACACGTTCAAGATTGATATGGTTCTCTGCCCAAACAACACCAGTGGATAATCAATTTCTTTTTCACACGAAATGTTCCCGTTCACCTCTTTACAATATGGAACCCCACATTCATGCCATTCAATCTTATAACAGATTCGAGATGCGGCCCACGTAAATGATCCGCATGGAACTACGATCCTTCCATTTTCTTGGTCGGAGTTTCACGCTCCTTATTTCCTGACCGGCAACAACCGATCTTCATGAAAGCGCTGCAACAACCAGATCATTCATGTTTTGTTTATGCATAGTCTATTTATTACATTGTTCTAATAACATCCCGGTTATCGAAGTGATCCATTTAAGAAGCTATTGAATATCTGTTAATGATATTCCTTGACATCCTGCTCTTAAATAAGTGATAAGGACAAACGCCAACTACATTGCGATACTTGGCCCCCAAGATTTTCACATGATTTGCATGATCATATTCCTGGAGTGATTACACATCTACGGACTTACGTCCTTTTCACTTCACATTCACCTGTTATCTAGAATGGTATGTCCTGGCTCCTACCAGTTCATCGTTTAAGCCAGTTTTAAAACTTTCAATATCAGCTAGTAATATGAAAGGGGCCTATGACGGCACTCCCGATAACTAAAGATACGCAGACATCCGTGTTTAGTTCCCCCACGACTACGTGGCTATTTTTCTTTAGTGTCCGGAGTCACTCCGTGTTATACCAAATCATACCCTATCCCCCCCCTGCTAAGTCTACACCTTCCGCCTATGTAGTCTACATGTTTAATTCGGGAGGTCATGGCTTATGTCCGCCGCCACCTTGTTGTCGTCATGAAGACCCCGTCTTCTGAAGACACCTGCTGTAGGGCGTATGTCAATCCTTGCCGGCATCAACATCGAGACTTCCGACATCTGCTCCCGTGACTTCGCCACGAGTTAATAATTAAAAATCAAATTTCAGCATTCTTGAGGATCCCTTGATTTTTCCCCCGTTTCAGGTTGCAGTTGTCCTAAACTAAGAGGGCTAAAATGTCCGTTAGTTGTTTATGTATCATTCTCCTTCGTAACGAAGGGTTACATTTCCTTACTTGGTCCATTCGTAATCATTTGATTAAGCAGTCCGTACCGACGGCCCATAATAAGTTTAAACCTATTAAACAACCAGCGTTCCACTGAACCCACTTATTTCCGAATAATAAATTATTAGCCGTCATTCAAACGAGGTATAAACTTCAAGAATGAATCATTGTGTTCCCCTTAACATTAATAGTTAAGGATCATTAGTTATGGATTATATGTATCCTACCTCCCCTTTAATCTGAATTTTTATCAAAACGGGATCCCCATGAGGAGTTCAAAAACGAAGTTAGACTACTCCAAATTTAAATTGATTTCCTAGCTCCAAAGCTAATCATGAATTATCCTCTCTGATACAATCATAATCCTTCTTAATCCTTTTAATTCATTTCAAAATTCTCTGCTACCCCCAGTCTGAATTAATTGGCATGTGTCACTTAAGTTGTAATAAGAAGAATACACATCAGTTCAAATTCAACATCCATTCCAGGATTAGGAAAACAATTCCACCATCAGGAAAAATAACAACCATATTTCCAATTTAAAACAGCAATCCTCCCACGGGATTATAATTCTTGAAAATATCACACTTGTAACTGTATTCAATATTTCAAGTCATCCTTTTGTACATTGGCCAATCAGTGATTGGGTATAAATTTCTACAAGCATTCATACAACTCATGGCACCTAAGAATGATTTTCTTTTTTACCCCAATTCCTCAAAGAGGAAATAAAAGAAAACCGTTACAATTTTATTTTAAATTAATCACGAGGCATCAGAAAACAGCCAAGTCTTCATTCTAATCAATTCCATCTGCAATGAATTGCACGGGTTCAGTCATGACCTGAGCACATCTAAGCACTTATCCTTAAATAAGATGCTTTCAACTAAACGTTTCAATAACAAGAACCCTGCTTTTATGACAACAAACAGCAAAACAATCCAATCTCGACAAGCACAAAAGAGAAATCAGCATACCACTGAACTATCAAAAACATCATCGCCACCAGGACAAGGGACTGCTGTCCCGTTTTGACATAATCATTGCAAGTATCTATTTACAAAATTTGCAAAGTTAAAAATACAAGTAGTTTGCTGCCTATAAAGCATACAGTTATCCTTTCCACACCTTTACTTAATAACAAATGCAAAGGATGAACCTAACTGAGTATAAATCCATTACTTTTCCTTTCGTTCATGAAGCATGTTAAATTTAAAGCATTCAAGTACAAACAAGAAAGCGAACAGCAATGCATATAGTGGCCTCCCATCTAAGCACTATAAAATTCATTATTCACGAATTCCAGATTTCCAACCGAATGAAAGAGGAAAAGATCATTTTTCTAAGACATTCATTCACATCTCTATTTCTTTCCCGCATGACTGTCCTAACAGTGGAAACCCAAACGAAAGACAGATCAAGATAACAGTTCAGAGTGAAACTTACAAAATCCATTCGGAATTCACTTTCCGGCAGCAAGGATAATTTCATTTATAATCAGCTTAAAAATGAAAACAGGAAGAATTCATCATCCCATCTCCATACTTCATTTGAGTCAGACTCATGTAAAGATCCGAAACAGGTTAGTACAACATTATGTACCATTCCAAGATCAAACAATATAAGGCTGCATACCTATATTTACCATAATTATAAGGAACCATATTTCTATCACTGAATCATTAACCAAACAAACAATTATTCATCATGCAGTCAATAAATCACATCAATTCATATCCTATGAACGTATCTGTTCAAAATAACATATTATTCATTGCTGTTACCCTACAGCAAGTCTAATGTTCTCATGACTATTGAATTTCACCAAGTGAGAACAGCAGGTAGAAGGAGGATTTCCTTCCAACAATGATTCTACCCAATCCATTTTCCAGTTTCCTAAAAGTATGCACAACTTCCAGAATGCAAAATCAGATTTCATTACCTTTAGCAAATAAACGTACAGGGTGGCAAAACATGACCTAGTACAGTCAAGACACTCCCATTGCATGACCACAATTTCCATGCATGTAATCCTTGCCCAGCAATTCAAAGCTAATTCGTAACCACCAAAACGTCCATCTCAAAGACCGTTTAGGCATTGTTCAACATAACTAATCCTCATACTTTCCTAACCAGATCACCTTTATTCAATATAATTTCAGAAGGAAGCTATTTCTTTTCCAATTCCCAAGAACACTCCTATAAAAGTCTAATGCCCATTCCTTTTAAAATACAAGATGCCATTTCCTCCCATAATTCGAAACAGCAGAAGGAAGAGAAGTCTTATCTATTTAAGCAAGAAAGGAAAGAACAGCTATAATGTGTTATCTTTTCTTTTCCCAAGGCAACTTCCCATATTCAGACAAAATTGAATGTTTCTTCATCCTAATCAACACAGCAGAAGAGAGAAGACCTATTCCCTCTTGTAAAAGAAATTTCATTATCAGAAACCGACCTCATGCAACTCGCACAGCCATACAGTTATAACACAAGTTCAGATGACGCAAAACAATAGTACAGCAATTAAAATACCACGCTGCCTGTACAGTTCCACATTCTATTTCACAAGAATAACCAGTTCGCATTTTTTATATTAAAGTCACTAGCCAGCACAACATGATGAGTTCATGCAAGAAGAGCAAGGCAGTTAAACACAACACAGAAAAAACGATTCCCTATCATTTCAAAAGAAAAGAATCAGCAAGGGTCAACGAACCCAAATACAGCAACATATGCAACTGTATTCCATTTCCATTTTACATGGAAGTGCAGTTCCAAATACAACAGCAAGAAAACGATTGCATTAAAAGAACAAATTACACCCAATAAGGGCGATTGCACAGTCCTTTCCATTTTCGACAATACGACCAGTGAAAAGGATTACCCACATTTCAACCTTATAAGTCTACAATCAATACTGAAATCTTATCCAACACGATTAGCGCCAGAAAGAACATCGAGGCAGCTCCATCCACCCTCCATTCCTTAATCATTTTTCAAGAAAAAAGAGAAGGCAGGGAAGAGACGGTTGTTGGGGGATAGTACAGGAAGCGATATCAACACCCCAAGAAAAATCCCTTTCCAAATCAATCTCGAAAACAATCAAGCCATCCAAACCCAAGAGCAGGGGCGGTTTGCGTTGTTGTTTAAGCCAACATTTAAATCAAGCAACGATATTTTTTTTTAGGAGGTGGGCGTGGGGGTGCTGGGAGGGGGGAGGCGGTGGGGGGGGGAGGGGGGAGAGAAGGAGGGGCAGGCGGGGGGGGGGTAAGGGGGTAAGGGGGGAGGGGGGGGGGGGGGGGGTGTGGGGAGAGGGATTGGGGGGGGGAGCGAGATGTGGTTATGTGGTTGGGGACCGGTGGGGGGTGGGGGGCTTTGAGGGCTTAACATGCCTGTAATCTCTTTTCAGAACTCGAGAAAGCTTCGTTTATGCCGCGTTTTTCTTACCACACACAACGGCTACACAAACTTCCCCACACTCTTTTCTTCTTCAGGCTTATCAACAGCCTCTATTCTTCCACGAAAATGTCAATGCCAAGAGCTGGTTCGACCGAACCAGGTCAGAAAAAAACCAAATGCAGAGCAACTTTGCAAAAAGTTCGAATGAACAAAAATGACAATCAAATTCCTTCATGCTGCTTCCAAGGCAAGCTGGTCGCGAGGACCAAAAACATTTAATGCATTAAAGGGCTGCCTTCCTCCTTATTTTCCACGCCCCCCTCCACTTGGGTTGGCGAGTCTCCAACCTTCAAACTTTCCATGCAACTGAACTTGGCTCTATTTCAAAATAGATGCCTCTAAATTCCTTACCTGCCCCGCCAAAACTGGCGCCGTCCACGAAGGGACAGTTCATTTAATTCCAATGAATGCCTCCTTCCCATCCTTATCCCTTTCTTCCCAAGGGTCTGCGTACCCCTTAGTTTAGGATTAGTTTAGGTTACATAACTCATTCGACCTAGGTCTTAGTTCAACCTTAGGCTTTAGAACTTAGGTTTATTTTCCCCCCTTTTTTTTTTGTAATTTTAAAAATCCACTTAGGATAGTAGTATAGAATGTATGTTAGGTCTTAGGGTTAGTTTAGGTTTAATTCACACTAACCATTAATACTAACAACTTCCTTCCAGCCCCTTACTAACATTCATGCTATCACAGAACAGGACGTTCCGTCCTTCCGGTTCAAGTGTGAATTAGTATAGAAACACAAGAGGATCTCAGCATACCTGGATCAATGGAATTGATTCAGGATATGCTGTCAATCAGCACAAGAGCAAGCAATTATACGACAAACCTGTCGTCACATCAGCAAACACACAAGTACAGTGTTCGCTGTCCCATGCAATAATTCATAGTATGCAAGAATCCGAATTAGCAACACATTCTCTTAAAATCAAAACATATCCTAACATGTTTGCTCTCATTCCAAGAGCTATAACAGTATGTAAAACATTCACCAAGTTAGCATTCAAAAATCAGAGTGTTACACTGTGGGTACGTTTCCAGCCGTACCCGTCCAAAAAAAACTTGCCAAAGACGGCGTTTCTTTCCTTTTTTGGATTTTTGGTGGAAAAATCACAAGTATAGAAAAAAATTTGCCATTTTTGGAAAGGGTTCGGGAAGATGTAGCAGCAAAAACTTGCATTTGCCATAACTTTCATTCTGTGACTCCGTTTCAAGTGTTGTTTTCTCTAAAAGTGTATATTTTCTCGAGCTCTACGCATTGATGGCAATATTTTTCTTATTTTCATAAAATCCATTTTTGCACCTTTTTGGACCAAGCAACTTCTTGCAATCTTCTGAAAGAATCATGAGCTTTGATCGCCTGTAGATAGATTAGTAATTAAAAATACTGGATAGCTTTCCAAAACTCGGCGTGTATTCACCCGTGCTCGGACTAATCGTCCCACCTGCCAGCTTGGATCCATATTTTCCCTGCTTAGTTATGATGTTTCGGGAAATATGTCAGACAATACTATCGTGCTGAGTGGATCAAGGAAGGCCACCATGAACAATCAAAACTCCTTGAATCTTATCACAGTCACTACGATAAATAACTGTGATAGAGAAATAATAAATTTCATTAAGTATGCAATGTATGAGAATTAAATTTCAATAAGTATGCAAATGCTTCTTTAAATTTATAATTTATATACATATTTATATATTTATATACATGTATATATATATATATATATATATTTATATATATATATATATTTATAAATATATATATAAAAAGTACCCAAAAGCGTACTGTACCCAGGATTTTTAAAAATTTGCCGTATCGGCGTACCGTACCCGTACCCGTACCCGTATCCAGATTGTCTAGGCTGAAACCTGTTTGAGATTCCTAACAAACGCATGCAGTATAAGAAGTAATATAAGCCATTATTTCAGGCTTTCTTAAACACTCAATGTTTCATTTTCACGCATAACCCATGGAATCAAAACTTTCATCAGAGATTCCACTGAGACCAAAAGTCTTCGCCACAAGGAATCATAGGGGGTGCATCAAATTTCCATAGTCCGCAATCCCGTATATCCATCATAGGTTCAGGCTCACAACAGATACAACAACTTCTAACTCCCACATTCCATAGATCAAAACTGTGATGCCCAAAATGATGCTATAATTGCCATTATAACCCCCACGAATTGTTACACAGTCGTGCCCATGACTACCACTGTGTGGGTTAACAAATGTCCATATGCATTGTATAAAAACTTGAAAAACAAGGCAAGCAGACCCAACATATACAAAGGGCAAGTCCATTGACAAATGGCACCTATGGTTCATCCTTACCAACCTAATTTCTCTCATGGCGGCTATGCTCGCCATTTCTTCTCATCTATAAAACCTATTCAAAACTCCCTATTCACAAACCCTAAATTGCATTTGGCAAGTCAACTAAGTAGTCAATGGTACTTAAATTGATAAGTAGGTTTACCAATCTAATTAGTCAAATAAACTTTTTAGGATATGATTACAAATAAAAAACCTTTTACATGGTCAACTTAATGAGAAATCAACAGCATTGCATAGTCATTCCAAATGATTCAAATAATTATTATAGTATAAATGCTCAAATAGATAAAGATTGAATGGATATACCAAGTATTGGAGACGTATACCACAAAGTGTTTCTAAACCACCATTATAATTTTCATAGTCCCATAATTGAAAACCAATTTTTCATTATTTGAACTTGCATTGCTTGCACAAGCATTTCAAGGGATAAATCGTCTCTGCTTGAAAGAGATAACCCAAGCAAGTTGGTCAAGTGATCATTGCTTTGATAGAGGACATATAAAAACATAATCAAACAACCACTGGTCTGCCACAGCCAAATCACAAAGAGAAAGCACAACACACTTATAATGACTAGGTACCCTATTTGACCCTTAGACTTAGTTTCAATATTTGCACCTCCCTTGTTTACTAGTTTGTTTACCTTTACCTTTATGAGTATTTGTTGAGGTGTTGAACCTAGCACCTGATTTTGCACCTGATTTTGGCGACCCCCTTTCCCCTGCTTCCACAACCTGAAATGAAAGGGGCATTGGCAGTACTAGGCACTAATAGAACAATTTCAAAAATCATAATAAAAAGTAACTACAATATGATAATCGTAATCACAGAAATTTAGAACACAGTTTGAAATAAATAACTGTATTGTAATGTGCCCTTTTCAGAATAAATTAATTCTGAATACCTAAAGCCTATTTTTATTATTTTCCATAGGCTAAGAGGAAATTAAAAGACGAAAATAGCTTAATATAAGTGGTCCAAGGATATTTTTATATTTTAATTGGAGAAAAGACATTTAAAGTATATTTTAATCCAAAAAGCAGAAATAGAATAAAATAATAATAAAATGATGTACTTTTATTATTAGGCGCCAAAGTTGGATAATAATTAAATAAAACAGTCTATAATGGGGGTGCCAAGGATAGAGTGGGCTGCATGAGAAAACAAATCCTATTTTTAGGATAAAGTGAAGATAAGAGCTTTTTAATAGTGCATATTGCTAATATTAGGATGGGGTGCCAACTTGAAGAGAATAAGGTATTATTTTATTTGTTTATGGGGCATGCATGTATTTCCAAAAGGGGGCACCCACTTTGGAGAAGGGTTGGAGGTTATAAAGACAGATTTGGGGTTTATTGTGCATGGATCTTGGAAAATTATCAACTACATATTTGTCTGCAAGTAGCTTTTGCTCCTGCATCTGTAATAGAGGACGAAAACCCTCCTTTACACACAGATGTGAGGACGGAATCCCTCACAACTCAACTGGGTAATCCCATTTAGGGGTTGTACGGACAATTCATGGCACAAGTGTTTGACTAGTTCAACTCTAAAACAATTGTATTCAAACTTTGTTATTTTTATTGTAGTTGGTTCATAATCAATAAATAAAGGACTGTTTTGATGCTTTATGGTTTGCTTTTTTTATAAATAAAAATCAGATTATCGCTGCTGTTATAAAAGTTAGTTTTTATACTCCTGCCCTGGGGTTTGACAAAATATTTAGGTTTGTTAGATTTTTTTTTCAGGGATATTGCATGTATCCAATATCCCAATGTCATATATACTGAATAATCCATTTGCCAATAATAAAAACACCTAAGTGCTATCAGCACTTGCAGGCCATGAAATAAGTGTCAATAGTAATGTTGTAATCAAATATAAATTCACTAGTAGTGAATGTTGTAAAATATTGTAATGCCAAGTAACAAAACTCATCAAAGCATAATATCCAAAGTCTCGTCTATCACAAAATTTGTAATGTCCCTCTTTCTCGGATAATCTTATTGAAGACCTTTGGCCCATTTTGTCTACCCGACGGCCAAAGGGGATGCAAAAGGGTGACTTAAGTCACAATAAATTAGTATAAAATGCTATAAAAAAATAAAATAAATTTATTAAAGCACTTATATTAATTTATTGGACTTAATAGAAATAAATTATAATCCCTATGGTAAATGCAATTTGCCTTGAGGGGTAAATATCATTGTAAAGGGATTTATTATATTATATTCTTCCTAGAAAAGATAATGGCGACTTGGGCCAAAGGGGAATAATGAAGTTTAGGAAGGATAAAAATATAATTAATTTTTGCATTCCTCCTAAGGAAATGCGACTTGGCCTAGGAGGAAGAACTATGCATAGAGAAGATCAACACAACTGATTGGTTTGAAAAGAGGTTCCCTTGGGTCACTTTTCCTTATAAAGGAGAGTTCGACTTGGGAGAAGGATCTGATAATCATTATACCAATTTTTGATTTGTGTCTCAAGTCTTGAGCTTTTGCATAAATATACTAAGGACGAAAACCCTCTTAGAGAATGTGAGGGATTTCCACACAAGAAATTATATTGTACTTGCCCAAGATTCCAGTATTTTCCAGCAGTATTGTTGAGTTTTGCATGAGGAGCTTGAAAAAATATTTTGTAGCAGCATTATCCTAATTTTCCTAAGTGAAACGACCCATCTTTTGGCTAGTTCACTGTGTTTGGGAGTCATTACAGGGCGGATTATCATTGCCATCACTTATACTGAATTATTGGGATTTAACTAAGTCATTTTCAGAATTTATGGAAGAGCTTCAGTGTTGTTTTAGTCCACAGTAGTCTGTAGGATTTTGAGGTATATTTCCAAATGTATTTGTGCTCTAAAAAAATCTGATTTTATCCAATAGTGTTGTGCGGTCATTTTGGGTTCAAAGGAAATTAATATCAGAATTTTTAGGAGGGTTTTAGGGGTATTTCCAGTCAGATTTATATGCAGATGTCTGAGTTATTTTGCAGCCACTAATTACCTTTAAAAATCAGGTTTATTGCATATTTGGGCTTCTAAAAATATTGTAATCAGTTTATGATTGGAACAAATTTATTTTAGTGATATATGTGTTGGGTTCCCACTTAAACCCTATTTGTAGTTGTTTTAAAAATTTAGATCTGCAGTGTTGGTTTTTAGTTTGCGTGTTGTTTCAGCTGGGGTTTCATAATTTCTCCATTAAGCTTTTAACTAGATATTAGTGGGGATCTTTCAGTGGTATCAGAGCAATGTTCCTTTTATCTGCAGGGTTCTGATTTTTGATTCTATGCAACCACGTGAGGTTGGGCCACACCGATATTACACAAAGAGACAAACATGACTTGTGGTTGGTTTCGAAACAGGTAATAGAGCTGAAATCATGGGTGATAGACAGGAAAGCCCTCCGCGGGATGAGCTAGTGGATCCAGACAAAGAACTTCTTAGGGCTATGGTGGCCACTCAGCAACGATTGATTCAGTCCATGGAACGTATGGGTTCTACTCTGGACAGATTGGCCTTGGATAGGCCAAGGGATAGATATGGCAGGAGAGACAGATCCATCTCAGTTGCCAGTAGGAGGCACAATAGATTACCTTCGGAGATTGATAGTGTGAGGGGATCTCCTCATCGTGAGAGGAGGCACACTCATACAGATGAGAGGAGGCCTACTCGGACAACAAATAGGCCTATGCAGGCCAGTTTCTTGTCTAGAAATGAACCACCGGAGGTTGAAGACCCACTTGAGGAAGTGACCTTCCAGGACAACGTTATGGCAGCTAGTGATGAGTGGAGAAATCTACCATAACATGTGAGGGATACTTTTCCCCTTCCGCAGTATTGTGCACAGAGGAGAGATAGCTTGAGGGCCAGACAGGACAGGAGGCCTAGATCACATCAGAATAGGGAGTTGAAGCAGGCTACCAACAAGGTGACTCTTTGCACCTTTGATGGTAGTGGGAAGATCAGTGTTAGAGCTTAGATTCATAAGCTCGACACATATCTCACCCTCAAGCCTATGCAGGAGGAGGAGGCCATTCAGTTTGTCACTTTGCACCTTGAGGGAGTAACATATGATTGGTGGCATCATGGTTTGGTATGTAATGTCCCCATTCCTACCTCCATGGTCTAGTGACTGGTTTTCTGTCTTAGCCTTGGTCATACCAAAGGGGATAGCGGCGTAGATAGTTGTTGGGTATGGTTTTCACCATAGTTCAAAAAATCATAAATCGGGATTAATCGGCAGGCCAAATTTTGAATTGAAAATCGGGAATCGGCAAAAAATTGGCAAAAATCGGTAACTTTATCGCTACTTTTAAAAACATTAATATACAATTGTATACACTATACATTGTAATATGTATACAGTCACCAGTGTATACACTTACAGTTTTACACTTACAATATTAATATTAACATACATTAATATACATTAATATTAATATACAGTGTAACAGTATTAATATTATTATTTTTATTAATATACAGTGTAACAGTATTAATATTAACATACATTAATAATAAATATACATATTCATACCTGCAGGCTATCATGAACTGCAAATGGGTAAGAAAATGCAAATCCCCACGAGCTAAATCGCCAACGAACAGGAAAAAAACACGCACGGACTGGTAAAACGCGCACGGACAGGTAAAAAACGTGCACAAACTGGTAGAAAATGCACACGAACTGGTAAAAAATGCCCTCACGCGTCGACTGTACACGAAGGAAGTCGCAACATAAAAAACGAGCCCGTGGAAAGAGAAAACAACGTAAAAAACAAATCGATTTACTTTATTTTCGTCTTATACCCTAGCCGCGTTTTTTTCCCCGTTTTTCGCCGATTTTAGCCGCGATTTTCAACGATTTTCGAGGGTTTTTGACCGCGATTTATCATATTTCGAAAATCGCGATTTTTTGTAAGTTTAATCGTTTTGCAGGTTGAACGCGATTTATCACGATTTATCGGCGATTTTTGGCGATTTTTGAATCAAAGGTTTTCACCTACATTTCACTTATATGTTATGTTTTGGCGTTATGCATGTACTTTATGATGACTTAAGTGAAAAAGGTGGGGTAATGTTCTATTTCTTCGTTGGGGTCACTTAAGTGGACTTTTTGACCTAGGAGAAATAAAGTCACTTTAAGTGATGATTAAAACATGACATATCTCCAAGGGGGGTCGAATTAGGGTTTTATGGGCACTTTTATGATGGAAAAAAAGTTATAAAAGGTGGTGTTTGGGGAGGAAAAAGGATCTGGGTTCATTTTGCCATCTTATGTTGGAGCTTTCAACTTGCTTTCCTTGCTTGTGGAGGTGAAATTCCGCAGGAACCCTAGCTTCGGTAGTGAAAGATCTATCCCTAGCTAGTAGAGCACTCTTTAGTGGTGAAAGATCCAAACCTAGTTTGCTATTGTGGAGTTTATTCAGATCGGGTTGTTAGATTCAGAGTTTCAGAGGCTTGTTGATTTAGTTTCAAGTCCAGAAAGAGAAGACAACCATATTCAGTAAGAGAGATCATTTATTTTATCAGTGGAACTTTTTGTTAGTGCATGTCATTGCATGTTGATGCATGTTACATGCATGTCATTGCATGCTGATGCATGTTACTTGCATGTTGTTGCATGTTTGTTTAATTGCAATAAAAGTGAAGATATTGGTTATTTTCTGATTTTATACCTTGCTGCCATAACTGTACTTTGCTGTCATATTTTTCTATATACTGCTGTCATAAAAATCAGATTGTTATTTGTGAAAATTAGGTTGGAAATCTTGAATATAAAATAAATCCGGAAAAAGGGATATTTCATGGTAATCCAAAATCATGATCTCTTATGGTCTTATAGAGAATTCAACGAGTGGTTGATTGCTAGGTTTGACAGGAAGGATGTGGAATTGTACTACAGGGACTTGGCTCAACTCTGCCAGATGGGACATGTTGATTCATACATCAATGAGTTCCAACGCATAACAATGATTGTTCCAGAGATGTCGGAAAAGCGTGTGGTGATGCTCTTTATAGAGGGACTTCATGATAGATTGAGGGGTTTTGTCAAGGCTCTTAAGCCTGGAACTTTGCATGAGGCCATTTAGACAGCCTTGGACTTAGACACTACTCCTCCAGTTCAGCCCCAAAAGAAGAATGTCAAGAATGAAAAATCAGAGCAGCATGGAAGTGAGCAGCCCACTTCTTCAAAGGTTGAGTCTACACCAAAGATGGACCTTGACACAAAGAATGATCTTCGCAGAAAAAAACTTATGTTTTCATTGCAAAGATCCTTGGGGACCGGGTCATAGGTGTCTTGGAAAGCGTAAGATACATCTCATTGAGGTTATTTCAGATGTGGATGATGATACTGATTCAGAAAATGAACAGGAGCAGCTAGCACCAAACATTGAAAATGAAGGTAAAATCACTTATCTTTCAGGAGCACCAAGGTATAAACCATTCATGTTTGAAGGTACAATGCTTGGGTATAAAGTCATGGCACTTCTTGATAGTGGATCTACACATAACTTCATGGATGAGGGTTTGGTAAGCAAAAAAGGTTTGCATTGTGATAATTTTGAAGGCTTCGATGTAACTACAATAGGTGGTCTCACTATTCCTTGCAAGAAGAAAGTAAACAAAGTCAACTTTCTATTTGGTGAGTATACACTTTGTGATGACTTCTATGTTATTCACTTGAAAGATAACAATGTTGTGCTTGGTATGCAATGGCTTCATTCACTAGGAAGAGTCACCCAAGATTTGCAAGCTATGGAGTTGAGTTTCCAACATGAGGGGAAACAAGTCACCATGAGAGCACTCAAATACACGCTGCTCCATCAAATGACAGCCAAGTCTATGATAGTTATGGACAAGAAATCACCTCATGAAGACATCTATGAGGATTTTTCACTACATATCAGTATAGGACAACAAGGACATGATGAAGAGTATGGCAAATTGGGGGCATACTTGAGGAGGATTGTTGCACTTTTTATGAGTAAGTTGCATAAGTTCTCTTTTTGCAGACCTTGAGTAGTTTGGTATAGTGCATGTGAAACCATTCAAAAAGCTTAGGCTGATTTGGGACCCAGGAATTGATTGGAATACAGATTTGCTACTTCAGATTGCTTGGGACAAGCAATCTCGGGAAGGGAGGACTGTAATGTCCATCGTTCTCGGATAATCTTATCGAAGACCTTTGGCCCATTTTGTCTACCCGATGGCCAAAGGGGATGCACAAGGGTGACTTAAGTCACAATAAATTAGTAATTACTATAAAGTGTTATAAAAAAATAAAATAAAATTATTAAAGCACTTATATTAATTTATTGGGCTTAATAGAAATAAATTATAATCCCTATTGTAAATGCGATTTTCCTTGAGGGGCAAATATTATTGCAAAGGAATTTATTATATTTAATTCTTTTTAGAAAGGATAATGGCGACTTGGGCCAAAGGGGCATAATGAAGTTTAGGAAGGTTAAAAATATAATTAATTTTTGTATTCCTCCTAAGGAAATGCGACTTGGCCTAGGAGGAAGAACCATGCATAGAGAAGACCAACACAACTGATTGGTTTGAAAAGAGGTTCCCTTGGGTCACTTTTCCTTTATAAAGGAGAGTTCGACTTGGGAGAAGGATCTGATAATCATTATACCAATTTCTGATTTGTGTCTCAAGCCTTGAGCTTTTGCATAAATATACTAAGGACGAAAACCCTTAGTTTAAACCTCTAGAGGATGAAAACACTCTTAGAGAATGTGAGGGATTTCCACACAAGAAATTCTATTGTACTTGCACGGGATTCCAGTGTTTTCCAGCAGTATTGTTGAGTTTTTGCATGAGGAGCTTGAAGAAATATTTTGTAGCAGCATTATCTTAATTTTCTTAAGTGAAGCGACCCATCTTTTGGCTAGTTCACTGTGTTTGGGAGTCATTACAGGTCGGAATATCATTGCCATCACTTATACTGAATTTTTGGGATTTAACTAAGTCATTTTCAGAATTTATGGAAGAGTTTCAGTGTTGTTTCAGTCCACAGTAGTCTGCAGGATTCTGAGGTATATTTCCAAGTGTATTTGTACTCTGAAAAAATCTGATTTCATCCAATAGTGTTGTGCTGTCATTTTGGGCTCAAAGGAAATTAATATCAGAATTTTTAGGAGGGTTTTAAGGGTATTTTCAGTCAGATTTATATGCAGATGTCTGAGTTATTTTGCAGCCACCAATTACCTTTAAAAATCAGGTTTATTGCGTATTTGGGCTTCTAAAAATATTGTAATCAGTTTATGATTGAAACAAATTTATTTGAGTGATTTTGTGTTGGGTTCCTACTCAAACCCTAGTCGCATTTCTCATAAAAATTCAGATCTGCAGTGTTGGTTTTTAGTTTGCGTGTTGTTTCAGCTGGGGTTTCATAATTTCTCCATTAAGCTTTCAACCAGATCTTAGTGGCGATCTTTCAAAATCACAATGTCACACCAAAAGAACATCACAAGAATCTACTATCATATTGAATAAGAGCTCATATCACGGGATATGACAATATGATTTAAGAAATGACCACAAAGAGAAGTCAATCATTGAAGACAAACATTAAGAAGTAGTTTTAACAAGGATCTTTACAAAGAAATCTGAATCCATCACTAAGCACGATTGGACATGGCACAAGCATACCTCTAAAAGGCCATAAAAAGCATAAAAAATTAATATAAAATCAGGACTTGTAAGTGCCTTGGGAAGCAAACCGGTGTGGTGTGGATTTACGTTTTGTTTACACCCTAAATGAATAAGTGTTTGGTATTAGATCAGTTCCTTATTTATATAAAGGCATAAGGGTTGTACATGTTAAATATATTGAATCGATTAATTAACGTTAATGTGCAAATCATAATATAGCTTTTAAAACAATGTGTGATATAGAAACAATTGCTTAAAACGCAAGAAGGGCGAGTACTTAAGCTGAATATAAAGGTACATGGATGATCTGGGTGTGTAAATTGGTAAAGATCTGGAAGCGCTTCATGTTTGGAATTGTGATTGCAATCTACATTGGCACTGAATTGTACAACTTGTCTTGGGGTGTAGTACTGTTTGGTCTTGGGTTGTACGGGCTTGGACAAAGATATTTTAACATGATATAACTTCTTGTGGTTGTTGGTGACCTAGAAATATGCTCCGCTATCTGATGCAAATGTGCGCCATCTTCTTGTAATGACTTGCAATGGATAATAACCTAGATACCTGCACTAGCATTTCATGAACACAATTGGATAACAAAAGGGGAAATTAGTGTATGGTGGAGTTGGATTGACCTTGGTGGTCAACCCTTGCTGAACCGATTTTGGTGTTGCACTACATCCCCTCGAAGGCAGGAGCAAACTCCATGTAATTCTCCCATTGTATGTGCAATTGTGTATACAAATCTAAGCCAAGCCCGTATCGTGCCTTTGTGTCTCTTGACACAGAGTAGTGGGCGTAACTATAGATATAATAGATTTTACCCTGCGCGGTAGTGATATAGTGTGATATACCTTAGATGTTAGATTGATTTCTTTTGACCCTTAGTAACTTTGACAATGCTTTGTTTTGACTTTCCCCTGCTATGACTTGGTTCTAGGACATTTAGAGGCTTGTAGATGGGGAAGCTAGACACTTGACCCTGGTTTGAGTGCTTTAGACCTGAGTAATGGTTTCTCTTAAGGATGTGCTGTCGCTTTAGGAAGATTAAGGAGAGCCTCGAGTGTTTTGAAGTGTATTTTGTAATAGGAGCTCTTGAGAATGCCAAGTTTTTCAAATGAGTAGATTAGACTTGCTTATATAGGCTTTCTTAGGTTAATTATCGCACTAAGGCCGCCCTATAGGATAAGAAACGACCCATAGTAAATATCAAATTAGAAAATGAGTTGTTGGAAGAGGGAGATAGGACTGTATGGGTTGGCCCAAACCATAGTATGACCTAGTCCTATTCCCTACGGTTTCAAATAGGGATTTCGTGATATTTGAGAAAGATTTTGGGCGAGTTGCTTGGGAGTGATACACTGCTTTGGATAAATGCAATTGAGTATATGAACGATTGAGCAGTGTCTAAAGCAAGTCATGTGGGGGAGAGAGAGATAAGTCAAGTGGGCTTAGGATATGCACACAAGTCATAATATAGAGACAAATCAAAACTTGTCATTGCCAAAGGATAAGTTGCCAAATTTAGGTGTCTACATTTGCCACCCCTTTAAGTGTGAAATGAAAATTGCATACTTAAAAAAGAAAATATACTTGAGTGTGCACACACATTTTGTCTTTGCTCAGCTTTGTTAATTTTGCTTGGGTGTCGGCATGCTCCATGATGAATCTTGTAGCATAGAGTGTAGTCAATGTCCATAGAAAGGAATTGAACAGTAACTAAAATTTAGAATAGCATATTTGTAACTTTGAAAATTGCATTTATAACATAATAAAGTAAAAAGACAAAGCATGGAAGAAGTATACTTGTTTGCTTTGCCAAGTGAGAAGCTCCCAAAGTTTGTCGCACTTGGAGATTGGATTTGAATCGAGTCGTTGAGGGATTAGGGTGATCAGTCCCAATTTTGCTAAAGGAGAAGCTGGAGTCGGAGAGGATTTGTGCCATGTATAATTCTGTATCCAAGTTCCGAATTCTGTTTGTGTCATAAGTATCTGTGTAATACACCCCATTGAATGCCCCCTCTTTTGAGGCACGTGAGATGTGCAAATAGAACACACAACTTAAAAGAAATGCTGTGTACCCATGTCGGATATATCTAATAATCAACGTTAAATGACATGGAGGGCTGTTGTTGGTGGCCACGATTATATCCTATTCCAGCAAGGGTGTGCATGATAGAAACCATGGCATATTAAGATAGCAAACAATCAAGCAATGTATAGAAAACATGTAATAGAAAAAAACAAGTGCAAAGGAAAGCAAGCATACAAGTAATAAAGTAACAAGTAAAGCAATGTCACATATGTTAGTCACATCAAAAACATAGAGCTACAAGCAAGGGAAACAAAGGTGTCACACACACAACAAACATAGGCAATAGGCCATAGGCCATAGAAGCCGCAAACAAGGGACACAAAAGTGTCACAAAAAATAAACATAGTAAAGGCCATAGGTTGCATACATAGAAGTAACCGTACAAACAATTAAGCGAGTATAGTAGCAAATAGTAACCCTGAGACACATAGAGCAAGATCGTCTAGCGTTGCACAAGACACGTATTGGCCATATTAGTCCCAAAAAAAACATACAATATAAGATATTGAGAAAAATGAGGAAATAAAAGTAAAAATATTGAAACAAAAGCACTTGAGTAGTGTGGGAGATGCCTCCAAAAGATTAGTGTTAATTGGGAGTGGTCTAAGTGAACACTTGTCATCGTGTATCATTTTGTGTGTGTCTCACATCAAACTCAAAATACTCTGTGAATGCATGTGTGTAAAAAACATATAAAAAAATATGCTATCTATCAAACTATATGACAATGAACATATGTAAAGTAACAAACTAACAAATCAAGTCATGTATAGGTCCTAATTTTGTATTTTTGCAAATATTTGAATGTTTCTGTATTTATTTGATTATTTGAATGTTTTTGTATGTTTAGAACATTTGTATTGAGCGCAACGTAAGAGCTATCCTATGTCAACGTCACTAGGGGGATGGGCAGACCCATCCAACAAAAGAGGCTCAGATCTCAAATAAGTCGTATGTGAGTAGTATTAGGGTTGATTGCATAGGGAGGGGAAGACCTGTTAGACAAAGGAGGCACGACTGTGATAATTTTAGGAAGCCATAACTTTCACGAATTAGCTCAGAATGCTATGAGACCATGCTCGTTGGGAAGTTCTTGGTAAGTTTTAGATGGTGTGGGTCCCAATCAGTTTTATGACACGCATGAGGAGCAATTCATGTTAGAAGTATCTAGAAGCCGTTTTTCACAGAGTCTCCATTATAAATGCGTGTTGGTGATTGAATTGGAACAAGAGGTGCTTTTTGAGTTTTAGTTGAGTCTAAATGGGCATGCATGGTCCCCAATTGCATTTCACAGCCACAAAGAACCCAAATTAGAGCACAGTGGGATCCAAATTTGGACGAAGGCACAAAAAAGGCAATTGGAGACCACTGGATGATCTGAGCTTGAACTTGGAAACACATGGTTTTATTTTTAGGATGTATTTGCACGAGTTTGCTTTCTTGTAAACTTGGCGGTTCATGTGATTTAAAACATTTGTAATATTGGAAGGTCCCGAGTTAGTTTGGGCAACAAACAGATCTATAATCTATAATCTATAATTTGGCAATTTAGTTTTAGTTTTAGCAACTGCATTATTAGTATGCACAAGAAAGCAAGATATGGAGGTGATCCATTTTTGCTCATTATAAATACTTGTAACCAAGCTCTTTTTAATTTAGACATGATTTTGCTAGCAAAACAAGGAGCTTCACCTTGTTCACTATACATGCCATGCACTGTCTTTTCTCAATTGTTTAGATTCCTGTCATGTTTTGGATTTTGATTAACGGTTAAACACTGAAAACTTATTGTTTATCAATAAATGCAAATTGAGCATAAACTGATTTCAACAGTTTAAGAAAGCATTTTATCTCAGTTTATGTAGGATTCATTAGATGTGCTTAGGTAATCTGTGTAGCTTTGGATGGATTGAATGTTAGAGTGCAGTCTTGAATTGATTTCATTATAATTAGTTGTGAATTTGGCTGAATTGGATTAGTGTCATTTCAACCATTCTTATTGTTTCATAAATTGGGAAGAATGAACTTAGGTTGTTCACAATTTAATCTTATGCATGCAAGAACAAAATTCACTCTTCCTTGGACACTTGCCCAAGATTTGAGAGGATTTGAGGTGTGACTAGGTTCTTTAAGTCTTGATTTCCATTATAATAAGCTGATTGTGTTTTCTCTGTGTTATTTCAAGATAGGACAGAAGTTTGAAGTTCTTTTCTGCCCTACCCTTCCTTGTCTCTTGTTTTTTTAATGATCCAAAGCTCACTTTGTTAATAATCATCATGAATACCCATCTTGTAAAGTCTTCCATCTAGATTAAAACGATTGTGAATATTGTGTGTGTCCTAGATCAGATTGATTAACTCCAAAGTTTGAAGAGATTAATGTTTGTTGTCCAATTTGGATGATTAACCCCTCCGCAAGTTATAGAGGCCACACAATTCACACTGAGTTATACGCCCCGAGTATTCTGTAACTTGAATCTTATTTCCTATAGGGGTTCTAACATGAGTGAAATTAAATTCTCATCTTTTGTCGGAGCCTATGTCAAAACTTGCATCAATAATAAGTAATACATCATTGTTAGCATAATCTAGGCGAGCGACATGGAAAATACGATGGTGCTATTCAGGATAGCTTTTGCCGTCATAAATAGGAAGCTTAAGAGATACAAAACCAATAAGGAGGCCACATTGGGTGCAAGTGGGTTGTGCAATAACTGAGTAGAATCCATGCCATTAGAAGAAGACAAAGCACCTTGTTGTAATTCTAAGATTTGGACTTGCAAACTGTGAATAAGGTGCTCAAGAGCTTGTGTATTAGAAGAGGAATGTGAAGCTTCAAGCGTATAGATAGTAGGCGTAGGAATAGCAGTAGACATTGCAACACTTTGGTGGGGATATTGGTTGTCCCGAACGATATAGGTGCAGTGGATGTAGCAATAGTAGATGTGGGCATAATAGATGATGTGAGAATTGATTTAAGGCTCTTAGATATGTTTATATGCTTCTGTTCATATCTAGCAATGTATAGAAGGGCATCGATGTGTTGAGGATTTTACTTTTAAAAATTGTGTAAATACAACATCATCCTTAGGAAGAGTGTGGTTATTAAACGTCAAAATCATTATGGGAACCTTCCCCTTGAGAATGCTCAACAAAGACAGTAAAGATAGTATTAGCAAAAACAATTGCAGTAGGGTATAAGTGAGTATAAGCATTAAAAATCATATCATTATAAGCCTCATATGTGTCATCACACTCATAGTAAGAAGAGGCATCAAACCTATCATAAATATCCAAGATTGTCTCGGTACAAGTACAAATACGGGCACGGTTTCAGTACGCTAAAACGGATTTTTTTAAAAAACCTCGGGTATGGTACGCTTTTGGGTACGTTTTATATATATATATAAATATATAAATATGCATATAAATTATAAATTTAAAGAAGCTTTTGCATACTTATTGAAGTTTAATAGTCATACAACTCAAAATCATTGATAGAACATGAAAACAAATTTGAAATTTAAGAAAAAATGCATTTTTTTTTTTTTGAGTTGTCTTTAAAAAAAGATGTTTATTTGGGATGGCTATGTACCCACAACGACAGGGTACGCTACGGGTACGATAAAACTGTACCCGTAGCGTATCCTGCCACTATGGGTACGTACCCAGTATGTACCCACAACGTACCAATACTTGTACTAGTCTCTGGTATGTTTCCAGGCTGGTACGAGGGGGTCTGGGGCGTTTCCAGACAGTCTTGTAAATATCTTCACACATGTCTATATAGGTGAGAGAGTCATGTGTGGGTTCATTAGTATATGAATAAATGAAAGGTATTGTGGATTAAGCCACAAAAGTGCAAAGGATAACAAAGGTTAGAGTTGACAAGAGGGTCAAATACCAAAGAAGGAGAAGAATAAGCCCGAGGGCCACCCAAGGTTCGAGCAATGATTGGGTTCACCAATTCTTTACACCCTAAATAAATAAGTGTTTGGTATTAAATTAGTTTCGTATTTATTTGAAGGCTAAGGGTTGTATAGGTTGAATATTCCGAATTAATTAATAAATATTAATGTGCAAAACATAATATAGAAACAATAGAAACGATTGCTTGAAACACAAGAAGGGAGAGAATTTAGCTGAATACATAGGTACAGAGATGATTTGGGTGTGCAGAATGGTAAAGATGTGGAAGTGTTGTCTCTGGAACCGTGACTACACTGCACTAGTACGAAACCATACAATTTGTCCTGGTACATAGTATGGTTTGTTCTTGGGCTGTATGGTCTTGGACAAATATTTTGGCACTCTGCAACTTCTAGTGGTCGGTGACCTAAAAATATGCTTCGTTGTCTAATGCTAGGGTTCGCAAATGTGCAACACCTTGTAGTGACTGGCAATGGATAAAACTCTAGATACGTGCACCGACACTTAATGAATATGATTAAATAACAAAAGGAGAAATTAGTGTGGGGTGGACTTGGACTGACCTTGGTGGTCAAATCTTGTTGAACCGATCTAGGCGATGCACTATATCCCCTCGAAGGCAGGAGTAAACTCCATGTAGTCATCTTAGTGTATGTGCAATTGTGTATGTAAATCTAAGCCAACCCACTATTTGTGCCTTTGTGTCTCTTGACACAAAGAATAACAGGTGTAACTATAGATAGATTAGAATGTACCCTGTGTGGTAGTGATATAGTGTGTTGTACTTGAAATGCTAGCTTGATTTCCTTTGACCTTAAGTAACTTTGGCAATGCTTTGTGTTGAATTTCCCTTGCTATGACTTGGCTCTAGGACCTTTGGAGGCTTATAGTTGGGGAAGCCAAACTCTTGAGGAAGCTAGACTCTTGAACCTGGTTTGAGTGCTTTAGACTTGAGTAGTGGCTGCTTTTAAGGATGTGCCACTTCTTTAAGAAGATTTGGGAGAGCCTTGAGTGCTATTTTAGTGTATTTTGTAATAGGAGCTCTTGAGAATGCCAAGGTTTTCAAATGAGTAGATTATATTTGCTTATGTAGGCTCTCGTAAGTTAATTATCGCATTAAGGCTGACCTATAGGATAATAAACGATCCATAATAAAATATCAAATTAGAAAAGGAGCCATTGGAAGAGGGAGGCAAGACCTTATGGGTCGACCTAGACCAAAGTATGGCCTGGTCCTATTCCATATGGTTTCGAATAGGGATCTCATGATATGTTTAAGAAAGATTCTGGGCGAGATGCCTGAGAGTGATACACTACTTTGGATAAATGCAACTGAGTATATGAACGATTGAGAAGTGTGTAGAGTAAGCAAGTCATGTGGAAGAGAGAGAGATAAGTCATTTGGGCTTAGGATATGCACACAAATCATAGTACATAGACAAAGCAAAACTTTTTATTTCTGAAGGATAAGTTACCAAATTTAGATGTCTACACATTTACAAGCTACTTGATCCGAGTTCAAATCACACTTGGCATTCAATATGCTTAACAAGATTATAAAAGGTGGTAGCAAAAAGTCTAACAAATTAATATAAAATTAGGACTTGTTAGTGCTTTGCCAAGCGCCCCCTGTTTGATGTTTTCGTGTGGACTTACGTTTTACAAGCTACATGATAAGAGTTCTGAGTTCAACATTTTTGGATAATTAAAGGGGCTTTAACCAAGTCCAAAACATGCCATTCATTACTATAACTTTAATATCCTCACAAAATGCAAATTATTTTTCTTTTATTGATATAGAAGTTGAGAAACTTACATATTCTTAGTATAACCCAAGCATGGGTTATCACAACTCAATGCAACTTCTGCAGTAACAAATACCAACATCACCAAGTATTAAGTTATAACCAAAATTTAACAAAACTAAAGTCAAATGTCAAAATTTTTAGGAAAGACAAGGATAAATAATAAACCACAAATTAGATATCCACCATATAAAACAACCAAGGATTATAGTTTATGAATGTACAACAAATTATAATGAATTAGATTGAATTAAATCATAGATTACGTGCATAACAATGAAAGTAAATAACACATAACACAAGATTTAGATGGGAAAACCTTTTGGTAAAAAACTTGTGAAAATATCACTTATCTTTATTGAGAATTGAATTTCACCCAACACTCTCACTATTTCCTTGATCCCACACAATTACAACCTTTGAAAGGTTTTATAAACATTCGCTTAATGCAGAGTACTAGCTCGCATGTTTCGTATTTGTGTTTCTTGCTTTTTCTTGCATATATAGCTCGCATCATTCATCATAATGTGTGTAACCAATCTCAAATGAGATCACCCTATTATATATAGGGTGGGTGATGCGTTTTACCGCTTCACTCTTATAATTCAAATTTGAATTAACATCCACCTTACACTGGTCGGCATGGGGATTAACTAAATCCTTTTAACAATCTTTGGCAGATTTTTAATTAAGTGGTTTCCTGCTTAATATTACAAACCCCAACACTCCCCTTTGATATTAAGTAGGGAAACATGCAAAATTGCCATTTTTTATACTAAAGGACTTACAATCCATAAATCATCAAATGGAGATTTAGGCTAGCATGTAAACACATAAATTGTGCTAAAATACATGCCATATCACATTTTTATACAAAAGGAATTACAAACCATAAACCAAGAAAAATAATTTAGGTTACCATGCAAATAAAGTTCTTTGTTCTGCGGGTTTTTACAAAGCCGCAATACATAGTTTTAGTGTTCCACGGGTTTTGAAAAAAACATGGTGCGGTACAAAGCTTTAGTGTTTCATGAATTTTAAAAAATCTGTGGTACAAGGCTTAGTGTTCCGCGAATTTAAAAAATGGAAATTGCATTGTACACAAGAACAGTTTAAAATTCTCAAGATAAAGTGATAAAGTATGAAGTCTTACTTAAGATTATGGAGTCTTTTATAAAACAAAAATATCTTATATCTAATGTTTCGTTAGGTATTACAAGTAAACTCACGTGTTGTGATTATTTACTTAAGATTCATTTATAGTGATTTTTTACAAAATGGAAATAGTATTGGGAGTTTTCATCAGGCCGTTAAGAGGTGACATTATCATGCACATTCCCTCTCAAGGAAAACTCTGAAAGGCCTAACATGGCACAAAATTTGCAGAACTTTGCATCACACAATGGCTTTGTAAAAATATCTGCTATTTGATCTTTAGAAGAACAAAACTTGAGATCAATGTCACCATTTAGAACTTTCTCTTGAATGAAGTGCATATGTATTTCAATATGCTTTGTTCTTTGATGCTGAATTGGATTGTTTGCAAGAGCAATGCAACTTTCGCTGTCACATAGAAGAAGAGTACTTCCTTTGACGTCCATATGAAGTTCATCAAACAGTCTTTTTAGCCACATAGTTTCCTTTGCTGCTTCCATAACACTTCTATATTCTACTTCAGTAGAAGAGATAAATACTGTCGCTTGCTTCTTACTACTCCAAGTGATTGCACTTGTACCCAACTTGAAAACATATATAGAATTAGATTTTCTATCCACAATATCACCAACATGGTCAAAATCACAATAACCAAATAAATTTGCATCATTACTAGAAGAATAATACAAGTCATAATTGATTGTACCTTTGATATGCCTTAAAATCCTTTTTGCCATTTTCCAATGATCTTCACAAGGATCCTACATGAATTTAGACACAACTCCAACTGTATAGGATATGTCAGGCTAAGTGATAGTAAAATAAATCAAACTACCAACAAACTGTCTATACAAAATAAGATTAAATTTATCACATGCAAATTTTCGATCTAATTTAACATCAACTTCCATAGGAATGGTAACAGGTTTGCAATCAATCATGTTAAATCTTTTAAGAAGGTTAGTAGCATACTATGCTTGAGATGCAACAATATATTTGTGATCTTAAACAATAACTATGCCTAAAAAATGATTCAATAGTCATAAATCAGTCATTTCAAAATGTTGTCTTAATTTCTCTTTGATTTTAAGAATTAGATTCTTATTACTACTAGTAATCAAGAGATCATCAACATATAAGACAATAATGATAATATGTCTGTTTTTAGATTTTACAAACAAATCATTATCAACAAAACAATTTTTGAAACCAAGATCTTGAAAGAAACTATCTTAGCATACCAAGTTTTAGGAGCTTGTTCAAGAACATACAAAGTTTTTTAAGTTTACAAACAAATAATTCCTTTATCAGGTTCTTCAAACCCTTTAGGTTGATGCATGTAGATTTCTTCTTTCAGATCACCATTTAAGAAAGCATTTTTAACATCTATTTGGTGAATCTCCCATCCATGTTGAGTAGCTCGAGCTAGAAGAATTCCAATGGTGCTCATTTTGGCAACATGAGCAAAGGTTTCAACATAATCTATACTAGGTTTTTGAGTAAACCCTCTAGCTTCTAATCTTGCCTTGAACTTGTCTATCTTACTAACAAAGTTATACTTGCTTTTATACAACCATCTCGATCCGACAATGCTTCTTTTAGGAGGAAAATTGACTAATACCCAAGTTTTATTCTTGATTAGAGCATTGTATTTAGCTTCCATTGCTTCAATCCACCTGTCATCTAGGCTGACTTCTTCAAAGGATTGAGGTTCAATCTCATACAAAGTTGACAGGACATGATAAGTGTATTGATTGCGGGTAATCTTTCTCAGATGAGCAGGCTGAGAATTAGAAACCAAATTTTGAGCCCATTTAAGAATTTTAGACCAAGACACAAATTGAGAAGACTCCCCCTCAATATCCACATCCATCATATCTGAAGAAGAATGCTCATCCTCTTGGAATTTTGTTTCCATATTTTCTAGAGAAGGGTTAAGGGTTTCAGACTCAGGGGAGACAAAGGAGGGAAGAGAGGAAGTTTCACAAAACGGTTTCTCAAGAACATGAACATTCTTATTTTCTATGATCTCATGTTTGGATGGATCATACATTCTTAATCCTTTTGTGCGACCGCCATGTAGGATCAAGTTTCTGTCTCTTAGCTTTAGGAATGAGAAGGGAAACATGACTACTTAATATCTTTAAATGAGAGATATCAGGTTTGTATTTGGTCCATACTTCATGGAATGTAATTTGATGCAAGACTTTAGTAGGAACCCTATTTAAAATGATGAGAACAGTGTTCATAGCTTCAACTCATATAAATTTAGCTCTTTAGAAGAATGAAGCATGGTCCTAGCCATTTCTATGATGGTTTCATTCTTGCTTTCAACTATGTTGTTTTGCTGTAGAGAATTTGGAGTTAACTCTCTCCAAATACCACAAGACACACAAAACTCATCAAATGTAATGTCCCTCTTTCCGGCATGACCCTTGGACACTTGGTGGATAGTTTATTTGTCATCTTCGTAAGCTAGTCCCGTTGTTTAGGAGATGATGTGCATAGCAGGTAAGGGTTTTATTGACGATCTGGTGGATTATTTGATGTTAGCAATGAGTTCAGTTGGTCTTAAGGACTCACTTGGCATTTTCCAAGGTTATTTCCGGCTTCTGGTGTGTTCTCCAAGATTCTTGGAGAGAGTATCTATTTATAGTAAGTCACCCAACTGACTTCATTTCTCATTATTCGTTATCGGCACCGCTTTTGCTCAGTCAGTTTCCGATTCCGGTGCTTTCCGACGATTTCCACACTTTGGGAGCATTAATGGTTTATTTTAATTATTTTACTCAGGTTGCTTATATTTGTACGAATTACTTGGCTAGCACCTCAGTATTATAGCTCGTCGGAAAGCAAATGTGAAGTTCTAAATGATGAGATGCTAATTCAATGACCTTGGGCGCCAGGAATGATTAATTAATTAAATAAATCACTTTCTAGAGTTATAAGGTGTAATTAATTAATAAAGTGATTTATTAATTATATTTCCTTTTAATGAAAATTCTCGGGAAAGGTTATAAAAGGAGGATTTGGCCCATTTACTAAGGACACTTATTATTTTCGAACAAAAGAACAAATTCAGAGCAGCTTTTGCTAATTACTCTCAAATGACGGAAACCCTTGGAGATTACGAATTGGACAGAAACCCAATTCGAAGGAGGAAGATTCACACAGGGTCTTCATTGTATTCAAAACATTAGTCCTCTTGCGGACGGAAACCCTAGGAGTAGTGAGAGAAGCTTCCATCCAGGAATCTTCATTGTTTACACAGTTATTCAGCATTTCAGCAGTTTCAGAGAAAAGAATAAATTGCAGCAGTGAGCATTTGCACCTATATTTGAGTGGGGCGGCTTATTCTACAGTTAGTTATTGCTGTATCAGAGGTATTTGTCATGATAGATATTTATTGTAATTCTCAGCAGCAAATATATCAAATCGGCTAGGGTTTTGATTCATTCACTGTGGGTTTTTGGACAACCTTTGTTATTAAATTTTTCCGCAGATTTATATTCGTATTGCTGTCATATTTAGTTTCAGAAATCATCATTAAATGTATAGCTGTAATATTTATAAAGAAATCTGCTAGATTTACCCTAGGTGCCTATTCTGCATTCACCCGATTTGCGGGGTTTGCTGTATTTTATTTACCTATGCAGTTTCAGTGTGATGTTTGATGAATTCCTTTAATATTGTTAGTTCAGATCTGAGCCAGAGCATTATATATATAAAAAAAAATAAATTTAGACAAAAACGGGTTTGGGATCTTTCAGTGGTATCAGAGTAGTGTATTCTCTCAGCGCGTGTGGGAAGAAACAAACAGGGTATTACAACAGAAATCAGCTTTGAATGCATCATAGAGAGGACGGTCCACACAGATACTACACCCGTAGACGAGCACGACTTGGTGTCACCCAGATTTCACCCTGAAATCTGCGACTACCCTATCCAAATTTTTTTCGTACTTTTAAAATAATGGGTCGTTTTGTGTTTTTATTGCCTGAAAGTTCTTGTATTGCGTCAAGATAATCCCAAAGAGCCATATTAGCCTTTTTTGCCAAATACCCAGATGCCCAAAGTTGTTATATTCTGTCGTCGGGATTTGTCTGCGGGAAATTTGTATTTAATTATTTTGAGCCCCGTATGAGGCTATTTGCGCTCTGTTTTAACTCTGTTATGATCGAATATGTCATTACTCTTATGTACCAGAAAGGGTTTTAACTTGGAATAAGTTTTGGGCTTTATTTGTGACTTTTGGCAATTTTTCGTGTTTTTTGTGTTGTCCCGTTTCGTTTTCTGTGAAATTTCTCTAGAGTAATTCCTTTGCCGGGTAAGCCCGATTTTTGGTCTGGAGCAGCTGGAAAACATATACGCACATTATGCCCAGAGCAAGTCACCATCAGAGGTCTGGATCACTGGGAAAAAACGAAGTCATGCACAGAAAAGCCCTTGCGGGGATGGACGCATTTTTGGGAAAACAAAAGATTTAAGCTGCAATGGGAAAAATAGAAGCCGCAGGCAAGGTGGAAATTTTATACCTGCCTGGCAGGGTACTTTTTCCCGTGTTATAAAATTCACTTAAGCTGCAGTGGGAAAGTTAGGGGCCGCAGGCAGGCGGAAATTTATTGCCTACCTTGCAGGGTAAGAATTCCCATGATAAAATAAAAGGAAAGTGACTTAAGTGAAATCATGGGATTTTAGTGCCTGCCTTGCAGGGTAAATAATCCCATTGTCAAAGTCAAATCACTTAAGTGGATCATGGGATTTTGGTGCCTGCCTTGCAGGAGAAAAATAAAAATAGAATCCCATGTAAAATTTAATTTTAATTAAAAATAGAATTAAAAAGCATTAAATTTAATTTATTTAGTGCAAAAAAGTGCGCCCCATTTAGGAGTTATTTAATGTTTTTAAGGGCATTAAAACATTAAATTAATTTCTATTTTCAGTGGCTATGGTCAAAGCACACTGTGAAGCTTAAGTGAAGTGATGTGTGAAGGATTAAATTGGATTAATTTAATTTATTGGATGGCTGTCCTTAAACATGCTATTTTTAAAAGAGAAAAACATGATTTTTAATTAATTAATTGCCTTTAATTGTTAGGGCAATTATTAATTATAGAATTGTGAAGGTTATATAAGCATGGGCAGCCATATGGGTGAATTATTCAAATCACAGGTAAAGAATTGCAGCCAAGTGGAAAAGTGCGCCCCCATTAGAAGAAGGATTTTGCTCAGACAAGGTGACAACAAGGCTAAAAGCTTCCAGATTTGGCGCATGCTTTGAAGGAGGTTGATCTTTGTCTGCATAATTGTTTGCATGTGTTACAGGTGCTCAGGTGTTGTTGAAAGGATTCATGCTCTCTTTATGTGCAAATTAAACACCAATTTTTGGGACAGCAGGCTTGAAAAGTGCAGATTTTTACAATTAAAATTCACTATTCATTCTCCGGTGGCCATTTTTGTCTGAATAAATTGCAGGAATTCAATACAGGTGCTTTACAAAGGAAAAAGAGCTTTTATCAATGTCCAATACATTGCATATATCCTCCGAATCTGAAGAATTGTCCAGATCTGCACCAATTTTGAAGAAATCCGGCCAAATAAGAAGAAAAAGAATTATTCAGACGAAGATAGACAAAGCCATGGCGAAGGGAGATGAAAAAGAAAGCACGATGGAATCATGCATTGCTTCCAAACTTGCAGACATAAGAGACACAGATCTAGGCCCGGAACCTCTTGTCGATTTGATTGATAGATCCAGAGCGGGAAAGACTTCACTCATGCGTGCGTCAAAAGCAGTGGAATTATCCGAGCTGCAGCTTTTCCATGTACAGCCCAATTGCCAGAGTTCGTGATGGAGTGTGCTAGATCTTATCATCCTTCATCCAGATCAGTGCGTGATGCTTCGGGAAAGACAATAATTCGTTTGGACGCAGAGTTCATCAATTATTGTTTGAAGATTCCAGTGCGAAAGGTGGTGACTTCTATTAGCATTCAGGATGCTGACAGTAGATGGGAGAAGCATAGAGCTGATTGCGTGAGCATAATGAATAGCCGATACATGAAGAAGCCTAGATCTCCTTCAAAGTTCCCGAGAACTCTTCCACAGTCCAATTTGGTGCAGGAGGTAGATGATGTCGTCAAATTGCTATGCAGGATGAATGGCGAAGCGAATGCTTACACTTTCTGTACATGGATGTATGCTTTCATCAGGACCATTGAAATCAACAAGGTTGATTCTATAATCAATTGGTCGGAAATTATTAGCAACAACATCGGTGAGCAACTCCAGAACGTGAAGCGTACTTTCAGCTTCAAGATGACTTCATAATTGGTGTATGTTGCAGCTTCACGAGGCGTCTTTTCCAAGCTGGATAGATATGGTGTTCTTTCCAAGGACCCCATTTTCGAGTGCTACCCACAGCTTACTGCACCTGCATGCGAGAAAGACTTCAAAGTGATCAACGATGACTTCTTCTACGATTTCATCTGCAGGCTAGACAAAGACTTGAAGGCCAACAGGGTAAGCAAGGAAGCGTGGGAAGCTGTGTCCAAGATTGGCAGTCTATTCATTCAATTTGCAGATTTCACATACCTCAGGGTTACGGGCTTTTCTGGAGAACCAATAAAGATGCCCAGGTATCCGAATGATAGATTGATCGCCATGGAGCTGAGCAGGCAACTTGTGGAGTTACACGACCTTCAGTCAAAGCAGCACAAGTCTACGGGCTTCTTCCCAATCACTGTGGGATATTACAGCTGCATTAGCATTCATAGAGCTCGGGGGATGGAAGCGCAAATGTTATCCGAGTATGAGCAAGAGTTCTTCTCTGCACGGCTTAACTTCGATCCATTTGGAGTAGCCAGGAAGACAATCTCCCAGGAGTACGCACATGTGCCTTCATTAGAAGATTTCTGGATGAAGTGCAAAAGTGAGTACGAGGTTAGAAAGAAAGATTTCAGCAGGCTATCAGCAAAGCAAGTGTTCGACTTTGGACTAGCGCGGATACCTGCGGATCTTAAAGATGATGGGAATGTGGTACTTGACACTTACCATCAAATGGGAGGAGATAAAGCCATACTGCAGAATAACATAGGAGGCTGCAACACAATTGAAGAAAGGTCGAGAGCTGTGTTGGTGAATACTTCAAACTGGTTGCTGACGAAGGGATATTGCCTTGATGAAGCATTGATGAATCAAGTCACGGGCAACTTCGGCGCAGGAGATTCCCTCAAGCGAAAGCACGAAGGAGAAAGCAGCAGGAAAGTCGAGAAGTTGAAAGTGCATAGAAGATCTCAATCCAAGGAGAGGATCACTTCTACGACCATGACTTTAACTCCGGTTTCTCCAGTACCCAATGCTTCACCAACTATTGCACCGCAGCAGCAGGATGCTTCCATGCCTCCACTGAATCCAGCGACATTCATCTTCTCCCCTCAGCCACTTCGTTCAGCGCCTGTTCCAGAGGATACGTTGAAGCTGCAGATGGCGGAATTCGAAAGGGCTTTGTCCTTGGATGATTCAGAAGATGGCAGCCATAACACTGTGGCACTTTCTGACGGAGAGGATGCAGAGCGGAAGATGGTAGTACACTCAGCGACTTCTCATTCTCCGAGAAGTAACTTCTCGGAATGGTTGGCTTCGCAGTTGGTTCTAGAAGCGAGAATGGAGATGAACTTAGAGGAGCACGACTTGCAGCTACTCCAGAATCTGGGCGGAAGAGACAGAAGGCCTAAAGTTGCCAAAGCAACTTCTAGGTTGATCATCAAGGATTCGGGAGAGAAGTTTGCTGAGATATCAATTCCGGCAGAAGGAAAGATAGAGGAGGAGCTCACGGCGGAAGATGTGACAGTGACCAAAGTACCCCTCGGTCAAGCCACCACTGAAGGATTGAAGCAGGACACGCAGACATTGATGGATGCTTTATTCCTTAGGCTTGACAGTGAAAAGGCGGAGAAAGAAGAGCTGCAGAAGCAAGTATCTCAATTATGTGAGATCATAGCCAAGGTTGCTAAACCTTCCATTCAGCCCATTTCAGAGCAGGTGAGTGATCATCTTATGCAGGAAATGGAGGACGCAAGCAATCAAGTAAAGGCTATTGACGAATGGAAGGATTTGATTATTCGTCAAGCTTCTGTACAACTTGGGGAAGTGCCAGCCCGCCTAAAGGTTATGAATGATGCAGCAAATCAACTAAAGCAACTGATGGCAAACATAGAAGGCATGAATACAATTACAGAGAGTAACCTGAGTATTTTGGCCGAGATCAACAAGCTACCAGGAGATGTATTGATTGCGGAACAGATTGTACCAGACGGATCAGTCGAGAAGGGGAAGCAGCTAGAGTTTGCAGTATCTTTCCGTTTGGAAATCTGCAGAGTTTTGCTGAAGAGGATGCAGGCACTTGAGAGTAGAACATCAGATTTACCAGACAGTGTCATTTCTTTCACTGAGGAGAAGAGTGGACGAAGGTGTTACTTTATACGTGCGGATCGTCTCAACTAAGGTGCCTAATTCCCTGGAAGGTTCTCTTCTGATGGTACAAAAGAGAATTGATAAAGCTACCAAGCCTTTCACGATGAATTCTATCAGTAGACTGGTGGCGCTGCAGGCGGACATTGCAAGGTTTGGGCCGAGCTTGGAAGATGTGGAAGCATGCATCAAAGTGTTGAATGAAGGGTTGCTGCAGTTCAGGACAGAGAAAGAAGCAGTGGCTAAAACAGATGGAAGGATGTTGAATTACATGTTCGACAAGTATATCCGATATCAGAACAAGAAGAAGACATAAATGTTACAGCTGGCATGACTTCTTCTATTTCTTTCTTCTTCTATTTTCTATGTTCCCGGATGAAATTGTAAAACTTCTAAGTTATTGGTTTTGCAACCATTACTTAAAGTCATGTGGAACCATTCTATTAGTTAAGTGATACATGTGTCACTTAAGGAGAAGATAGTTGAGGATGATTGCCAAATGTCATCGTTACTTGTTGTTTATGTTTCAGTTCAGTTTGAGTTTTCCATTTGTACTTTCCCTCCTACATTCTATAAGTAGGAGAAGAACCTCCGGGTTAAGGATCGATCAGAATTTGTAAGCAGCAATCTTGTGTTCTAGACTTTGTGTTGAACCCTTGAGAGCAACTTGGAGCAAAGGAATACAAAGGAGCAGGTTTCCGGAGAACTTTGTGTCACGGTGTACTGTGTTTCTTGCTTTGAATCTTAGATCTCTTGATAAACTTTGTGTTATTTTAGATCTAGATCTAGAGCTGCCTTTGTTTTATAATTCTGTGTGTTCATATCTATTAAGGTTTCTTCTATGTGCATGCAATTAGCTCTGCTATCTACTAATTGGGATGCACATCTTCCCCATTTCTTCTCTGTATTTCCTTTACTTCCTTCTTCTATAAAATACTTCCTTTCTTGAACAGCTGCTTACTTGCTGCAAGAACTTCTTAGTTATGGTTCATGAACTAAGTAGTTAAAGTAAAACCCCTGATAGATAATAACACATTTTTATTGACAAATCTGACACGGGAGCCTCACCGGTTAAATGAGGGAGATTTATCTCATGACTGCCTAGGTTTTATGCTATGCAGAAAATCTAGCCAACACGACTCGAGGTTGGTATTGCAGGAGGTGACAGAATGGAATATTTGGGCGAGAGGCTTGAGAGTCCTCCTTGAGAGGAACATGCAGATTTGAGACAGATAGGAATGATTTATGATCGGGATATTTGGCAGCCACGTAGAGGCAGTTATTACAGACTATGGAGCGCATGGGCACTCACTTTGGACAAGCCTTGGCACTAGACAAATAGGCCGGGGGGACAGGCACGGCAGGAGAGGATAGAAGAAGCTTTATCAATAGGTAACTAGCCTAAGGCGGTCATAATAGATCAGTTCCAGAGCCATGGGCCAGACAATAACTCAGGAGGATTGCCACGCATGAAACTGGAGGTCATGACAACATAAAATAGAGGGATAAAACCTCCACCGAACTACAGATAGAGACCAAACAAAATGCACAATGCTACACTTCTTGCACAAGAGGTACCACCCACCATTATGCTAGGGACGGTCAGAAGAAGGTCTAGCTATCTCCCCCATACTAGAATGGCATAATCATGATGAAGTTCTCTAATACAAAAGAAGCTTTCCAAAAAAGAATGAAAGGGTGTATGCATTTCCGCCTAAGTCACATAAAGTATTACTGCTGCAGCAAGAGAAACATGCAAGGTGGAAATACTGAAAAAGTAAATTACTGTTACAGAACAGTGATTTAGCAACCAAGTGTGGATAATAAGGTAAACCAGGTCAATTGTTTCATAGATGGTAATCTAAAGATCTGAAGTGCAAGGGCTATGGATATTTTCACAATCTACTGACAAGGTACCTGTACCCTCAAGCCCATGAGGGTAGCTAGGAGGCCTTACCACTTCTGATACCAGATGCACCCTCAGGAGGGTACTTCGACCGAATTAATTATCAAGCACCATGGTTTCTAGTGTACAGCAGGATCCATGAAGCTAATACAGTCTTCTAGGAAGATTTCACAGTCCTTGATTTTCAAAATTTGATCAGTAAGGATGTGCAGGTTTGAACATGGAGACTTGGCAATCAGCTCCGACAGAAGTGGACATCCAATAAGCTGATTGTCAACAGTCAACGAAGAGCACAAAAGTGAATGTTTCCAGAGATGCCAGGAGGATGCAGTGATGCTCTTTATAGAGGGATTACAAGATAGATTGAGGAGTTTTGAATCAAAGCTCTTAAGCTTGGAACTTTGCATGAGGCATCATTTAGATAGCATTGGATTTAGACACAACTCCTGGTTTCATTTCAGTCCCAAAAGAAAAATGTCAGGAATGAAAAATCAGAACAACATGAAAGTGAGCAACCCACTTCTTCAAAGGTAGAATCTACACCAAAGATGGACCATGAATTGAGGAATGACCTTTGTATGAGATCCTTGAGCACTGGGTCATAGGTGTCTTGGAAAGAGTAAGATACATCTCATTGAGGTTGTTTTAGATGGGGATGATGATACTACTTCAGAAAATGTACAATCAGGCAGTTTGCGCCAAACATTGAAAATGATGGTAGACTCACTTATCTTTCAGTGAGCACCAAGGTATAAAGACCATTCATGTTTGAAGGTACAGAGTATGTTCGGGTGTAAAGTTCATGGCACTTCTTGATAGTGGATCTACACACAATTTCATTGATGAAGGTTTGGTGATCAAAAGAGTGTTTGCATTGAGAGGATAATTTTGAAGGCTTCATGTGACTATAGCAGAAGGTCATCACTATCCCTTGCAAGAAGAAAAGTAAACCAAGTTAGCATTCTATTTGCAGTGGGTATACACTATGTGCATGACTTCTATGTTATAAAAAGACTTGAACCAAAGATAACAATGTTGTGCTTGGTATGCCAATGGCTACATAACTCACTAGGAAAAGTCACCCAAGATTTGCAAGCTATGGAGTTGAAGTTTCCATCATGAAGGGGAGCAAGTCACCATGAGAGAAGCCAAATACACGCTGCCCCATCAAATGAGCAACATCAAGGTCTATGATAGTTATGGACCAAAAATCATCTCATGTAGACATCTATGAGGATTTTTCACTACATATCAGCATGGGACAGTAGGAACGGGGTGAAGATTATGGCAAATTAGGGGCATACTTCAGGGGGATTGTGGCACTTTTTATGTGTAAGTTGCACAAGTTATATTTTTCAGACTTTGAGCAGTTTAGCACAGTGCATTTGAAGCCATTCAAAAGGTTTCAGTTGATTTGGGATCCTAACTTGATTGGTATGAAGATCTGATATTGCTTGTCCACAAGCAATCTCAATGGAAGTTCAGGACTGTAATGTCCCTCATTCCGGCATGACCCTTGACAGACACTTGAAGAGAAGGTAGCTAATTTGTCATCTTCGTAAGCTAGTCCTGTTGTTTAGGAGATGATGTGCATAAAATGCAGGTAAAGGGTTTTATTGACGATCTGGTGGATTAATGTGATGTTAGCAATGAGTTCAGTTGGTCTTAAGGACTCACTTGGCACTTTCCGAGGTTATTTCCAAGGGACTAACTGGGTGTGTTCTCCAAGGATTCTTGGAGAGAGTATCTATTTATAGTAAGTCACCCAACTGGACTTCATTATCTCATTATTCGTCATCGGCACTGCTTTGGCTCAATCAGTTTCCGATTCCGCTGCTTTCCGACGATTTCTGCACTTTGGGAGCATTAATGGCTTATTTTAATTATTTCACTCAGGTTGCTTATATTTGTACGAATTACTTGGCGAGCACCTCAGTATTATAGCTTTAGTCGGAAAGCAAATGTGAAGTTCTAAATGATGAGATGCTAATTCAGTGACCTTGGCGCCAGGAATGATTAATTAAGTAAATAAATCACTTTCTAGAGTTATAAGGTGTAATTAATTAATAAAGTGATTTATTAATTATATTTCCTTTTAATGAAAATTCTCGGGAAAGGTTATAAAAGGAGGATTTGGCCCATTTACTAAGGAAACTTATTATTTTCGAACTAAAGAACAAATTTAGAGCAGCTTTTTGCTAATTACTCTCGAAGGATGGAAACCCTTGGTGATTACGAATTGGACGGAAACCCAATTCGAAGGAGGTAGATTCACACAGGGTCTTCATTGTATTCAAAACATTAGTCCTCTTGCGGACGGAAACCCTAGGAATAGTGAGAGAAACTTCCATCCAGGAATCTTCATTGTTTACACAATTATTCAACATTTCAGCAGTTTCAGAGAAAAGAATAAATTGCAGCAATGAGCATTTGCACCTATATCTGAGTGGGGCGGCTTCTTCTACAGTTATTTATTGCTGTATCAGAGGTATTTGTCATGATAGATATTTATTGTAATTCTCAGCAGCAAATATATCAAATCGGCTAGGGTTTTGATTCATTTACTGTGGGTTTTTGGACAACCTTTGTTATTAAATCTTTCTGCAGATTTATATTCGTATTGCTGTCATATTTAGTTTCAAAAATCATCATTAAATGTATAGCTGTAATATTTATAAAGAAATCTGCCAGATTTACCCTAGGCGCCTATTCTGCATTCACCCGGTTTGCGGGGTTTGCTGTATTTTATTTACCTATGCAGTTTCAGTGTGATGTTTCATGAATTCCTTTAATATTATTAGTTCAGATCTGAGCTAGAGCATTATATATATAAAAAAAAAATTCAGACAAAAAAGGTTTGGGATCTTTCATCAAAATTCTTATTCACACACTCACCTCTATATTCAGTTCTTATTCTTTTAATTTTCAGATTAGCCTTGTTCTCAACTAGGGCTTTAAACTCTTGAAACTTAGACAAAACATCAAACTTTCTCCTAATGTAGTATGACCAAGCCATTCTAGAAAAGTCATGAATGAGATTTACAACATACAAGGCTCCACTAAGATAGGGAACTTCCAAAGGACTTCTTACATCACTATGGATTAACTCAAGCAAGTTAGAGGAATTAGACTCATGATGTTTGTGAAATGGTTCAACATGCTGCTTACCATGCAAGCAACTTTCACAAGATCCATGGTCTGATTTCATCTTAGGGAGACCTATCACAAGGTTAAGGCGAGACATTTCATACAAACTCTTAAAGTTCACATGCCCAAACCTTTCATGCCACAGTTGAACATCATTACAAGAAGAAGAAAAACAAGTTTTAGACACAAATCCATCAAAGATATACAAACCATTTTTTGTATACGAGCAACAATAACTTTACCAAGCTCATTCTTCACATACCATTTATATTTCAATAACACAACTTTACAGTTTTCTCTAGTTAATTGTGAACAAGATAAAAGGTTCTTCTTTAAGTTAGGAACAAATAAAACATTTCTAATAGTTCCATTTTCTAACTTAACATTTCCACAACTTTTAGACCTAATGAACAAATTATCACCTAGATATATATTTTCATGGCATTCCACAACATCTGAAAGAATTTCATGAATATATGTCAAATGCCTAGATGCATCACTATCTAGGATCCATTCATTGTCATTAGAGGCTGAGAGAGCAATATATCGAGCAATAGTTTGCTCAACATTGTTAGCTTGGTTTTTAACATGATTATGATTTTTATTCTTCTTTTTATTGAATTTGTTCTTGCTTTTAGCAATTTTATTGAATTTGTTCTTGCTTTTAACATTTTTATTAAACTTATTTGAATTAGAATAACAGTCAGCTGCTTTATGACCAAATTTACCACATTTAGTACAAGTGCCATCAAACTTGACTTTAAACTTTTGATTATTCCCATTATTCTTGGGATTAAATTTAAACTTAGATTTTTTATTAGCATTGTTATTATTCTGATTTTTAACAAATTTCTGATTTTGGGAGAACAATGCCCGAGAGACATTTTCTTTTGAATCAAAATTCTCCATTACTCTTTCTTCCTGAATTAGGAGAGATGATAGAGTATCTAAATCAGGTAAATCAAATTCATTTTGATACTTAGAATTCAAAATAGAGATATAGTTTTTGAATTTTTCATGTATGTTAATCTGAATAATAAAATACAATTTATCTTGAAATAATTCATAGTTACAACCATCTAAACCGTGCCTTAATGTTTTTAATCTTAGCCAAGTAATTAACTATCTTCTCATCTCCTTTCATTGGAGTTGTAAACAATTCCATGATTAGCTTAATTATCTTAGAAAGGCGATTGCCTTCATGTATAGTTTGCAATTGAATCCATGCATCAGTTGGAGACTCCATGTGTCCTATGTGCAACAAGAATTCATCTTTAATGCTTTGCAATAGAATTGACATGGCCTCTTGGGATTTTTGGGAGAAGACACTTAAACTTTCAGGGTTAGCTTGCCTCCCAGTGGGTCGTTTTTTAACACCATTAACTAAATCCCATAGCTTTCTTGTCATAAAAATGGCTTTCAGCCTAACTCTCCAAATATTATAGTTAGTACCATTTAACAACTGAGATTTATCCATGGAGAAATTAGATGAACTAGCCATACTTAAAAAAACTTAGCAAATTAGAGAAAATTAGTGTTATGCAGTTTTAACAGTTGTAGAGATCCGGAGTTAGAGTTCCGCGGATTTAACAAAACACAAATTTCTACAGAATGAAGACAACCGACTTTTGCGGAATTGAAACAAAGGGGATTACTTGCAACTCAATAAACACTCTCAAACAAAGTATGAGAATCAAGAAGGGAGGCCACAAAACACAAAGAACAAGCCATGAGAAGCCGTGCAAACCAAGAGGCAAGAAGATAAAACTTTTTCAAGTTTGGAAGCCGCGGAACAAGGAAATAGTGTTCCATGGGATTGAAAAAATGAAGATTTTGCAACTTTGATGAAAACCTTCAAATAAGGTATGGAAACACAAAAGAGAAGCCTCCAAACAAGAAAAACATGCCGCGAGGAGCTGCGAGGCAAAAAGTAAGAAGTTATTGAAATTTCCAAGTTCATAAGCCATGAAACAAAAAAACAATGTTCCGCAAGTTTTTTGAAACTTTTAGTGTTCTGCGGAAATTTAAGGTAAAAGTTGTGGAACAAAGGAACGCAAAAAAAGCCGCGAAACAAAGACTTCCAAAAACAGTGTTTCACGGAAATTTAAAGGAAAATCCGTGAAACAAAAGAGTTTTGGACAATAAGTAAAAAGCTGCACAACAAATAAGGTTCCGCATAGTAAAGGAAAATGCTGTGTAGCAAAGAAAAGTCATTGCAACAAGGCATTATGCCGCAGAGCGAAGAATAGTCCGCGTAACACACAAAAACACCATGCAACAAGTAGAAAGTCGCACAAGACTAGAAAACATCGAGGAAGGCTGCAGATGGCAAAAAAAACACAATTCCAATCACTCAGAAGGCTGCAAAAGATAGGAACAAAACACAAACACAATTTTGATCTTCCTCAATTATTTAAAACTTACAAAACTTCCAAATGTAACTTATTTCACAGAAAATTGGAGTTTTGCACCTGCAGACCTTGAAAAAGCCACAAAGCAAAGAATAGGGTTTTGCGGATTTTGAAATCTTTCAAGCAAGTTTCTTCAAATCAATCTACAAATGAATTTTCCCCTACAAAACAAATTTATCTTGCACAACCACAAACTCCTTGCTTTGATACCATGTTAGGAAAGACGGGGATAAATAATAAACCACAAATTAGATATCCACCATATAAAACAACCAAGGATTATAGTTTATGAATGTACAACAAATTATAATGAATTAGATTGAATTAAATCATAGATTGCATGCATAACAGTGAAAGTAAATAACACATAACACAAGATTTAAGTGGGAAAACCTTTCGGTAAAAAACCCACTGAAAATATCACTTATCTTTATTGAGAATTGAATTTCACCCACACTCCCACTATTTCCTTGATCCCACACAATTACAACCTTTGAAAGGTTTTATAAACATTCGCTCAATGCAGAGTACTAGCTCACATGTTTCGCATTCATGTTTCTTTCTTTTGCTCGCACATAGCTTGCATCATTCATCATAATGTTTGTAACCAATCTCAAATGAGATCACCCTGTTATATACAGGGTGGGTGATGCGTTTTACCGCTTCACTCTTATAATTCAAATTTGAATTAACAACCTGCCTTACACTGGTCGGCATGGGGATCAACTTATGTTTTAAACATAAGTTTTAACCAAATCCTTTTAACAGTCTTTGGCGGGTTTTAATTAATTTGGGTTCCCACTTAATATTACAAACCCCAACAAAAACACTAGAAATAACAACATCAAATAGGGAAGTCATCTTTGGAAGGTCCAGATAGTCTAACAACATTGTTATCCACAACAATAAACTTTCCTTTATCATCATCAACACCAACACCATTGATCACTACTCACCACTTCTGCGTACCTTATTGGCTGCCCCACTAGCAATCCTGACTCTTGTCCAACAACATCATTGATAGCATCCAATGTCTCAATAATCCCCTGTACCTTACATTCTGTACCCTCAACTTCATTTCAATCATCCTTTCCAAAAAAAGGCAGGAGGTATCTTCTTGTAGTGCCCACTACTGGAGGGAGGGGAATATCAGCCAGAGAAGAATACGAAGACAGAGTACAATCAACAGAACCAAAAGGTCCTCCACCAATTCCTCCTGAGGAAGATTCACCAGACATTTGGGTTTTGCAGCTGCTGCTGCCTTCTTTCCATCTTAGCAACTGCATCCTGTAGAGATTTAGGATGATCGCAGTATTTTAATTAGCTCTCGGATGATCCAAACCTATAATCTCTTCTTGCACAGCATCATGCATACCAATATCATGTCCCACTGCAGCATCGTCATCCTGTCCATGTTGTTCCACTTATACCTCTTCATCTGGTAATGGTGGATCATTTGGCAATCAAAACTCATTAGGTACCTTATCCAAACCATCAATTTGTACCGCAGGTATGATAGGAGGCTCATTTTGTGTCCAATTGGGAGGCTGGGGTGTCTTTGGAAACTTGTCAGTCCCCTCTAAGTAATCTAGTTGAAATTTCAGGGACCCATTGTTCAGGAATATTCTCAGCACATGTTTTGGAATCTTAACATGGAGGTGCACCTCCAAGGAGACAATCAACACTGACTTTACTTAAGACGTCATTAGTCTCTCCCTTCTCATTTTGAAAGCAATCATGATTTCACTTTTCACCACTAATTTCTAAAGAACTGTTTCAGTTTACTTTGTTTGCTAGAACTGATGACTCCAGTCCATATGTCCTCCCATATGATCATTTTTTGAGAACGAATAGCCCATCTCGTTATTAGTTTTTCCAAGCACATTGTGCATATGGACAATCATAAAATAAGTGCTTTGTAGTCTCCTCTTGAGCACATACAAAACAATTGCCAATAACCAATCTGGATTTGGCTGATGCAGACCCAACAATGAGCTTTTGCAAACACGAAAAAATCATCTACTACAATACTTTTTGGGGTTCCAAACATGGGGGGACCAAATAACAACATACCGATGAGACAAAATTTTAGGTGGTCATTCAACCCGTATCCATCTAATATTATATAAATTTTCATCGACAGAAAATAGGTTGTTTTACTGTTATGAAGACTTAACCTTACATGAGACTTGGCAAAGGTTTTGATCCCTTTAGTGGCCCAACTTCTGGTGAGCACCCTTGAATTAATGCACAAACTTTATCACTTACAAAAAACTTGCATGAAAAATATCTAAAACCATGACATCTAGTATCAAGCAAAGAAAACTTGTACCCTAACCACTAGGTGTGATAGATTTCTGTGCCCTCCAAAGGGAGAAGTAAATGGGGAATTCATGAAGAAGTCTCTTGCCACTCTGTGTTGACTAATGAAAGCTGGGCAATGGAAGCATCCAAGTCAAGATGCTCTGGCTCTACATCCCAACGCATGATCATTCCTTATACTCTGCCTGCTTGTGTAGTACAAGGTGCAAGTTAGAATGCACGTAGACCAACTCCTTTGCGTTTTACTCTACCAACCAGTTGCATCTAACTGGGTGGATAAAAGAGTATGCACTCCAGATCTGCTAAGCTAAAGAGGAACTTGCAACCTATTGTGGTAGGGTCAATGCAAAATTAAAATTTGAAGTAAAAACTCAAAACAAAAAAGAAAGAGTTGAAAATCGTACTTGTGATAAAATTATGATTGTTGTAACACACTAATAACTACTAAAATTACGAACATTTTTTTTTGGTTATTCATTCCTCTAAGTGCTAAACTCAACTAGCTAGCAGCTTGAGGTTGACTCAGAGGAACTAAATACAATTTCAGATTTATCACAAAATCAATGGAGCACAAATCAATAAAGAACTATAGAGCTAAATGTAAGGAAAACCATCCATTAATTCACAAGAGCTTAGTTACAGAGTCTTAATGGTACAAATTTGATGTATCGCATTTTGTAATGTCCCCTTTTCCAAGCTAGTCACTATGAAGGCCACGGGCCCATTCCACCTTCTGTGGGCTTCAAGGAAGGGAAGCAAGGGAGGTGAACATTGCCATAATTGTAAGTGATTGTATTTAACTTATTTATTTGATTACTAATTATGGCTTGGAGTGTTTCGACTAGGTGATGGTTGAATGACAAAGCAAAGAGGAACGATTATCTATCCTTCATGAGTTCGGTCTTGAGAGCCTACATAGAGATGGAAAAGTACTTTCTTTTATTAAGGATGGTCTTCTTGGAGCCTACATTAAAGATTAAGGTGGGAGAATAATCCCAAGGAGGTCAATCCTTTTGTTATTCTCTTTTAATCTTGGCGCCAAAAAGGAGAATATAAAGGTGGATCGAGTGGCCTAAGAAAGATTATGCTATTTTGGATTTGATTTCTCTTGGAGGTGGAGCAAGTAGCTTCTCTTCTTGCCATTGAAGGACAAAAACCCTTCCTTGGTCACCTATTGAGGACGAAACCCTTCAAAAGGATCACACTAGGGGATGAAAGCCCTCTTGTGTGCAAGGGTGATCTCACACGGAGGTCACATTGGAACTTCAAAGTGATTTTATGCAATTGTTCTTCATTTCCAGCCTTAGGCGACTTGCTTGGGGGTTGAGTTTGGTGCCTTCTAGGGCACTTATTAGTATTTTGAGTTGGTATTCTTGTTCTTCATATTTTATAAGGTTGGAATCTACATTTTGGTGATTTTTGGAGAAATTTATCTATTTTTTTCAGCCCTCGGATTGAGTGTACTGCTGCTATCTTGGAAATTAATTACAACTGAGATTTATCATTCGTTTCTCCATATTTTTGATGTATTTGAGATTGATAAATATTGCCGTGGTTGATAAATTATTTGGTGGCATTTCAACTCTATTTGCATGGTTAAATGTTGATGTGAATCTCATATGCAGTTTGTTGCCTTAGAGGGCTGATTGACATTGTGTGTTGATTGTTTGAAGAGCATTCTCAGCTGTTTTAGCTTGATGTTTGTGTGTTTGAAGGTGCAATTTCAGATTTGATTCATTTGGGTTTAAGGCCAAACCCTTATTTCCAGTTTCAGCCCTAGAAAGGGACATTACAGATTGTCATGGGTTACATACATCATAACATGTAAATATGAATAGAAAATCTACTCTACGGTCTTACATTCAATAATCATGTCAAACAATTTTTTTGATATTCATATTGTTGTCTTGCACCTCTGTTGTCTACCTCTTCAGACTGAAGACCTGAATTGAAGGGGTGGAGGGGATCATCTTAGCTCATTCATTTTGATTGACCCATGGCCAACCCCAACCAATGATGATAGGAATTTCCGGAGAATGTTCACTGTGTAAATTCATTTCCAATTTACAACCAACGCAGTTATTGTACAACCTACATACATAGAGAAAGTACAATCACATCCACAAGATACCAGATTTCCAATACCATCAATGTACTTATACCAAAAAGAGAAGTACCATTCCACAATCATAATTTCAAGTACAACATCCATAATGACAAGTACAAAATCAATAGTGATAATACAACACCCATAATGACAAGTACATAAATCATAATGATAGGTACAATGGTCATAATGAAAGTACAACAACCAAAAAGGTTAGGTACACCAGTCATAATGAAAGTACAACCATAATGATAGGTACAATGGTCATAATGAAAATACAACCATAATGATAGGCACAATGGTCATTTTGAAAGTACATCAGTCACAAGGACATACCAGCCAACCACAATAGCTATAGGACATACTAGTCAAGCACAATAGCTATAGGTGCATAAGTTCATAGTTGCTGGCTGTACTGCCCGTTGGGAATACCAAGTGTGTTGTTTATGCTTCCCTCCTTGGCCTTGACAGCACTGTGAACAGCACTCATAGTTTTAGATTATCAATTGATTTTATTCTTAGAGGTACTCTGCACTATAGAATTCAAAACAACAGTTCATAAGGTTTGGGTTGCGGGATTTCAATTTGGCGGCCACTGTGAGGAATGAGTAAGGTGGCAGTAATGTCTTTACAACCTTCCCACGCCCTTAACCCCTTCTTTTCTCACACCCCACAGCTAAAATGATGTCTAAAAATGTTATACATTTGAAACTGTCAAGTTTTCTTCATGCCCTCTACTTAGGTATGTGTGATAAACAACATTCAAACATTTTAAAGCAACATTGGAGTGAAGTCCAAGTTGTGTGTGCCTATTGGCCCACATTTAAGTACACATCTGTGTGTACTTCCGTGTGCGACTTATCTTGCCACACAATTCAGCTCTGCGCATATATGTACCTACACATGATTACAATCATGCATACATATGTATGCACAAACAAGTACATAACATAATAATGACTCTATCTCAAAAAACAACATTAAGTGTAAATACATTAGCATAAATAACTAATGTAATATGTATAATTAATGCCAATAAAAGCCATTACTTTTTTAATAGACAGCCTACTACTTAATTCAGCAAGTTTTGAAGTACAATTGTCATTCATCAAAATCAACTAGATTACATGGATAATTCATCACATAATGACATAATCATAAAGGAAGCTCAAATTATATAACCAAAACTCATACTCCATTTATTCCAACGTCAACAAGTATGATAAGATTTCAATCTAAGCCTTGTTTTTAATATTCCAACTTGTGCTCTCTAAGTACACTTTCGGAAGAAGTGGATGTAACTTGTTCATTCACTGTAAATGACCAAATGTTGATGCTGATTGAGTACTGCACCAAGTGCATCGGCCGAGAGCACAGTATGATGCATTGTTTTGGACCTCAAAGGGTCGAATAATGTTAGGCATTGCTAGGATGGGTGTGGCGCACATGTTGCTTGGGCTTCTCAAATGAGAATTGCTGCACAGATGTCTAATGGAATGTAAATTTCACACGTATGATATGGCTAAAAGACCAAAATATGTGTGAATATCCAAGGATGAACCCGTAGTAGAAGTTAGAAAGTCCAAGAAAACTCCTTGAATTTGTAATATCCCCTTCTTAGTGCTAGTCCTTTTAGAAGAGTTTGAGCCCATTCCACTTCCTGTGGGCAAGGAGGAAATGAACAAGGGGAGTAATTGTCATGTTTTTCAGTTATTTTCATGAGCATTGCATTCTTCTTAAATAGTTTTCGTTAGGTCGGCTGGGTTAAGAAGGTGAAAAGCCAAAGGAAAAATAAAAGGAAAGTATCAATTATGAGGTTGGTCCTAATTGAAAGCTTTCTAATTAGTTTTGCCGCCACAACAAGGTATAAAAGGGTCACTTGGCTCATTTGTGCACGCTCATCTTGTCTAAAATTAACTTTGCATGGTTTTTGGGCTGATTGCTCAGTTACTTCCACTTAAGGGCGAAAATCCTTTGGTGTGGCCAACAAGGAGGACGAAAACCTTCCTTACTTGGTTGAAGAACGAATACTCTTCAATTTATTAAGGATTTTCCATCCCAGGGTTTCCAAAGTGCTTCAAGAAGATTGATGTTGCATATTTTCAGCTAGGGTTTGAGTATACAGTGATTTCCAGCCCCTCCTAGGGGAGTGACCCACCTTGGGGAAGAGTTTGGTGGTTTCTAGGGCACGACGACTTCCAACTCAGCCATCATTGCATTCTTCATATTTTTAGCAGCCGGAATCTATATTTGGACTGCATTTTTGGGCTTGGAATTATTCAATTCCAGCCACTTTGTAAGGGTGTTCTCTGTGTTCTTGGTTAATATTGGTTCTAAAATATTTCTAAGTGTCCCTAAATGTTTTGGATAATGCGAATGGTGCAATTTTGAAGAGTTATTTTTTTTCCTTGCCGCTGTTATAAAAATCAGACTGCTGTTTACTGCTGTTATAATTTTCAGTTAGCTGTCATAAAATTCAGTTCAATGTCTATTGGGGTGTGCTACTTCCCTTTGTTTGCAGTTTCATCCTGGAAAGGGACATTACAAAATTTGCAAGCTTGAGTGGAGTTGGTCAATTTGGGATCACTTATACATTCTTTGGATCTACATGGATGTTTGTGCGGTCAATGATGTAACCTAGGTATTGAATTTGATTGTGTCAAATGTACACCTGCATAAGTTGGATTGCAACTTGTATTTGCATAATGTGTCTAGGATGCACATGGTGTGTTCCGCATGCTCCTCCCAAGTCTTGATAAAGATGAGAATGTCACCCAAGTATATGATGACGAAGGCGTTGGTGAAGGATTCAAGTTTCTTGTTCATCAGGCGCAAGAATGTTGCTAGTGCATTGGTCAAGCAGAAATATAGACTAGAACTAGATGGTAACCTGACTTCAAGTCAATTTTGGTTAAGTATTGTGTGCCTCAAAGATGGTCTAGAAGGTCATCAATGCACATTAGTGGATGGTGATTCTTTGTTGTTATCTTGTTTGAGTGCATGATTGTTGATGCATAGCTGCAATGAGCTTTTTTTGGCAGGAGGACTATTGAGCTGCCACAAGAAGAAAAGGTTTTCTTAATCTTTCCTTGATCAATAAGCTCCTGGGTTTGGTGCCATATTTTGTCATCATCCCAAATGGATCTATGGTACAATGGAATGTTTGGAAGAGGGGACCTGGGAACCAAATGAATTGGATGCTTTACCATTTAATGTGCGAGAAGGCCTTTTGGTTCTTCAAAGATATCCCCATATTGTTGTAGTAAGTTATCTACTTGTTGTGGCGATGGAATAATATGACATGCTACCAATGTATGCTTTGTTTGGATCCGTGGGTGTTTCTTGGTGGACCATGAGTGGCATGAACTTCTACGCGTGCCAACATTGCTTGGCACATACCAAAGTGACTTTGGTCTTCGGAATGGACTTCGGGATGTTGAAGATGCAGTTCCTTCACTTCGACATACCGACCCGGTGGTTCAACACTGTAGGTACAATCGTGCTCATACACATACGACTTGGTGAGTAAATTGGCTCATACTTCCAACAACGTGACCTCACAGGTGACTAAATCATGCATGGACTTGATTCCATACTAGAAAGTGCAACAACACTGAACTTGAATACCTTTCCCTGGTTGTATCCATCGCGAGGAATATGAATGAGGATGTGTTTTAGTGGTAAGACCTAGGTGTTGGAACGCATCTCGCGCATTGATGGTCTTTTTGCTCCCACTATCAATGATGACATGAATGGGTTAACCCTTGACCCTGGTCTTTGGGCAAACCCTTGAAATGAATTGGATGCTTTACCATTTAATGTGCGAGAAGGCCTTTTGGTTCTTCAAAGATATCCCCATATTGTTGTAGTAAGTTATCTACTTGTTGTGGCGATGGAATAATATGACATGCTACCAATGTATGCTTTGTTTGGATCCGTGGGTGTTTCTTGGTGGACCATGAGTGGCATGAACTTCTACGTGTGCCAACATTGCTTGGCACATACCAAAGTGACTTTGGTCTTCGGAATGGACTTCGGGATGTTGAAGATGCAGTTCATTCACTTCGACATACCAACCCGGTGGTTCAACACTGTAGGTACAATCGTGCTCATACACATACGACTTGGTGAGTAAACTGGCTCATACTTCCAACAATGTGACGTCACAGGTGACTAAATCATGCACGGACTTGATTCCATACTAGAAAGTGCAACAACACCGAACTTGAATACCTTTCCCTAGTTGTAGCCATCGCGAGGAATATGATTGAGGATGTGTTTTAGTGGTAAGACCTAGGTGTTGGAATGCATCTCGCGCATTGATGGTCTTTTTGCTCCCACTATCAATGATGACATGAATGGGCTAACCCTTGACCCAACTCTTTATTTGGACAAGGTATTGTTGTTCCTTTGAAGTATTGATGGTAGAGGAGTTAGCACTGAAACAAGAAGTATCTAGATCATTGTATTTTGATTGTGTGGGACTTGATGCAGATTGCACAATCAAAGGATTTGTGCGACAATCAAAAATGCCATGAGTTTGTGCTGTGTTGACGGCTACACTTATCACCTTGGTTCTTCTTGCTTTTTTCTAACATTGTGGCCTTTTTCTAAGCCGGAGGCTGCTTTGGTTCTCTCTTGTGTGAAATGTTTTTCCTTTGCGTACTAGAGTTTGGTGTACATTGGATGAAGATGAAAACTTTTTGCTTCATCTTGGCTTTAGCCTTGATCTTGGTGGTGTTTTGTTAAGCTTGCCCTAATGTGTCAGAGGTCAACAAGAATTCTTTCTTTCTTACGTATAAGGTGTGAGTCTGATGATGTACTTCAACATGTTGCTACATTGTGTTTTCATGCAGGCGTGCAATGTAGTCATGGAACTTGTTGATATAGTCGTGAATTGATTGCTCCAGGCACTGACACAACTGCTGAAACGTCATGTTCATCATCGTAGTGTTTGAGGGGGTCATATTCATTCTGCATAGCATTAATAATCTCACTCCAAGTGTTGACATATTCATTATTGTGCTACGTGCTATAAACTTCACACAAATGTGCAACTGAGATGGACATCTTTACCACAATGAATATGATCTTCTTTGTCTCACTGAAAAAATTGACCGAGAAGTAAGCCTCTTAAGTGTTGAATCCAACTATCAAATAATGTGGTGTCCATATTACCTTAGAACATGGGAATGTCTAAATTGACTTGAACTTCAAAAGGGCTTTGATGCTGAAACAACAGATTGACAAGCAGCGGAAAATAATGAAACAATGCTTGATCAGACTGCATCAAGTTCACAGAATTGGCCAAAAAGTGCAATGTGTTGCTCCTCAAGAGCATCGGGAGTGAGTTGCTTGACATCTGGGCATGCATCAAAAGCTTGCTTTTGGGAATCAGCTATCTTACTCGTGTGTTGATGCTCTTTCAGGTGGTCTGATAGAGAACCAAGTGGAAGCTCTTCTTTTTGCTGCTGTGCTTGCATATTTACATGCATGTGAAAGCTTTTGCGTTGATAGCAATGATCCGCACCACAGGGCCTAAGATGGTGGCATGGAGAACAATGCTGTAAGCCTATAACTTAGCTAGTAAATCACGGGTTGTAGAATATGCAATAGCAAACATATGCAGCAATAAACCATTACACATTCAAATGCATGGGATTAGCAGAATATTGCCACTTCTATTCAACGAGGGAAGAATAGGGTATTGTACATATGTATGAGGATTCTCATGATCAAAAAAAGATTAGACTCTTCGTAGCTGATTTACTTAGACTAGAGTGTGAACATATGACTATTTGATGCATGTCCCTCTTGGGGTTGAATGGCTTACAATATATCACTACCAGAAAGTAGTTCTAAAAGAAGACAGTTACGAAATGCTTTAACTTCTGCAACTGATGACATTTCACCTTCTTATAGGTGCGAGTCGCGACAGTTCGATTTCCAGGTATGCTGTTTGCTGACAGGTGCATAGGCATGGTGTGAGCTCTGAAAGTGATGCCTGCCATGGCTTGACATTTTCATGTGGCTGTTGTGTGTGATGTATGTCCTGCGCAGGGAATGAGCTATGCTGTATGTTTGCGGATGTTGCACAGATGGCAGATGCTGCATTAAGGTTGTGTGGATGGTATGAGTTGGTGTAGTGCTGTGGAGTGCACAAGCATGAGTGTGCAATGCCATTAGGAGAAGAGCTTGGACTGCCGTGGCCGTGCATTTATTCTGAAAAACAATTGACAAAAGAGTCCTCACAATATTTTGAATGATAGTGACTTGCGTGTAAAATGGAAAATTAACGTGTATTGAGCTGTTATAAAGCATGACTTTTATTATGACTTCATTAGTGGGTTGATCTTATTTTAGGGCTCTTGACTAAAGGTGTCCCAGCATAATCACAACTACAAGTCATGTGCTTTGAAGTGTGTTCTCATCAGGTCATTTAATACATTTCCACTCTCTTTACATTCTTGTGAGCTTGGATCTGTTCGTGTATGGGCTGAACTCCTGTATGTTCTGTAAATGCGCAGCATCCTGGTATCTCTTGTTTTAGTATCGTAGCTTTGATAAACTTTTTTAGAAACAAATCCTCTTGCAAACATCACTTTAATTTATAGCTTCATTTGGTGGTGTCATCTTTGGAGGTGTAAGTATTTCTCCCATTTTCTTTTTAAATATCATTTCCAGTACAAATTTGTAGCAAGTGTAGTTTGGAACTGCCTATATGTTGATGCTTGCAGCTAATGACTGAATTCTATGCAAAATAAGTTGTACTCAAATGGATAAATTCTTTTGGATCTAAATAAGAATATTTTGTGCTTAAAGATTGGTTGAGCAGCAAAAAAGTTGGATTTAATGTGACAATATTCATCTGAAATATTTGTTTGCATCGTTAAAGAAATCTTGCAGCAATAAGGTTGGATTCAATGTGACAATATTCATCTGAAGTGTTTGTTTGTATTGTTAAAGAAATCTTTCATACTTCTGTAAATTATCAATAATTTGTTTTTTTTTAGATTGTTAAATGCTTTTTTGAACCGAAGGGTTGGTGGGGCCCCACCCTTTGAATGCTTTTGACTGGAGCTACAAACCGGGGGGGGGGGGGGGGGGGGGGGGGGTTCTTGGGTCCCCTCCCTTAACAGTGCAAACGTCCTCAGACAAGATATTACAATATTTCCACAACAAACCACGATCATTGATGAGCTGCAAATGAAGACCACGCCACTGCCGACAATGCAATTTTTCGCCACCATCGTTAAGAGCCACAAGCCACTGCCAACGCCAATGTCGATGATGCAAAGTCCGCCACCACCGATAAGAGCCACCAACCACAACCACCGGTGATGCAACAACCACCACCACCGATAAACCACCCCCAAAGAGGATTGCGCCCAACGGGATTCGAACCTGGGTGGATCCGGATACAACCGTCCACCTTAACTGATCCACCCAAACCCCATTGGCATTATCAATAATGTGTTGAAGATTACAGATTGAATTCAATTACTTATTTCATCATTTGAGGAATTAGGGTCCATCCTAAAAATTATCTTTGGTTTTTCCTGAGATTTGTTCTTGTAGATGCTTCACTTCAATAATACTCTTTTATCTCATTATTTCATCCAGATTCAGGCCATAATTTGTGACATTATTTGCCTTTTCTGGAAAGTTTGACCCGTTATTGAAATATAGACACCTGCTGCATTATTGACTGATATGGCTCTCAAGATCTGACCAAAGACACTAGTATTCACCAAATGCACATAATTTACTGTAATACAACTCAAACAAGGTATTCATGCAACTGCATATTTTTACAATTTGAGCTAGTCAACCCTTGGCATTGTATGTCCTGTTGCATTTTATTGCTTTATGCGTTGGCATATTCATTTCTGTTTCAAAAAAACGGTTGTTTATTTACATCAATATCGTTTGGAAGGGCTTTCAAGGTTTACACCAATCAATGCTTATTTTTCTTTCTGTAAACAGGTTTCAATTCATAAGGTTTATAATATGGGCAGCCCTACTGGTAGTTCGTCACCATCCAAAGAGTCTTTTGAGTATGAGTTGTTTGATGGAGATGCAGAAAACCTCAAGACTGTTGCAGCACCACCCATTCAATCTAATCCATGGATTGATCCTGACTTCTTAAAGCTCACACATAGAATTGGAAGGGGTCCTTTCGGTGATGTGTGGATAGCAACTCTTCATCATTTTACAGATGATTGTGGTGATTACAGTGGTAATTGCCGTGAAGTGGCTGTTAAAATGTTAAATTTTATAAGTGAAGAACAAATTCAGCCTTTGATGAAAAAGTTTGAGAGCACATTCTACAAGTGTCAGAAAACACAACATGTATGTTGGCTGTATGGCATCTCTGTAAAAAATGGGAAGGTAACAGATTTTATGAGCATATTTAAGAGTTGCGTTGTTGCTCCATTATGTAATATTTCTTGATTTGGTTTGCTGGAATATATTTTTACTAATTTACTAGTTAAAAGGTATTAGTATATACTGAAGAAGTAACAATTGAATGTTAACGTCACCATGACCGGGTCTCCTTTTAAATTGTGTGTAGATTTGCATAGTTATGAAGTTTTATGAAGGGTCTGTGGGAGGCAAAATGGCTCATCTCAAAGGAGATCGACTTCCTTTATCAGATATCTTAAGGTGCTATAATAGATAGAACTATAAATGTATTTGATTTTTTCTTATCTGAATAGAGACATTTGCATTTTGGCTTAGACTAATGCGTACGGACTTATATTTTTCTCATCCACATGTGGAAAGTTACAGATATGAGATTATTCATCCACATGTAGTTTTTCTACAAAGTGGGACAGTCTACAACTTTCAAAGCTTGCATTTTTTAACTACGCACGAGAGCTAATATGACTCAATGGCAGAGTTATACTAATGTTCACATCCTGGGGTGTTCCAGATAAACACATGTATCACTGAATCTGATTAACCTGTTGACGTCGTTTGAATGATTTGAGGATTCTGATTTTGATATTATTGAAATAAAGAGAACAGCATGTTTGTTTCCCTGTTTGATATATTGACCCTGTAGTGAGCATAATTGTAATCATTTGTTATGTCATTGTTGTCGACAATGATTTTGTAACTGTAGTATGGTTCGGTACCGAGATGGATATGATAGAATATACTGCTCTTTTCGACACATATATTAAGCCAAAACATTGTTGACTACAATTACGTAACATATACATAAACATGGAATACAATTATGCTGACTACCCATCACCCCCTCCTACAAGCGCACACATCCATTTCTCAAATTGTTCAGCTCCCTGGAACTGTCGTTAGGCTTTTGTACTCACATGTCTAGATTGTATAAAACTGAAATGCTAGAGAACCATATGTATGACTGAAGACCTGGTTTTTCTCTATACAGATTTTAATTTCCCTTTCTATCGGGCAGAGGTATTTGAATCGACTATGCAAAGCTGTGGGCATGGTATTGGGTTTGTATTCAATTTTTTCAAAATCTGGGTTAGGGGAGTGACAAAATATACATGCAAAGAAGCAAAATATGTGCCAACATAGGTAATTTGTGACAATATGTATATAAACATAACATGGAAATATTTAACGAATTAGAAGATCATCCACGGTACCGTAGACAACGTTTCTTCATGATTTGTCCGTAACAATATTGAGGAAAAATTCGCAAACAAACTTCTGGAAGCATGGAAAAGGGAAGCTAATCACTGAACAGCAAAGAGTCAAGATAATCATACAGGCAAGCTACAAAAATGAGTATATTTTTCTTGGAGGTACATAGGGAGACGACTATGTATTGAGGGAATCAACTGAATAAACAAACTATGGATGTATATGTTATTTATTTCCCGTCATTTAAGATTCGAGTACATCAACGAGAAGGCTAGTTCATATATGTCACTACTAAATTACAATGCAAAAATGAAATACATAGATGTAAATGATAATAGGCATAGCTCGACAGACTTGCAGTGCAAGTAAGCATCCATTCCGTCACCCAGATAATACAATGATTTTGGAGGAGAATCATTGCACAATCACCCGCAACTGAGGTGGATCAGGAGGAGGAACGGGTAAAGATATTGTATACGCCATAAAGCACCACCATGCAATCAGACCCAATGGTGATAGAAAGTTGATCAGCTGCTCACAATTTCAGCAAAGGAGGATTGGGGAATGGAAGGTTAAGTGTGATAGTAATCAAGTTCCATCCTGTAGTAGGACAAAATCTAGCAGGTGTTTAGATATGACGGACAGACCAGTAATGGCAGCAGGAAGCTTAGGAAACCAGGAAATACGGGAAAAAGAGACCCCATTCAACATGCTATCGGTGGTTGTAAAAAGAATAAATAGAAGGTACGAACTGGTGGTAAAAGAGAATAAATAAAAGGCACGAACTGATGGAGAACGAAAGCACCTTTAAAGGCGGGTTCCCATGGAGGGAGGGGCTTCTGCCACAAAAAATATGCATCCAACAGGTTCATGAAGATTTTCCCAACCCGGTAGAAGAAGAAAATGAATCTTTATTTGTAAAATAGGATTCCCAATAATTTCTCCACCTAATTTTTTGAGGTTGTTTGAGGGCGGTGGGGCTAGAAGTTTCTCCTACTGTTTAGGTTTTTTTTTTTCCGCCTATTCTGGTTGGCTCCACTTTGCATGCTTATAATTTCTGTGTAAAATCCTCACACGGGGGAAGGCTTAAATGTTCTAATCAACATTTTAAAGAAAATTTAAGGTAGTCCCCTCCATAAGACTGGAGCCTTGAGAGCTGCAATATTTTTGTAAGGAACACCAAAAATAAAAATCTCAGAGGTTCCTGTCTTGCATTCTCCATTTCATTTGAAGTCCAAATTCTCTATTTCATATGAGCCTCAAAGAGACCCTTCTAAAACCCACCGCTGTGCCTGCATCACAACGTATCATCGTTATTACGAAGGGAATCAACATCTGTTCTTCAACAAATAGAGCTCAAACACGTCATTAACATTCACTTATGGGTCACACAGGGAAATACCCAACAATGTTAGTGCATATTATTTATGTTATGTAGTCTCGGCTATTGTTATAAACCAAATCAAATTATGTACAAGATTTGTGTTTAGGATTCGTATCATTGGGATGAGCTTGGACTCTTTTTTTTTGGGGTAGTGGGAAGGTTCCATGAATTTTTTTCAAGTTAGTTATAGGAAACGAAAGAATCTCATTTTTTAAAATAAGAGTTCTATTTTTGTTGCTACTGTATTTAAGAGGGGGTTGGAGAGGGGGTGTTGGAAGTTTCTCTTTACAGTTTAAGCATTATTTTGATCATTTGATATGATTTTTATATTCCCGCTATTATTTTTGAATGCTTTTTTTCTTTATTTACCAACAATTCTTCAATTAACAAGAAGATACGATTGTAATATTTTTTTGTATTAGGTCTTAAATTATCACAGCGTATAATATTAAGCAGATTTTAAAAACTGACATGACACTATATCACTACCGCTAAATTTTCACAACATCCACTATGATAATTAAAAAGCCCCTTAAAACACAATCTAAAAATTACCTTTATACCATTAAAAACTGCCATGAAATAACCATTCAAGGTTTTGGCAATTATATTATATAACTAGACAAGGACATTGTCCATTCTATCATCATCAGTTTTTGAAGTGTTAAAAATGATAATTGATACACTTCTTCCTTTGCCCTTTCCACCATATTTTGGCATGTTGGTGAATGGGTGAAAGATTTAATATCATTTATGGGACGGTGAATTCTATGGAATAGCAATGGAGTAGGAGAGTTGTGTATCTAATATCCATCCTTTATAAAAATTATTAAATTGATGTTTGGGGATGAAAAAATCCATCCCTACAAATTATATATTTGTCCATTTGATAAAAATAAAGAAGAAGAAGAAGATATTTTAATGTCCACCAGACTACCAAAGACAGTTTATAAGACAATGAAGCTTGCTAAAAATCTTTTTGACATTCAGATTCCCTGTTGGTAAGATTAATAATCAACTCTTCTGTTTTTCCAACCATATTCTCGCTACTCTGACTCTTATTCTAGATTTTCTTCCTGTAACAAGTTAAAAAATATTTCTAAGAGGCCTGCGACTGCATATCTTTCGCAGCAGAAATCCGTCCACGAGATGATACCCTAACTGTGCAGAGTATTGTTTATCACGTGCTTGTTAGATACACAACTGCTGCTGTCTTATGTCACAGTGTTACCCCTCATCCTCATTGTGTAAAAGCACGACGTCCATTTTCTCCGTCCCACGTTTGTGATTATATGTGTTTTGTCTTTGTCTGAAGACTCCTCGGTCATGATTTAGCATATTCCAAACTTTTTCTCTCTGCTGACAACACATCCAACTGCCGACGCCAAGGACAAAATATTTTCAAATCTCTTAGACTGCCTCCACTACCGCTTCCACACGCCCCTTCGTCATTCCCCAGCAGCTCGGGATCCACAGCGCTCTCCTTTTCCCCTCCCATCTGTCACGGCCTCACTCTGTGAAGTAGCTATATGCTACCTGGAGCGTACACAGCGCAGCACACAACCAGATCAGATTCATATATACTATCGGTGGCATTGGGCACCAATTGCAGATTATATAATCTCTCACACAACCCTCCGCCCGTCTTTCTCACTCGAGATCTTATATTGGGCAGTGTGGGCGGAAGCGAACAATGAGCTGCTCATTAAAACTCAACTTGGGACGTTAGAAGTGTCCAACAATGCATACTCAACCCATATCGATCATCCCACTCGCTGTTCTTCACAAATCTATTAAGTATACAGCTTTCCACGGCCGATCCATTCTCACGGCAACACTGAATTCGAAGCGAGTCTCTGTAATTTGTCGAAATCTTTATAACCTGCTCCAATCCAAATCCTCATAAAGCTTCACTTGTGAGTAAAATGGGGACTCAACAAAGGAGGAATATTATGCTTATAAATAGGGTAGGCACTAGGTAAAGTCTACTTGAAATCACTCCAGCCATAGAAGGGTTGGATTGTAGTCTACAAAATGGAACGAATTGGGCACAAAACTTCGGGCCCAACTCCTGCTCAGAAGCATTCTCAAAATCCATCTTCCAACATGAAGAATACTCAGCAGCAACCCATTCATCTGGAGGACGATAAGGTGTCCAGCATGCCAGAAGATTTCCCACTGCAAGACAGCTGTAAGAAGGCCCTCTCGTCTCATTGTACCAGCCTATGGAAAGAGATTTGAAAAAAGGTTATGGCATACATTCCTGCTACTGTAATTCCTTCTTTTGTGCAAAATTTCCCCACTTCATCCAATACTTTACTTACCCCTCTAGACTACTCATGAACTCTATTACCCAACACCCTGACTCCCTATTTCCGCAAGCTTGGCATTCATGTTAACATGTTAGTCATGTACTAATTGCTGGTCCTGTTCATAACCTTCCTTACAACGATTTGCGCCACTTTATTCATGGTGGCCCTGTTTTCAAGCCCATCCATGTTCATGCCCCGAGAAATCCCCGGTATCTCCGTTCTATTCATGTCCCTTCCTCCAGTCAGGATCCCTGTATCAACTCCCATGGTGCCAATATTCTTAGTGCTTTGTTGAAAATATTTGAGATGGTGATACAACTTGAGGAAACTATTGAGTATAAAGGAGTACATAATCTCGTCGTGAAAGATGTCCCCTCTACTCTGACTTGATGTCATCACGCTCACAGAAAATGCCAAAAGAACAATTGATGCCACAATATTGGAGTCTTCTCATCGCACCCCTCCTCCCAAACGGCATGCAACTAGAGCTGGCGCATATAATGAAGAAAGTTCCAAGGAAACTGCATACTTGACTCTTCAGGCCAATTCTTCCAGCCAAGCATGGGCTACTCGTTCTGAACAGGAGGAAACTTTTCTATTTTCTCTTGCTCCTTATAACTGACTCTGTGTTAGCATACAGAATAATGTCCATATTGTTAAATCGTTGATAGTTTAATCTTGTACCTAGTGGTTCTTCTCGCTATTTTTTTGGTACGATCCTTCAATTAGTTAATGTCTCATAGTGAGGTCTCTGTAATCAGTCTTGTCGTGCTTCTTTCGTTGTATCTCCGCCTCGTATGATATAATATAAATTTACATTTTGTTTAGAAAAAAAGTCATTAAGGTAATGATGGTGGAATTAATAAAACACTATAAATCCAACGGTGATTGTCTTAGAGCCCAAGGACAAGCGAAAGATACCACTAAAATTCTTTTATCCCTTATGCATAAAACTTTTGGTTTAGAGAAAAAGGGTTGGGAAGATTTTATTCATGGTGATTTTTCAGTATCCAGAATTTGAAATTCTTAAAACTGACGTTCTAACCAAATTGTGGAGTTGGATTTGATCTGAAGGTGGGAATTTTTTTCTTTTAATTTGGATAGGACCTTTGTCATTGCAATTTTTTGTTCTTTCAAAAGCTTTAGGTGATCTAAAACTCAGAATAGAAAAGCATTCCAAAGCCACGGAATCACAAGAAAACACCTTTTGTGAGAATGAACTTGGTTTCTCGTTTATTAAATTATTTTATGACACATTTCCAATATTTCACGAGAAAGTCACATTGGTAACAGTGTTGTGTGTGTTTTTGTCTATATGTACAATAATTGTGTATCGTGAAAAAGGAAAGTTTAATTTTTCATTGGTGGCTTTTGAAAAAGAGGCTAATTTCTGGATTTCATGTTTTATAAATGTAGGCATGATAAGCTTTTTATCGTCACGACTTTATTCCTATATTTTTTTTTATCAGGTATGGTATCGATGTGGTACAGGGTGTGATGGAGCTTCATTCTCAAGGCATCCTAGTTCTTAATCTAAAACCTTTCAATTTACTTCTTGATGAACAAGATCAAGCAGTTGTAGGAGACATTGGAATTCCAATGCTGCTTCGAGGAATTCCATTGTCAAGGTCTGATTTGACACTAAGATTAGGCACATTGAATTATATGGCACCTGAACAATGGGGTCCGGATGTAAGAGGTCCAATTTCATACGAAACAGATTGCTGGGGATTTGGCTGTAGCATTGTAGAGATGTTTACAGGAGTCAGCCCTTGGTATGGGAAATCAGCGGAGGAAATTTATACTGCGGTAGTTACTAAGCACGAAAAGCCAAACGTTCCCAGTGGATTGCCTTGTGCTATTGAAAGTGTTGTCAAAGGTTGCTTTGAATATGATTTTCGTAATCGGCCATCATTTGCAGATATACTATTTGCATTAAAAAAGTAAGTGGTTCTTATAAGCTTATGCGAAGGTACCAATTTTTCCCCACGTATTTACATTTTTATGCATCTTTTTGAGAATCGATTGCTTTTAGTTTTCTCACATGTTCGGCAAGGGATTGTGGGATTTTGAGACCAACTGAACAACTCTTTTGTTTGTAGTGTGATCCAGAAGGTTATTGTTAATTATACCATCGGTCTAGCTATGTGTACCTTTTTTGACATGTTTTGGGGAAAACACTATATATGGACAGGAGATGTGAGCTCATGATTATTGTCGAAATAACCATTCAAGTAATAGTTTCTAAATTGTATGAGCTTGTATGCACATAGTTCTACGCGAGGGGTGTTTTGATGAATTTAAGGAAACCACAGACTTAGCATCAATTTACAAGCATTCAAAGAAAAATGATTTTTAGGAAACCAAGCGTTGGCATTGAGGTAGAGATATGGCCACGCGAATATCGTCAATCTCAGTTTCTCATTCATGCTTGTATCTACAGTGACACCTTTAAAAATCTATAACTTGATCACTGCTATATAATCTGAAGCTACAACTGACACTCGACACTTTGGTCCTTCCTACTAGGCATTAATTAGTAGAAAGCATAGTTACCATATTCGGGCGAACACAGGCGAAATTCGGTTCGGACCGAATTTTCAGGGAAAAGCGAACTTGTTCGCTAGGTTCGGTTCGGGACTAAATTTTTTTTCACAAGTACAGAAAAAAATTTGCCATTTTTGGAAAGGGTCCGGGAAGATGTAGCAGCAAAAACTTGCATGTGCCATAACTTTCATTCTATGGCTCAGTTTCTAGTGCCGTTTTCTCCAAAAGTGTATATTTTCTCAAGCTCTACGCATTGATGGCAATATTTTTCTTATTTTCATAAAATCCATTTTTGCACCTTTTTGGACCAAGCAACTTCTTATTATTTAGAGACATTAATAATTTAATAGCAATATGTAGAGATTAATACTTAATAATAGTAATACTTGAATTTATTACCGAATGTTTAAGTTACTTTAGTAACTAGTTACATAAATTTAATTATTTTAGGTTTAACTTTTAGTATATTATTAATAAGTAGTTTAGTTTTTATAATTTTCTTGGTAATTATTCATATTTTATATTTTTTAAAAAATTTATAATTTTTTCGAGCCAAACCGAACCGAACCGAATTTTTACAAAATTCCGAACTTCCGAACTTTTTTCCCTATCCGAACAACCCGAACTTTTCGAACATGGTAACTATGGTAGAAAGAACAAATCAATGCAATAGTAAATAGGGGAAAACATAAAATGAGCATCAAATAGTAGTTGTCCAAGACAGGATCATTGTCTGTAAAAGTTTGAGTCTCGTCGTAATGGGGACAACTATAACTTGATTATTGCTATATAATATAAAGCTACAACTTGTAAGTCTAAAAGACAATCAGCTTATTTATTTTGTTCCATCCTACTGGGCATTAGTTAGTAGAAAAAACAGAGTTCTGCAATAATAAATAGGGAGAACATAAAATGTTTATCAAATACTAGCTGTCCTAGACATGATCATTGGCTACAAAACTATGACTATCATCATAATGGGGACAGTAAATGTAATATGTTAGAAAGGATGCCAATATGCTATATGATGGCCATGGGAAGGATGCAAGCAAGAAGTTGGTTGCCTTCAAAAGAAATTAGTTGCAATGGAATACGATAATGTCATTGTGAAAAATATATAAAAGTCTCTGCCGACGAGCTAGTATTTTTGGGGAGTTTATTGAACATTCACCCTTCAACTTATTTTGGTTGCTGACCCAATAAATGAAGGAATTTCATAAATATCCTAATGAATAGAAGGTAGAAGAAGGCTCCCTGGAATTCACATCTCTTGAAGAATTTATAGAATGGCAAACTCCAAGGCATAAGATGGTACTGTTATCAGCAAGAATGGCTACATTTTTTTTTGCTATTTTGCAATTTTGATTAAAACAACATTATGTGTAATCTTAGTAGCACTTAACACATGGATTCCACAACAATTGTAATATGTGGAATGGTGGATCTTGTATCAAATTTTACCTGACCAATTTTGAAAGTAATGGCAAAATTGGCAATAATATAAATAAATGAAATACTAAGGAGGCATATGTTTCATTCCAAATATTAAATCAATTAGAGGGTTTAAATTTGATGATCTTTGATTTCTCTCGTGCTTCCCTATATTGATTAGACCCACCTAGTTTATTCAAGAGGACGATCATTCATAAGGTCACAAACCAGAGGTGAAATCTTGATAACGAGGAATAGATATATCTTGGCATCAGTTTGGGATTGCTTACAATACATTGTTGGCTTTAGTTACAATATCCATGTTTGAATTGCTTCTAATGGTTATTAGATCAATTATCTGGGGGGATTTTATAATATTTCAGCAATTGCTAGGTGAATCTATGTAGGATACTGATTAATTGATTGATTTTTTGAATGTTCAAATTGTATTTCTTATTATACTCCGAAGGATTTTGTTTAAATTGTTGCCAAATGTTCAAGACAGCAATTGATAAATTGTTGCCAAGGAGAATCACCTCACGAAGCGTTGTCTCATGGAAGCATTAGGAATTGGCCCAGCAATTTGAATGGGGATGACGGTCTCAGTTTGTGGCAATCTTGGAAACCCATTGTACAGAGACTCAGATATGGATCTGGCATGATTGTCTAATGTATACTAATTAATTAATAATTTTCCTTAAAAATGATTAATAAATATTTATATATCTATTTTGTATTGGTGTCACTATTTCATATCTGAAGTAACCTTAAATTGTACTTGGTATCACTAATTGCTTTCGGTCTAGTGGGTACAACTGAATCAAACTTAATTATTGTAATTGAATGGACCCCCGCTCTCTATACACGGTTGTCTCCAAAAGTGTTTTCTTTGAATATTATGGACCGTAGAACCTTGAAAGCGATATTAATTGATGATTCACAATGGAACAATATCTTAAATATATTAATGATTGGTCAACCATGGAGACCACTTATTACTGCATTTCAGTCAATTTATTTTAATAGTATAAAATTTAAATATTAATCTTGATTGATGCTTTACAGCCTACAGGTCGGCTGAACCCAGTGCTGCACACTCTAGAATTAGATAGTAATATGTACATGAACGGTACGTTGTAACCCAAGTTATCGTTGAAAAGCCTCATAGTTAATGTTCATTCAATCAGTACAATGTTCAAAATCATTAATGAAAGCTTAGACAGAACAAAAGGTTACCTCAGCCAATAGATTGTTGCACAGCTCAAAACTTGTGCCCCTGGAATGGTAACTGCCCAGGAAGACTTGAGTCGAGGCAGCAGTCGTGAGTGGCACAGTAAGCCAACTTATGTATTGAGCCATATTGTGAAATTTTTAATGAATACCACCAAGAACTTGCCCTTTTTGTCCCATAGAAATCACTTCAGTTCTCTCCCTCATTTTTATTAATTGGGTGTCAGGACAGATGAAGTGCAGCAACAGATGTTTTTCTGCGACAGGAATAATTCGGGGCATTTTAACTGACCCATTTGTGTTAATGCATTATGAGCACTTAAATTGGGTCTTTTTCATGCGGTGTTTGACCCCAGAGGTGTCCCGTATTTGCAGGGTAAATGTGTTTGCCGGTCTTGAGGATGAGTATCCTTTGAAACAGGGGCATGGGTAGTCTTTCTAGAGCCCCTTTAAGAAGACACATTCTGGAGTACAAGGGACACCATTCCCTGAGGTCTCCTTTGTTTGGGGACTGCAATGTCCCAATCTATGTGAAATTTGCACGTGGAAACTTCTACCACATTTCTAAGAAATCACGTTGGCTTAAAGCATGAAACTGATGCTCCGGGAGCACATGAAAAATTGTTTCCCACACTGATAGAATTTATATGATATTTAACGAATGAATTTCAGATAAAATCTATATGGTGGGTGCTTATGCTTTCATTATGGCTCTGTTGTAGTCAATTAAAAACTCCTCTTTTGATTGGGTTTTCTATATTATTATTCAATCTCAAGTTCTTTAAATTAACTGTGCATGCATTGTAGTTGCCCTGTTGTTATCTACATGGACAACGCAGACTTGTTTTATTGATTTATTTTTTCGCAGATTACCATCTTATGGAAGATGGTACCATCTTGAATGCCATGCTTGATACTTGATCAAAGTGACATTATTCTTTTTATTGAATCAACATTTGTTTCCGTGGATGGAACTATAATTTAAGTAGGCTTTTGTATGCCATTCCGTGTTGAAAACATAATACTATTGCTGGACGATAGATATTATCAAAATGTTTGCTAACTTGAATAATGTATTTGATCTTCCAGCTGCTTGTATCATGATTGCGTAGATTCCATTGAAACTTTTTACATATTACTTCTGTATCTAGTACCTCTCATAGATTTTTATTGAATGGAACAGCCCCAATGCAAGTTTTGGAAACAGTGGATGGATTTGTGCTAGAGACAAGACCCAGGGAAAAGGAAATGATTTTCAGAACTGCAACTGGTTATTTTTAAAGGATAGGCTTCAAGTTGGTGACTATGTGCGGTCAAGGAAGGTTGCTAGTTTGAATAAACTTGAGGATATGAGCATTGTAGAGGGGACGGCAGTTGGGATGGATAGTGATATGTATGTGCTTGTGAGGGTACATGGCTTGCATGACCCCTTGAGGATACATGCCTCTCATTTAGAGAGAGTTTCTTTAGGATTTGCGGCTGGAGATTGGGTTCGGCTAAATACATCGAGTTTGCAGATTTCAAATTCCCGGCAGAAACAATCTTCTGTTGGTATTTTACATTCAGTAAGCCGCGATGGGAAAGTTGAAGTGGCTTTTTTAGGGCTCGAGACACTTTGGACAGGACATTGTTCTGAACTCCAGATGGCTGAATCTTTTGCTATTGGACAGTTTGTGAGGATTAAAGTCGGTACTGTCTCTCCGAGGTTTGAGTGGCCTCGCAAGGAAAATGCGTGGGATACAGGTAGGATTTCATGGATTTTTCCAAATGGGTGTCTTCTTGTGAAATTTCCCGGCCGTCTTTTTGGAAATGTACCTCGCTTGGCAGATCCAGCTGAGGTAGAGCTTGTACAATTCCACACTTGTGTTGGCATAGTGGAAAAATATCATCATCTCGAAGCTGTGCACTGGGCAGTGCGCCCTGTGATTGTTACTTTGGGTTTCTTGTCTGTGTTAAAACTTGGAATTCTTGTGGTAAGCATTGGTTCCAAAGCAGTGGGAAGTAAGAAAAAACATAACGATCAGCAGTCTCTGGATGTCCAAGCTGCAGGACAAGATCCTAATAATTCTGGTAATGTTCGTTGGCGTCCACCTTCTGTGGCTAATATTTTTTTCAAAGAAGGGGTTACTACTGCACGATAGCTTAGTATCGGTTTCTCTGTTTCACTTTCATTTGTTGAACACAGTAAACTTTTATTGTAGAAATCTGTACATAATCAATATGTAAAGCCATTTCAAATTGCATATCCTATTTTAAATTTAAATCTGCAGTGCAACGTTTGTTTCTGCTGGTATTAAGATCCATATATTCGTTTCTGAAGATAATGGACATATGACAAATAGTTACAAACATTTACCAGCTTAAACTTTTTGCAATTTGAATTAAATGGACATCATTTTTCTTCTTCTTGTTAAGAGCATCATTCATCTCATACTCTTCTTTTGTGTGGAATTTTCTCGTTGTAGAATGGGTTTTGGAGTATGTCCAATGTATTTATTGTTTACTAGATGCCGATAGCATCTTGAGATGTGAATTGTTTGATGCTATGAGGGACAGGAAACATATTGCTCTGTAGTCTTAAGCACTTTAGTAGGAGTGGCCCATCTCTCAACTCTATAGTTGAAGAGAGTCTTATTCGCAAGGTTCCCATGTTTGTTGAATAATACCGAGGAAGATATGGATCATCCGCACAGCAGCCTTTACTTGTTGGTCTATTTGAATATAGGCTGAGAGTAGAAGTAACATGAATCAGATAAAAGCGGTAAGTTTTACATTTTTCTATAGCCTGTCGAGGGGGCAGTCTTTCATCAATGAAAACATGTGGGTCTATGTGAATATAGACTAAAGTAGAAGTAACAGGAGCAAAAAAGAAGTAAAGTTTTAACTATTTTTCTATAGAAAATCCATATTTATACCACTTGTAATGTTATGTGTACCTACATACTTGTGTTTTTGTTTATAGAAAATTCATTTTCTTTGCAAGGAACCTTTTTTTTGTTGTCGTCTCAAATCAAGTTATTTTTCCCATGTGTTCACCCTATATGAAGTTGACTTATGTACATGCTTTGAAGATGACGATGGCTTTTGATGTCTTTTAGATCAAACTGGTTTATAGTACCCAACAAATTGTGTAGAACGTGTAAATTTTCTTTCAATCTTATCTATAAAAAGTGATTCGTAGTTGTCTTTGTTGTTGCTAGCCTTAATAAATTCTGACCTCTTTTTGATTGAAATGCTATAGCAATCCTTGAACGCTTCCCACTCGAAGTGTAATCTCTTTTGGCTTCTTTCGGCATAGTGTGATCTTTTTAGTCTCTCAATGAATCCAACCATGGAAATCATATCCGACTCTTCCGAGTTGAGGTATCTTCATACAAAATCTAAAAATGAGACAAAACTGACGATTATTCAATACCCATTTTTTTGAAAGAGAACTTGGAACTAACAAAAACTAGTGTGTCCATTCAATGCGAACTTAGATTAAAACAAAATCATCAAGTTTATTTGGGTGTTTGATTAAGGAGGTTGTAAACTAAGCTATGATCGTAGATATCGACATAAACATGTCGAACATCATTATACAACATGCATTTTAGGAGAAAATGGGCTTCATTTTCAATTTCATTTGAGCAAACTTTTTAATCTTTCCTCCCCACGTGTTTTTTTGAGTGTTCAACTATCGGTTTCATTATGAAGCTCGTGGAACCTTGTTCCAATCATATTTTTCTTCTTGAAGCTAACGCTAACAAGTATAAGGATAAGGGCCTATAGGCTGGTGTAGCGGTAGAGGCAACACTTACATCAAAGTTGTCTGGGTTTGAGCCGTGGTCCGACTCCCTAATAATTCAAGGATAAAAAATTCATTTAAAATGATACACATCAATGTGTGATTACTTGTTTTCTGTGTTTGGCTATTCATGAATGTGTGAGTGTAACGCGGAAAGACAACTTCAAGTCAGGAACACCACTCTTTTTGTCTTGGAATCATATATACAACTCCAAATGGAATGTAGTTTTATGGAAGGGGTTTGGGCTACTATTTTTACTTAATGGTCCCAGGGAGTAGAAACAATACAACTACAATAATAAAATGAAAGTTTTCCTATAAAATAAGTACTTCACAATTTTAGTAAGTAGACTTTTAGTTTTCCCCGACCCTTTAATAATATTATAATTTGTAGTTTTAAATTTAATAATATTCCAAATTATCTATTCACAAATAATTCCTTGAATTTCTTAACAAAAGAATTGAAAATCAATGGGACTACTACAATGGAAAGACTCCTAAATTTTCTCCAAATAATTGGAAATGCTCCTAAATTTTCTCGACACTACCCGTTGAGAAAATTTACAAGTTCCCCTACATGAGACCATAGTCTTAATTATGTGGAAATATGTTTTATAATAGAAACATGGGGTGAAGTGTAATGTAATGAGTTGTTCACTTTTCTGTTTTATCTTAAATTTGACCTCTAATTCACTGTCAGATGAAACTTTCAACCTTAAATTTAACGTCCATTAAACAATTATTTATTTGTTTCTTTTTACTTGGAAAAGTTAATTGAAAAATCGTAATATCTTGGTCATATGGTAGGGTTTGGAGCCTTTTTTCTTCACTATAAAGTTTTTTTTTGAGCCTGACACAATGTTATAATTAGATGGATGCCATATGTCACCAATTAATAGGAAATTTGAAGAGAAAATAATAGAATTGTTAATCAATGTAAAATGTGAAAAATTCAAAATAAGAACATCGAGATTGATATCACTCAATTGTATTTCAAATTAATTTTACTCTAACATAAATAATGATAACAATATGAATTTTTTTTTTTTTATAACTAATTTTAAAGAGATTTCTTGTAACATCCCAATTTTTTTTGTAAGATAAATTAACTACAGTTAAGTCTAAACAAGATTAAACGAGATTATCATTGGGTGTAAAATTCATTTGGTTTGTCGTATCATGACCCACAACTTTTGCTGCAGGGCATAACATTGCGGAACGAATAACTCCGCACCCACTTTGACGATTCCTAAAACACGATTATGCCTTAATCATAGGTAAAACAGTTCATAAATGATAGTGAATCTTTGTGTTATTTGTATTCCAGTTATTTTATTTTAATCGATTTGGTCGTCTTTTGTTTTGTTCGACTTTTGCATGACCGTGATGATAATTGTCTCTGTTTAATTTGTCAATGCTATACCAAGCTAGCTTTATGAGAATATTTGAATTATTATTTACGGACTTGGTGATTTTCGTATTGGAATGTTTTATATAAACTTGAAAATTCAATTAATTTTTATGGTAATATATTGTTGGAAATATGTGGACTTGTATTATGAAGGTTAATTTTACCTTAACCATTAAGCTGGGTAACAACTAAAGTAAAAAAATGTATGAAATATATTATGCCAAATCCCTTATATATATATATATATATATATATATATATATATATATATATAAAAGAGGGATTTGGCATGCAAGCCAACAGTTTTATTTAGTTATTGAAATTTATGGGTTTCATAAAGTGAAACACCTTCACATGGCACAAGTGTGCGGCATACACTAAAATACGTACCAGCATTGGGAAGCTCGAAAATTCTTCAATATGCCGCCCAACTATAGTTCTTTCATTATATTTTTTCTGTTATTTTTTTCCTTCGTCTATTTTCATTCTTCCCTTCTGGAATACCTACGTGAGTTTTGGAGGAAAGAAGGATTCAACTTGCTGGAACGGGAAGAGTAGAAGGTTGCCGATTCAGGGTTTACTTCAGGCATGAATATCTTCTCCTTTTTCTGTTACATTATTGGTAAAAAAAAGAGGAAATACACATTCTGTTTTTAATGGCAATCAAAGAAATTGTGGACAATTTTTTGTTTAATTGTTTGGAGATGAAGTATGAAAAAGAAATTGATGGATTCTGTATTCTTTTTAGTTTTCTTTGTGTGGTTTTAACTTAACCCAGAAAAATATACAGATGGGATTTTAGGTTTTGATCAGCAAAAATAAAGTAAAAGAAAGGTTAAAAATTCTTTCTCTGCATTATAATAAATTATACCAAAAAGGAAAAGAGTTGGGTTTTTCCTGTACAGGAAGAAGGAAAACGTTTTGTGAATTTGTGTGTTTAAAATCGATTTGTGCTTGTGGGTTTTCATTTTGTTAAACTGAAATTTGGTTGTGTTTTCTGTAAACAAATCAATTTGGGTATGCAAATCGATTTGCATAAAGGAATCGATTTGGGTAACCCAGTCAATATGGGTATGCAACCGGTTGGGGTTTTATATTTTTCTTCTTGGTTGTTATATGCAGGTCTGATTTTTAATTTATTGAGATCTTTTGAATGATAATTTGTGGGTGTCAAAGCTCTTGCATGGGGCTACATTTTTCAGAAATTTTATTATTGTGGACCACTAAATCGGTTCATGTATAAATGAGGGTGTCTTGTTATGTGTGAATAATTAAAAAAAATGACATTTAACCTGTAACTTTCAGCCTGGCAATATGACTTGGATTCTTGTAAGACTGTGAAAAAGAAATTGCTTGTCTTGGTAATGGCATGAAAGCCAGGACAACTTGACCAAGATGCACCAAGGAGTAATTGGAGGCATGATTGAGTTTAAAATAATGATATCTTATGAAAGAAATTATTAGTTGTTCTTTTACTAAAAAGAGTATGTTTAAATGATGTAACCATGGTGTTGCTATATTGTTGGTTGAGATGTTTGTTTACCAGATAAAACATGTTAAAGTGATGGAAATATGGTGATATTTGTGTTAATTTGTAGAGTTGCTCATTGACTGAAAAAATATACTCTTCTTAATCATATTGTTTTTTACGAAGTTATGTAGATATTTTAAATGTCAAATGCTTATTGATTGAAGATGAAAATTCGGATGTATTGACCTTTGTGATTAGAGGGAAATATAATTGCTGAAATAGAAATTGGTTGTTCTATTTGTGTGCATCCATAGCTATATCTTTATAGAAACCAGGTAGTAATACATTTTCAACTGTATTACCATGTACTTGTTGATAAAACAACATGTATATCCTTTCATATTTTATTAATTATTGCATCGGATAATGGAGTTAAGATTCATGTCAGTTCATTTTGAACTGACATCATACCACTACTCCAGTCTTACAGGACAATTAGCCATTACATTCGGATGTGCGGAAACTCATGTCTTGTGAAGTTTTATCTTAGCATGGATCTAAATGAGATACTTGGATTTCAATTGGTGAAAGGATGATATCCTTGAATTTTTCGCTAAATTATTGGGATCTTGGACCCATTGTAAATATTCAAACCTCACTATGTGAGAATTATTATACTACTTATATATTTCGCCTTAACGACATATGTAATATATGATTTTAATAAAGAGATGATTACTTTGTGTGTAATAATTTCTCAATATGAGTAAATGATGAATACTTGAGTTGTGAAAATCTTACTTTTCACAAATTGTTGAATACCTTTATTTGATAGTTATCAATGTATGAAGCCGATAATTGGGCAATTATTATAACAATCAATTATCTCTAATTTCTAAATTAAATAAGCTATTTAGTGGCGTAGCTAATCGAATGAATAATTAAATATACATGTTTTAATATATATTTAATTCGGCCTTTCGGTAAACTTGGTATTAATATGATAAGATTGTAAATCATGTTGTTTATAGAATGGAAGAGTATTATTGTAAAAAGGTAATTTAAGGTTAAAGAATCAAACATTAGGAAAACAAGACTAAATGGGATGGTAAATAGATGAAAAGATCCATTAGACTTGTCTCATAAAGATCCTAGTTGGCCTTTGGCATCTATCACAATATAAACTCTTGTAAGATAGGTTTAATTGGAAATAAAATACAAACAAACTATAAAGATCTATATAACTGTGGAAGGGATAGTTGTGAGGTGGCAGAAGAATTAAAACTCATAAGACTACTGTGCTGTCTTGAGTTTAGTCGTAACCTGCACGGCGGATAACTTTGGCCAAAGTAATGCATTGATGGTTGTGCATTGTTTGATCACCTAGTCCTCTAATTAAATTAAAAAAAAATGTCTGTAACCTGATCATGGGAAGTTGAAATACTGAACATGAGGTAGACAATGGTCGGATACCAGAATACGAAGTCGGGAAACTAGCTTCGTGTTAGACCCAAGGACTTTCACATAGTTCCCATGACTTTTAAAAGGTTGAGCTGAAATGCTAGTAAGCATTGCCACTCGAAGTAGTGATGAAGGGAGATCGTGGAGATCTGGATATACCCTTCTCAGCCGCACATGGCTTACATGGATGTTATCAGATAGATCAAAAGAGAAAAATTGATTAATGAATTTGATTAAATAAATTTGTATGATTGCAGCTGTATAATTTGTTATTGTGTTTATGTGTTGAAAAAAAAATCCTCATTTTTCAGCTCTTGAAATTTTGAGTGTTACATTTCTTTCTATATCTAAGTTACATAACTCGTATTCAACTTGGACGAATGTGACATATACATAAATATATTCCATCCACATGTCATTTGAAAAAATATGCTCATTCTTACTCTTGCCTTATGGTGGGCCCTAATGTCTCTCTATCTAACTCTCTTGGAACACAAGCCATATACCTAAACCCAATTGGAGGGGTTTGATCTTGGGTTTAGAGCATGCTACTCCCAAGTTACAATTTGATGAAGAATACAAAGAATGGATTGTAAATTTATTATATTTATGAAATATGTGTAAGAACAAGAGGGAACGTGAATGAGAGAGAAGGAAGAGGAGGGAAAATGAGAGGAAGAAACACAACCAATTAACAGGCAAGCACATTATAACTTGTGAAGAGGAAAACAACTAATATTTTTAGGAACTTAGCATTTAGACCCATGAACATGTCAGCAATGTTGTTGGTCCCTAATTTTTACAAAGTCAAATGAGGCCTTATGACCCCCATTAGGTAGTGGTTGATTTTGATATATTGATAATAACGTTCTTAAAGGACTTCAATATTTATGAATTTGAACAACAAAGTATCTCCTCATGAAGGATATAAGAAAATGTGGCCAAAAGTGTACACGCTTATGATGCAAGGTTTAAGACCTTGATCTCAAAACTACCATACGAGATACATCTAGTTCAACACACAAAGGTTCATGGGTGGTATTATGGTTCCACGATTTCACATAATCTCCATGAATACTTCATAGAATTAAAGGAAGTCTTGGATGTTGTGCTAAATTCAACTCACATTCAACAAAACCACAAGCAATACTTGTAAATACGCAAAGAGGAACACTAGTGTCAATTTCAAGCTGAACAAAGGTTTGACAATATTTGATTCGGATATTAAAATCAACTATAACACATCCTCCATCACACTATGCAACAACATTTACATCACAAGTGATAATGTCATCCAAACAATGAGAATTATGATCATCAGGAGAACAATCAAATTGCAAATCATCAATGTAAACATGTGAATCAAAATTATTGTCAACTTCAAGGTCACAAGAACTAGACTCCTCTTCATTATCCCAGTCAGATTGAGACCCAACAACAGACACATAAGCAACTAGTGGAATACTCTCAAATTTTAAAGCCAAGTCAAAAGCATGGGCAAGATTTTGTAGATTTTAATCTTTCAAATAGGAATTCAAATTACTATTGAAAGCATTGGAATACAATATCACTGCCACATTATCACTTGGTTTCAAATGTGTATGAAACTTCTTCTAAATTTTCTAGAATCTGAGATCAAAATTTTACTCTCTTTGAATATTATAATGCAAAAGAAAATAGGGGTCTATTTTGTCACCATATTGATTAATGACTAGATACTTAAATTTATCCCAAGAGTCAATAGTTTCTTTAGGCAATTCATGAAACTAGTCATGGCCATCCCCATATAAATTTTGAATGAAAATCCTAATTAAAACACCTTCATTATCCAACTCAAAATCATCAATAAAGGTAGTAAAGACTCTAAGTGTCTCTCCCCCTTAGTGCACCAGTGCCATTAAAATTGGGCAACACTTTCCTAATGGATTTGGGGAAAGAAGCTAAAAAATCATGAAAACAAACCACATTAACATAATGATACCTATGATCAATAAATGGAAGTCCATGAGCAAGAGCCTTTGGGGTGGAAGAAGAACCCATTTAACCACTACAACATTTATTTGAATAATATGCATCCAAAAAATAATATATTGATTAACAACTAAATGAGCACAAGTGTTACCTAAACATACAATACACTGAGAAAACGAAACCATCTCAAATCTAAGTTGAGCACACTCAACTATTATAAACAAAACCATTGAACAACTTACCTGATTTTACACCAAATTTGAGTGATCCACAAGCTATATTTTCTAGGAAAAATGAGAGCACAAATTATGAATAATTTTTTCCAAAATTCAGAATAAAAACGATAGTCAACAAGCAAATTCCAAATGCAAATGCAATGCATTGATCCACAAAACAACAAAGGGAGTTGCTATTTCACAATAAAGAATGAAAATCATAGATACACTACGGATCAAAAATATGATTACAAATGGACCTAAGCTCCTTACACATGAATATGTGACTCAATGATAAAAATTAAAGAGACCTCACATCTGAGATGAGAAAAGGACCAAGAATATAACACCAAAGCATGATTGGCACAATGAATCCTTGGAAACAATGCCAATTTGTTAAAGTTCAACTGTGCATCTTGGGAATTTGGTAAAGAGAGACAACAAATGGGTCATTGCAGCAAGTGGAATTTTTATACCAATAATCGAGTCAATTTTTATACATAGTGCATATTGAGATAACAACAATTAAATGTAAATATAGGTCTCTTAATCCCTCTAACACTCCTAAAAGAAATATAACACGAAGCATATAAAATGAAGATCATATCCTCAATTGAGCGCAAAGGTGACTTCCTTGTGATGTTCTAATATTGGGAATTTACCAATGGGGTAAAGAGAACAATCTTGAAATAGATGAAGATTAATCTCAATTATCGGGATTAGTGCCTTATTCATTGTGGACATACATAATCAAAATCAATTTACAACACAATGCAAAGTTTTTAAAGGGGAATTTGTGACAAAATTACACATTTCAGGGACAAATACAAACAAATAATGGTGAATATTAATCAATCATATATCGAGTGATCAACCTTGTAAGTAGATATAAATTGTAGAGAAGGGGTACACTCAATACACTTAAGTGAAAAGAAGTGAATGGAGATATTTAACGAAGAAGTGAAAAGAGTAGTGAAAAGGGCTCCATAAGAGATCGAGACAAGTGGAATCCCAATTTTAGCCTCCAATAGATTCAAAGAATCCAATTCATTCCATTGAGAAGCAAGAAGCACTTGAGAGGCCCCACAAACACTACTACATATAGTGCAAAGAACATCATAATTTGTGTGGAACTCACATCACTTTCCCTTGTATAGTGGCGCAAAAATGACACTAATTTGTGGCATAAAACTTGCGCCGCCTTTGAGCCATACACACCAAAAAGGTAAATTCCTATTTCCATTTTCCTATTTGCATTTGATATAAAATTGGGATGCATCACAATACTTCATTTTTGTTGAATCCCATAATACAAGATTAAGGCATATTTAATCACATAATAAGAAATTAGGGTTGTACCAACCTCATTTTGCTCTTGTTCTCACACTGCATTTTTTTGGGAAAAATATAATACTGAAATTCAAATTGAGAAGTGCAAAGTCAATTTTTGGACAATATGATAAGACATTTATTGTTTTGACATGATTTCATAATTTTTTTTCCCAAAGCTTACACATTCAAATAACAAAATAGAGATATTATTTTTGTGTAAAACTGCAATTGTTTATACAAGTGGTTTACTATTGTACAAATATTACATCGTCATCAACTAGGTATAAATCATACCCTCTACAAAGGACTACTTCGGTAGATCTAAGTTATTGCTCTATACAAATATCTACTTCCCCATAACACACCTCTTCATCAATGTCTGTAGATACAATGATGAGTTGGTAAGTAATCTTAATTTTACGTAGAAAATTTTAATGTTATGTTAATATAAGTTATTTTGATTTCTTTCATGGTTGCAACAAATATATATATATATATATATAAAATTTTATGTACTGATAGAGTCATCAAAAACTTGTGGTAGGGGTAGGGGTTGGAATAGAAGACACAAAAGAGGAGAGGGAACATTAGTAGAGTGATTCTGAAACAACATAGTTCTTTCTTTGAAGTACATTTAATTTTTAATATGTTGCGTTCAAATGAAGACATCATAATATGGATGCACTCTATATAGATATTTCACTAATATTAATTTAATGCACAAACATCTCAGACTAAAAATTCAAATAGTGACTTTGATATTGAACAAGTTCAACCAAAGAAAAAGGAAAAATACATCTTCCTATTGCGTTAACCTAATGATGAAATGTACCCTAAGAAAATCACAAGGGCTCATAAAGATCACATGAATATACTTTATTCAAAGGAAATGATAGAGTGTTGGGTGAAACAATTACATTTTCCTGGATCTTCTGATAAACATGTTCCAATGGAAGAGGGCATTAGGATTCAAAACATGGTACACCATTTATTTGATCTTGATTATGCCTATCATGATCACGAGGAGATGATGAATAACATGATGATGATGATGAACAACAAGATTGGGAACAAGAGAGGATGATTTTGAATTTTTCTCAAACTCCTTTGTTTACGTTGGGAGAGTCTAGAACATCTTTGTTAAGTGCTATATTGGAGTTTATGGACTTGAAAGAAAGGATTGGTTTGCCAAACATCAATGTGAATTCTTTATTGAGGTTAGATAACAATTTCATTACTATATTTTACATTTATATATATTTCTTTTTTTACATTATCTTTGATTTACCTTCTATTTGTTTTTTATTGCATCCTACTCAAAAGTAGTTTGTTCCTAGAAAAGAACACACTTCCCTTGTCATATAGAGAGGCATAAAAAACATTATCAAATTTAGGGTTTGTATATGTCAACTATCATGTATGTGTAAATGATTGCATTCTATATAGGAAGGAATATGATAATGAGGTAAACTGTCCTAATTGCGGGACACCACCATTTTAAAAGGACCAAGAGATCTCACCGTTCCAAATAAGCTATTGTGACATTTTCCAATAATTCCTAGGATTAGGCATCTTTTATGTTTCAAGTCACTTGCAGAGTTAATGTCATAATATCACAATAATAAAATAAGTGATGGAGTTTGGCATGTTCCTTCGGATTCAAAATTTAATGATGCACATTGAGCAGTTGTGGATTGAAAAATTTAGAGAGAGGTCACATAGTATATAGTTTGGTTTGGAAATGAATGGTGTTAACCCCTTTTCAAGTATGTCAACCAACTACTCTGTTTTTCTAGTACTGTTGATAAACTATAATATTCCTCCATGGTTGATGATTCGTAAAGAACATTTAATACTATCATTATTGGTGCCTAGTAAGCATCATGTAAAAAAATGGATGCATGCCTTGAATCTCTAATTGATGAGCTGCGAACATTACATGATGACATGATAATGTATGACCTTTCTAAACCAATTGGTCATAGATGATTCACGTGTTACGATATCTTATGCTAGACTATTTATGATTTTCTTGGGATGGCTATTTGTTTAAGAATTAATCATATGTTAAAATTTGAAAAAAATATCAAGTGTGTGTGTGTGTGTGTGTGTGTGTGTGTGTGTGTGTTTCTTTGTATTATACACTAAGTTTTCTGATTGTTTCTATTTGTAGGTATCTCAAAAAAAAAATCTTGTCTAAGGTGCATTGATCAACTACGTGGAAGGTCGTCGAAAGATCTCAAAAAGGTTATATATAAAGGCCATAAAAGGTTTTTACCAATGGAACATGAGTACCATATTAAAAATAAAAATAAGTATGAGGGAAAACATGGTATTAGAGAACATCCTAAAGTTATGCCACTTGGGGAATGGTATAAACCCTTCAAACAAGCATGCCTAACATAAAATGTGGATATTCCTCCATATTGGTGGAGAGATCAGGTATGGTTATCTGAAACTAGCCATAGAGTTATAATGCATGTAGGAATGAAGAAACTATCTATATTGTATAGTCTCATGAATTGGGAGAATTTATTAGTTGGGAATATTTTGGATGCAATGTATATATTTAAGAATGTAGCGGTTTCTATATGGAATCACGTCTCTAACAAAGAAAAAGACACTCCAAGTTCTAGCTCAAAGGTTTGATATTCAGTGGGACAAAGAAACATCTTAAAAAAGAAGAAGGGGCTAAATGGATATTATGTAAAGAGCAAGTCAATTTGGTGAATCAAATAATGTGAGATATTTGCACACCAAATGGCTATGAAGAATGCATTTACCACTAATGGGCGCATCACATATCTCAAAACACATGTTTGATATGACATTTTGATGGTAATTCATGCGGTTTTTGTCTTAAATTATGCAACATATTTTTCTCTTCATATTTAACTTTATTAATTTATTTATGCAACATATATTTCCCTTGGCATTAAGGGGTCATTTTGTAATCTTCCACCTGACCTACTAAATACAATATATCGACTTTAATTTTTTTAGGTAATATGATTTTTGTTTTCAATGACAACTCAACCGTTTGTATGAGAAACATTATTATATTTACTTGCATGACTACCATTGCTTGTAAAATAGGTGGTTATTTTAAAAAGAGATATCCGAAGCAAGGATTGAGCAGGAGATAGAAAATATTGCAGGTATTGTTTCAAATTGGAAAAAGAACTGTCTACCTGGACTCTAAAATTCATCTATTAGCGCATTTTATTGATGATCTTCAAATCATGTGTGTAGTTAACATGCGATTGTTGTTTTGGATAAAGACATGGCCAAAAACATACTTGTCCACAAAACTTAGCCTGGAAAAAACCACCTAGTACAGATAGAAGTGATGGGAACTAGCATCCCACCTAGGCGCTCTTGTACTAGGGGAAAAAATGGTTACAAAGAAGTTTTTAGTAGTTAAATAGTTACAATGTTCTCCAATTTCAATAGTTACACAATTAGTTTCAAATTGCTATTAGTTACTATCAGGAACTAAAGTTAGCGACATGTCACACATCGCTAACTCATGAACTAAAGTAGGAAAAAATAAGGAAGTGATACCTAGGACATATGCTTGACATCGATATGCCTAGAACAATGTGTCAATGGAGGTAAGATGCAAAGTGGGCTTGTGATCATGTACAATGGAACTTATCCACGGGGAAGTGATAACAGTTGGAGGGAAAAGCCTATGAGCTCTCCCAATACACTTTCCCTTAATGGTGATCAGATGTTTAGTCCAACGATTTACACTTTGATGCTCAAATCCCTATTTTGGTGACAAGACACCAAAATACTTTGTATTATTCCAGCCAACTCCTAAGCAATAAGTAGGAATAAATTTCTATCCCTTCCTATTTCAACATTTTAGATGTACTCTAACCCCTAGGTTTAGCTTTTTGTAATTCACATTTCAAATTTTACATATTGTTCAAGTTAAAATTCAATCGCATTTACCTAGAGCATTGACACTTGTTTTTTTTGTAGGTCATATCCTATCCCACTAAATGTAAAGAACACAAACAACCATGAAGCAAATGTCAAGAACACTATGGTAAAGATGATATTCCAATGAACTACATGCACACATCATTATCACTCCATACAAAAAAAGGTAACCCTAAAATCCTTATCCTTTCCTTCCCTTAGAATTCCATGGTGCACGTTTTTCACTATTCCATTCAACACACTACAACACTCATTTGGTACACTATTGGGCACAATCTTCTTTCGACCCCCTAAGGTACATTGTTCTTTTCTACTTTATGATACCAAATCCTTATTCACTAGCATAAAGTGGGGGCAAATGTAGTCACTAAATCATGCACTTACTATGTACATCTAGCCTCTAAATATTTAGTTTATATGCATGAATCCTAAGCAGGAGAATTATTTATTAACAACACTTGTTTTGTTTTGATATTGCTTTTATCATTCTTATCTTTGTTATTTGTCTTTAATGGATTTACACCTTACAGTTTTGCACACTTTCCAACATCTCATTCAACTCCGATTCTGCTGTTTTATATTTTTAGGACCCTGTACAAAATTGATAATTAGGGACGAGAGCGCCAAGGTGCTACTGTCCCCTCTGGATGATTCTCTCCTCTTTCTCCCTTTTTCTAAATTTCTGGATGTTACATCTTTCATATCTTTGTTAACTACCCTGGGTCGGCCTTTCACTTGTTAATGATGGGACTTAACCAAAGGAATCATATATATATATATTTACACATACATTTCTTATTTAACCTCATTAGGGGGAAAGCACTCAAGAGACATATACATATATAAGGAGCTAATATTTTCTATATACTACATCAAGGACTGCATTTTGGGACTGCATACTTCACTGCATAAGAGGGTCTATTTTGAATTCCATACCATACATTTTACATTGGGAAAAAGTAGTTATATCCCGCTACTCTTTATGTGTGAAATGCCCCTCTTGGGACACCAAAAGAATGCACCAAATGTGACCCAAATTTCAGGGTAATTTTTTTTTTTAATATGCTTAGTTAATACTATTACATCTTTTATACCCTTTCTTGATAATTACTGATTTTATTCTATTTTAATTTACCTAATTCAACTAATTGCTAGCCTAAACTCATCCTTAAATGTTTACCTATCTTTTAAATTTACACTCTTTTAATGTCTCTCTCTCTTTTCTCTATAACGAAAACTCTTTATTAAACAGTCTTCATTTCCCACAAAATTATCCAGGAATTAATGTATGTAGGGTTGAATATGGACCCTAGGGTTAAATGCATCTTGTCCTTAGATTTTTATTAAACCCTAAACTTCTTTATCCCCTCTCCTTTCCATCTCTTTCTTTTCATTTGAAATTTGTTTTCTTATTTCTCTTCCTTTTTTTTTTGTTTGTGCAGGAAAGAAGGCTAAGGAGGTTTGTTAAATTTCTTTGGCTTCCTCCCTTGAATCATAGTTTCTACCTACCAAAACTTGTGTTTTTACTATGGAAGATATATATATATATATATATTTATACACCTATATATATATACATTTATTTGAAAGTTTTGGGCAGGGGCAGATTTGAAGGAGGCGGCGGTTTAGGGTTTAGCCGCAGGGAGGAGGAAGGGCGTGGAAAGGGGCGGTAGTGGCGGAGGGGGACAGAAAAGGGAAGAAAAAGGGGCGAGGGTAGCGTGGCGGTGGTGCTGCGGGGTGTGGCAGCGGTCAGGGTGGCCGCGGGTGGAGGAGGTGTGACCAGAGGTGGGGACGGGACAGGCCCGCGGGAATGGTGGCCAGGGGTTGCTGTGGGCACGGGGGTGGGGCAGTGGCCCAGAAAGAGTGCGGGGGTGGCGCTGCGGTGGGACAGTGCCGTGGGGAGGTGGGGGCAGTGTTGTATATATCTTTCCCCCAGGTAGATATAGACAAGCAGAAGAATATAGAAATCAAAGAAGCTCAAATCCCTGACATTTATCGCCTTGGCGCACGGAAATGACGCATGACAATGAGTGTCGACAGGGTAAAGGATGCCACCTTGGCGCACGAAAATGGTGCATGACAATGAGTGTCGACAGGGTAAAGGATGTGCCCTTGGCACACGGAAATGGCGCATGACAATGAGTGTCGACAGGGTAAAGGATGCGCCCTTGGCACACGGAAATGGCGCATGACAATGAGTGTTGACAGGGTAAAGGATGCGCCCTTGGCGCACGGAAATGGTGCATGAAAATGAGTGTCGACAGGGTAAAGGATGCACCCTTGGCGCATGTAAGAGGATGTCGACACACACATGGATGTGCCAAGGCGCACCTTCAGGAGGCGCAACATTTTGAGCACTGACGGGAAGCAGACCCTGGCGCAGATATTCAGATGCCCATAACTTTTGACTGGGAGCTCGGATTCATGCAAGGTTGGACTTTTAGGAAAGCTTACAAGGTCCTCTGTCCAACTACAACTGGATATCTTTAATTGGGTGAGAATTTTTTTTTAAAAATGCAAAATATAGTTTGCCACTTTTGGGTTCGCTGGGGTTCTCACCTACCATCATTATGAGATGAGTTAAGTGCATTCTGGAGTTGGTTGGGGCAGATTTCGAATTCCTCTCTTCTCCCTCTCTTTTTCCTCCTATAAATTGTAAGGAGGGGCTTCTTTCTAAAGGTTGGACATTTCTAATTTGCCCCTCCCTTCTTCTCTTTGGCAGGTGAACTTGTGGAGTTAAAACCTCCCATTTGAAACTGTAATGCAACCTTGCCTCTTGGAATTTTTCAGTGTGTTGTATCAATCTTTGGAGAAAATTAATGCATGTCTGTGGATGATTCTTAACCCTCTCTGTATTCATTTTCATCCCCCTGATCTTTCAATGTGAATCTGGCTATCTGTGCATGATCTTGCATTGCATTTTAATGGTCTGTGTTTATTGGCAAGACAGGTGTTCTTCATTCCTCGGTGCATCACCTTTGTAGTTTAGGTTTTATTTTATGCATTTTCTTACCCTGTCTCCTTGGCAAGTTAGATTAGGTTTTTAGTAAACCCTCTACATTTTCTACGTGTGCATCTGAACAGAGGAATAGGAACCGACCTTCATCCGGAGAGCTTTTTCCGTTTTCGCAATGTCCCACACTTGGGAAAAGCTCCATGTTATGCAATCGTATTGAGAGTCTCAACCCATCGTGTTGCAGACATTTAGGGGTGCTACAATTCGACATCAGCAGGCAGTGCTCCCCAAGGGCTTTTACAGGGGTGCGGGGGGTCCGGCCCCCCCGCCATTGTTCTTTTTTTGTGTGTTTTGTTTAAAACTGAGTAGGGGGGGCCCGAACCCCCTCCCCCACTATCCATTTTTTATTTTTTATTATTTTTTAATACTAAAAACATTTCTTTGTATATATATATATATATATATATATATATATATATATATATATATATATATATATAATTTTTAATCTATATAAGTATCTAAACATATATGTGTGTATATAAATTTTAAATATATATATATATATTAATCCCTCTATTTAAAAAAAGATATAAATCCATATACTAACATGAGATTATGTTCCATCTAAAGGGAATGCACAAGCAAATATATAGTTTTAAATATAAAAACCAGCAGTACCTAGTTAAACTGATCATATGCATTTACTCTATAATTTGTATTGAAAGGAAGCAAACCAGTATTTTCCAATAAAATGAAAGACTTATTTCTAAAGGAAAATTTAATAAACCAAATAAGGTTGCTTCCTAAGAACACAACATTAAAACTTCTCTATATATTATTTCCAAGAAGCTATAGTAAAAGAAACTAAGAACAAGATTTCTTTAAAATAAAACCCAACAAACTAACAACTCTTTTATTTGTCATTTTTTACAATACTTTTTCAATAGTAGCATTTGGAAAGATTTTACAACCACTACAGTAGGAATACAACATTCTATGAGGCATGAATGATTTACATAAATCTTGTATACATATACACACTTTTTATGGAATAAGATTTATAAATATTTACAACCAAAAGAGAGTTCTAAAAAAAAATGAAGGAGACAAAGTTTCATCACAATGATAATTTTCTCTCATGGAGAGTAGTAAGATTACTCCCATTACATACAATTTTCCAGCCACACTTAAAAGGAAGACATACATTTAGAAGCAAACACTTGCTTGAAATGATATACATACCCCCAAAAAGGAAGGCTTACAAGGAGGCTTACTTCAATATTATTACAAGGACCACATGCTTGAAGAAAGGCAAAAACATTTTCCAACAATAGGAGAGGGCCAATATAGACCATGCCACCAAAGCTACTCCAGCAATCTTCAAACTTAAGGCTCCAGTTATCATCCATATGAATTCCAACTTTTGAAGGTTAACAAAGATCCCACTTGAAGAGAACAAGGCTTGTTTAACCACCCAAACTTTAGGCATCATGACATGCCTTTCCCAAGGTTGGGATGCATGCTAGCCTCCCCCAAGCCCATGGGAAAGAGGAAAACAACCACAACTTGCACAAGATGGAGGGGTAACCGATAATGATACAAGCACACAAAAAGAGTTCACAACAAAACAAAACTCCAAATCACGAGGAGGAGAACCCATGTTCATCCTCAAAGATGGAGAAGAGAGGAGAAAGATCTCCAAAATTATACATCAAAATTATTTTCACAAAATACACTTCTCCATATCCTCCTTATTGCTCCTGATTTAATCCAAGACCCTCGTTATTCCTCCTCCCTTTCTCCAAGTCCTTCTTGGAAGGATTTTCAAACCCCAAAGGGGTTTCCTTGCCAAGAATGGGGAAGGAGATTCAAACCAAATGAATCAACTTCCCCACCTCAACCATTTGAGGGGAAAAATAATAAGACCCTACAAGGCTTGTCCATCAAGCCTTGAGGATTGAGAGGGAAAATTCCCTCTCTCTTCCCCCACGCTCCAAAACTCCATCATGCCATATGATGGAGGGAGTAAATCAAACAAACAACAACCAAAAGCCACATACAACAATAACAATTTTCCACACCCAAACTAGCATCAAAAAGGAAAACAACATAACAAAGACATAAGAGCCTACCTCAAGGAAAGCTCTCCAAAAAACTCTCCTACTTCAATTTCTTCACACCTTGACTCAAGCCAACCTCCAAGCTCCAAAACACCCAAGCATCCAAGCAAGAAATTCCAAGAATTTTTTTTTTCCCTTTCATCTCCCATGAATGAGAATTTGAAGAGGAGCAAACAAGCATCCTCACAAATGAGGGGGTGACATGTGTCACCCCTCTCCCTCATCAAGGTCAAAGATGCCAAAAAAAAGAGAGAAAGGGTAAAATTAACTTTTGCCCTCTTCTCCCAAATTCCCTTAAATGCAAGCAAGACAAAATAAGTGGAACTTTTGATAAACACACAAATCCACATCCCTTACATGGATGTGACTATTCAAGAGGTAGAAAGGGAGGGAAAACTCCCTCTAGCCTTGAAAATAAGCCCCCCCTACCCATTAGGTAGGGTCCAAGGGCTCATTTTTGTGATAGGGGGACTCCCAAGCTACAAAGGGGTCCCCAAAAATGCCCAAAATACCCTAATTTCGGGTTTTGCATTTTTGGCACAAGGGTAGAGGGTGTGGGGACCACCCAAGGGTCTCACATGTGACCATAAACCCTTGTGATTAAGTGACACATTAAACATAATCAACAATTTAAATGAAAGAGGAGTTATTAACTCCCAAAACAAGTTTACATCTTAACCAACTACCCTAACCAAATTGATAATTCAAAGCACAATACATTACATACATTGGGGTCACTTATAGTGCCCAAAATTAATAATCTCCTATACTAAGGCTTCACACAATGAACATGGCTAGGACTCGGCCCGTGGGCTGCTTGTGCAAGATTGAGTAGCTGGCCTGAATCTCACGTTCTCTTGTAAACCTGTCACCTGCACACTCATTGCACACATTAACCACACCTGTCTGATACAATATAATTCAATGACACAGTAAGATATCAATGTGTTCTAAACTAACCTAACATCCTACTGAAATCAAGATACGATAATGTGCACAATTATATTCAATATTCCAAAAGTTAGACAAGATGAGAAAGTGACATATAATCCCACCATGCAACAACTATCCATCATTATAATTAGGTTCCAAACACATCATCATATTCTTTAGTTTCCATGACATAACAAGAAAATGCGACAATATAGAAATTAAGCTAAATTGGCGTTATAAGCCTAAATGTCCACACCTGTCTAATAAGATCAAATATCTAAATATAATGTCCAAGATATAACCAATCACTGTCAAAACATGTCTATGAGAAAAGAAACAACAAGCTACTGAGCTATAAAAAGTGTGGGCACTACAATGTGACTGGAACTAGGGCATCCTAGCTCAAGGGACACTATTCTAATCATACACACACATTATAACTATATTGAGTCTAAAATGTAGTGCAACACTCAATGTCAATCACACTGGGGTGATTTTTGAGGTCAGTCTGACTCAACATAAACATATTTTTATCCATCTAATGTGCGCTTGAGTATTGTGCAGGTAGGTAGTGTTTATTTTATAGGTATAAGTGTGAGTGAGTGAAATTGTAGTGAACCTGACATAACCTAGTATGAATAAGAAGCAACACATGAAAAACTAGAATTACAACTATCCTACACACACCAATGCCCACAATAGACGCTAGTGCCCATACACTTGTGCCCTCTCCTAGGCACTCCTGTCCCTGATAGTATCACATCCTAGTTTTTGAATCAGATCGTGAACAATAAATTTTTTCCCTTTCCATCATGTCCATCAATCCAGAATCAGTCTAGACCTACACTTACAAGCCGAGTCATCTTTATCTCCTATATTTCACTCTTGTTTGCAATTATTTAGCTCGATCTTGCTTGGATACTATTATATTTCTCTGATCAATAGACTCCTTACATATATGTAAATTTTATTAAATCAAGAAGGTAATTGAAAATTTGTATTGCGTTGTGAGCTAAAGATGAGATGTTGAAGAGAAAAGTGTTGTAACATGAGCATCATGGGTAACACGTGATGTTATTAATAGAGATGATGAACACGAATCTAATGAAAAATATTACCCTTCCAATAATGGAAAAGATAATTATATTAATCAAGCCGTTGAACTTGGAGAATATTATGATCAACTTGGTGAAGCTAAATTTGAATGAAATGATGTTGAAAAAAGTGACGATGATGAACTTCATGAAGCTGTAAATAATGAAGATGACGATGAAATGAATATCCAATAGGTAGATATTTAGAAAATGAATGGAATATTCCTGTAGCTACATATATAGGGAGAAAGAAGAAGGGAAAATTAGTTGTGACTAAAAATCCAAGTCATGTAACCAACAAGGAGTTGGCAGAAATACAAAAAGATAAAAATCCATAGTTGAAAGATTCATAAGCCTATTTATTGATATGGTAATTCATTACTTCTAAATTTTATCCTGGGATATAAACATTCCATTACATTTTGTCAATCTATGTATTTTATGTTGGGAAAATTCACATTTGTTAAAACGTTACTATAAATATATATATATATATATATATATATATATATATATATATATATATATTAGATAGTATGCAACATATATTAGTATATATCATATTATATAAATTGTGTATAATGTGTATATATACTAATATTTAAATATATAGTATGCATATATAATAAACAATTGCATATAATTATATAAAAAAATATCTACTATAATATACTCTATTAAATTATTATTAGTTTATACATTAAAGATAATAATAATTACACATTTTATTTAAAAAACATGATAGTGGTGCAAACATGACGTAAATTTGTGTCACATTTGTACCATGTTACAACCTAAAAAATATAAAAAATTGTTGGCTAAAAATCCAAACCCAGTTTATTTTCATTTATTTGGAGAGCGACTAGAGGAAAAATGAAGAGAAAAATTGAAAGAAAAAGTAATAATGACACAACCAAGTAGATGAGGTGGTATAGAAAAATCTCTAATGTATTCCATGGATCTAAGAATAGAAGGAGAAGAAGAAGAGAAAGAATATGTGGCACATGTGCAAAGAAAACTGAGAACAAAGGCATGTTGATTTTTCCTTTTAGAAATACATATTTTAATTATAATTTTAGAAATTGAAATCTAAATTAAAAACCCTAAGGTAGATTAGGAACCCCATGGTAAATTTCATACCATAAAATAAACCCTATTGTAAATTGTATGAAATGTAGAAGAATATGTGCTAAAATCCCCAACCCTTTCTTGTATTCATCAACTATGAGTACATTGACTCCTCTTGTTTCTATAATCATGGTCATAATTAACATGTCAATATTCTTTGGTTCCTCCCCCCTATTTTCCTATTACAACCCCAAAAAAGTTTGATAACTAGAAATTGCACATGATTTGCAAGTTATGCCATAAGGGATGCAAATGTAAAGTTACTTTGGATTTTTTTTTTACTGTGAGACCCCTTATTTAACACCGAAGGTATGACATGGTGCACTTTTTTTATAGTGCCAATCTATGTCTCCAAATTACTTCACATAACATTTCCAATAATCTCCACATTAACATTTTACTTTTTTAAAGTGATGGAACCACTTTACATCTCACATAACAATTTTATTTTCAATAATCTCGGAGAAAAAATTGGTTGATATGTGGCAATAAACACACACAAAGATTCTTGACAATGTCAAAAATTGTCTAAGGGTGGATGTTTAACAATCCAAATGCAAGATCCAAATTTTCACTATGTGGCAAGGGAATACTTTTTTTCCTTGTCCACATCACTCAATACATGTTTTGAATCCGAGAAATATTATACTATATTATGTTTGTGGGTGTGATTTTTCTCCTACACCAAAAACATGCACCATTTTATGGCATTTAAACCAATTACATCCACTACATCTAAGTATATTTTTAATTCAACTATTATTCATTAATATCCTTACCATTTGAACCTCACCCAAAATGCATACTTCTACATATATGTTTGACAGAAGAACATAATTTGCAACCTCCAATTGCATTTTTGTAAAGGTTTCTAATACCATTTCAAATAACTTAGTTTGTACATACCTTGTAATAATGACATTCCATGAGATGGCATTATATCAAGGTTGTCCTTTGAAAATTTTTAAAGCCTCATCACGAACTCCATTTTGTGCCTATCCTACAATCATGGAAATAAAAGAGACCATATTCCTTGCAGGCATTTATTCAAATAGTTCGCATACTAGGTACATGCCCCAACACTTTTCATACATATCTTCCAAAGTTCCTACATTAAAGAGTTCTAGAGAATCCTTGAAAAATCCATTATATACATATCTCACAATCACGAAAGTCTATGAGGCCAAATTTTTTAAGGCACTTTTTCCGATAGTTCATGTGCATTGTGTATGCCTTAACATTTTGCATATACATCTTTGTGGGAACTTTCCAATACATATAAGAAAAATAACTTCCCATTATGATTTGATGGATGTCTACACACTATTCTAATTCTCCCATTTTGACACAGGATGGTAAGATATCATAAAAGATTTTAGAGTGTGTCTTAAAACATGCCAACTATATTTTCTTGAGAGGGTTTGATGCAGTTTCAAAAAAATAATTTTATTCATATAATGCAATCATTAAAATCCATGAGACTGCATTTCTTCCAGACATTTAGTCTAATAGTTCACATGCGTTGTGGATGGTCACGCCCTATGCCCTAGTCCCATCTTACTCATTCTTCCTCTATAATTTGAAAGAGTGGGCAACATCACAAATGCCATGTTTTGAATCTCCCATTTGGACAGAGGCCATGAGGGTGTTAACAAAGGTTGTGGAATTTGGCTTCACACATGCCAATTACATTTTCTTGAAATTTTCAATTCACATGCTCCCAATGATGGCACACTTCTTAATGATTTGAAGGTTTCTATTGGTCAGTTTGTTAGACATCATGAAAGAGAGCATTCAATGGGTACTTCCAAGTTCAACAATAATGTTGTCCTCTAATAACCATGATAGATATCCATCCACCCTAAGCAAAGATGAAAGATGATTTGGGTACCCATAATGATAAAATTTTGTGAGGTAGTTGTGTGGGCATGTGATTAACTTGGTCAATACATTAGTTAATAAACATTTAGATAAATAATTCAATAATTGCAAAATCATCAATATATTAAACACATCTAATAGTATACACGACCATACGTAATCCAAAATGGGGATACTTCATTTTAAAACTTGTGTAAATAATATAACATGCTGTATTAGAAGTGTTGTATAATTTTAAATGTTATGTAAAATTTTTAATTGTATTAGAAGTGTGATATAATTTCATTCTCACTGTTCTTATATTGTTTTTTTGTATTAGGTGGATTTTTGGGTCTTGCCATTGACACAATTATGTGTGGAGGCTCTAACATTTGTTTTTTAGTAAGAAATGACATGGATGAGGATTTAGACAACCTACCATGATGACCTTCCATGTCCACACATCCATCGATCTCCATACACCCACCACAGAGGTATTAGTTTACTTTTGATTTTGTAATTAAAAAGTGTTTGTTCATATTTATAAATTTTAATGACACAACTTGATAATGACATGTCTACTAGTTATCGTGTTCGTAGTAGTGGTCATACCTCAACATATGGGAACCAACCACGGAGGTATGAATTTATGTTTTTTTAACACAATTTTACCTCGTTTGATTGAATAAATTTACAATATTTTTAAATTATTTCTTGTCATTTAAAAAATAATAACATTTCATTGTGACATGGATTCTTCATTTATAGGCTTGGAGGGGAATTAGAGTGATTGGATTACACACCCTTCGGCTACAACCAAGGAGTCACCAACTCAAAAGTATATTTTTTGTTTTGTTATTAAATTGATTTTAATTAATTCAATGACAAATTATAATTTTATAGTAGGCCCTCTTCGAGGGTAGGACCATCTCAACCTACTTTAGCTAAAACAAGAAAACATAGACAATAAATTATCCCCCATCTAGTGTCAATGACATACTCCCTAATTCACTAAGGGGTATGAAGAGAGGAGGATGCACCGACCCTACTAACTTTATATTGTGAGAGACCCGCTTGCTTTAATCATGATAGGTATTGACATAGAGAGAGAGGGTCCCTTCAAATGACCCTCTACATGAATAATGTTGGCAATATATTAGAGGACATTTGGGGAAAATATGTTTTTTATTTGTCTTAATTAGTTTTATTCCAACTTATCATTTTACTAGTTTCCACGAATTTCAATTCATTTATTTGTTCATTTATAGTGATTGAATAAAATATGATATATTTAACCTTTTTAATTTTTTGGTTTAAAGTATTTTAAGAAACGGATTTTTGAACAAGTGTGCAACCTATTCAAATCATATTGTCATAGAGAGTGGAATGAAATCTCAGAATAAAATCGAAAGAGGCTAATTAGATTTACTCACCCCGATTTTGGGAGTGCACATTATAAAAAAAAATTAATTAAAAAATTGCAGCATGGGGTTTATGAGAGTTAAGAGGCATATGAAGGGTACTTTTATTGTGTAAACACATTTAAAAAACCTATACTCTTTTACTAATTTTTTTTAATATCTATAATATGCATCTTAAATATAGAGGAAACACTAATGTGGAGATGAGACTTCTTTGACCTCCCAATGCAATTAAAAAATCTTGGAATGACATCTGTGATAAATGGCTCAGAGAGGAGAATAAAAAAGATATAGGTTAATTAAATCAATTTATGATATCTGATTTTTGATTTATAATTAATATAGGGAGGAAATATTTACATTAATTAAATAACTCTCGCAATGGCTTTGACATTCTGCCCTAACCCTAAGAGCTTCCTTGCGACGGTCTGCCTGGACCGATGGAATGTAAATAACAGAAAATACCCTAGTTTTAAAGACAACAACCCTACACTCATAAGGAATATCTCTTGGCCTAAAGGAGTTTGGGGGCACAATGATCGCCCACACACGGGTCCTCTGCACAATGATATGAAGGGTTGCTTGGGATCTTCTATCTGAATTTCCTCTGATGAATGTTTTGTACTTCCTCTTGATGTTGCCCATTCATTCGCATAGAATACAAAGATTCTCTAGCTCCTTGTCCATACCCTGACTGGTAATGCTCTGTGTCTCCAAATTCTTTGGCTTACTCGCGAGATAGCTTTGAATTGCATTATTACCCACAAACTGGCCTACATATTGGGTTCCTATAACCTCCATTTCTTGGGAAAATAGTTTTTAGACAACTCTCCTCTCATCACCTACGAGATAACTATGGATTCCACAGTACTTATATCCCAACTAGAAATGTTTCATGAGGACTCTGTTCCTATTTCGGAAGACAAATATGAGTATGGTACTTCATCTTCCCCTGCTGAAGAATGAAGGGATGATGATTTCACAACAACTGTTCCTACAACGTAGTTCCCAAAAACTCATATACCAAACATTCCCACTGCTATGGAAACTTAGTCTACAACTCCGGAAATGCCTGCAACACCGGAAACACAAACCAGAGCTTCAAAATTTATTGCGATGGAAATTGGTGGTCAAGAACCACATGGGGATGACATGCTGAGACATTACTAGGATGAAATTGCCTTCTTGAAATAAAATTTGAAAGGTATGCAAGAAACCAATTTGTCTTTACAAACTGAGCTTACACAAAGGAATGTAGAAAAAGTTAGGGAAATTACTACTTTAAAGGTAGAAGTTAGCAGTATAAAAAGGAAAATGGATAGTGTTATAAAAGTATGGAATGATTTAACTCATTTATCTCTTCAAAATAAAGAATTGAAAATGGAAAATAAAAATCTTAAAGGAGAGATTTAGAGCAGTAAAAATGTTAATAAAAAGTTAGAATCTATTGTCGACTCTATTTGTCCTTTGGCTTGTAAGCTTCTTGCCTATAGGAAACCTTCCTCCATCTACAACATGTTTGTTCAAGAGTAATTTTATGCTTGGAAGTTGATGAGAATGTGTAGTAAACAACCATGGGAAGCCCCTGATGGTAACACTTTCTTAGGGATTTATCAAAATTGTACTCCTGATATCCATAATTTACTGTGTGAATTTTACCTTCACAATATGCTGGTCACCAATGTGCCTGATTTCTTCATTAACTTGTTTGTGGGAGATTTCTAGTTGAAGGCTTTTCAGTCATTGCTTAGAAACCAAATTATATGGAATGAGAAAACAAATCTGTTTAATCAGACATCACGAACCATAGGTTTCTACATTAGGCCTACCCATCACAATGATGTGTTCATGAAGAAATATTTTAGATCTTTTTATTATCAAGATGGTGTTGGAGAAAACACTTCACAAGTTCTATAAAAGTGTGTGTAAGATTTTGAAATTTACAGTCAAAATCATTTTGGTAAGGCATTGCAAGCTTGTGATAAACGATGGGATACAATGAATCTACCGTTGAAGAGAAGGGAAGTAATCTCCCCCCAAAATATCAGTTGGAGCATGAAGAGAAGAGATGCACTTATTGTAATTATCCAAAAATTTTCTGAGAAGAATGAAGAAGGGAACAATGATGAGTGGATTAGAATACAAGTAAGACCACCTCTTCTTCTGAGTCCCATGATCACTTGGTAGAACAATGTTGCCCAGTCACATGATAGCTTCACAGTATGGGTAGAGGTTATTTCAAATTCTCAAGGATGTAAAGGGACAATGAAACAATATGCAGATCAATTTGAAGAATATGACAAGGCACAACAACTTGGTTAGAGAGCAGGAAAAAGATAGGTTGCATAAGGACGTGTAAAAGGTAAAGTGCATGGGAGATGATGAGTGCATTATTTGGCTTATTATATCATCTATGAGTATTATTGATTTGTTCTTAAAACATGTTAAATAGTGCATGGGGATGATTTATATAGATGTATCCTAGTAAACTTAATGCATTTCTCTTGTTCTTGTTTTATGCAAACTGCTGACCATAGAAACTCCCACTAATCACCTCTATGAGTAAATGTGGTAACATGTGCAGGTAAATAGTAAATATTTACTACCAATTCTAGAAGTTGTAATCAAGGAGGCTGAGTCTGTAGCCATCATACCATCATGGAGGACTTTTTTCACAACAAGCTTGCAAACGTGAATCCTATTTTTAACATTATTGTAGGATTTAAATGAAAATTTAATAAGGTTGTTAGTGGATGAATTCAATGCCTATAGTTATGGCATGATGTGTAACTGACTGTGTCTATATATAGACATCTTCTTGAGAATAATGTAGTTAGTTAGTTGATATAGAAGTTTACAGTACAGTGACCTACCAGTTAGTATTTACTTTGTAATGTTATGTTGAACATGTCTCAAAATTTACTTGAATTAATATAGCTGATGTCGTTTTGGATATAATCTGGTGTTGAGAGTACCTCCCTCCCAAGGAAGAGAAATGTCCCACTCGACCAAGGCGATTGGAGGATTTACATTTCATGCATGCTCATGGTTTTATGATAAGTTCATATATGAATGCTTATTTGAATGCAATTGCTTATTTCTAAAAGGAACGATAACCAGATCAAACCAAGCCAAGAACACAGATGCTAATCAAACACCATGATCAATAAGATGAAAGTAATTTGCTAGAATAAATTTACATAAAACCTTTATAAACAAATGAGCAGCAATATCATATATTATTATGAAACTCAAAGAAATACAATGAGAATGGGCCTTGCTTATATAGGTAAGGAATAACAATCTAAGAACTAGTCAAGGTCGTATATCAAGCCATAAATCAAGGAAATAACTAGTCATCAAAGAACTAGTCAAGACCATAGATTTAGGAGAGAACTAGACATGAAGTATCTAGTCAATACCATAGATCAAGGAAAGAACTAGTTAATACCATAGATCAAGGAAAATACTATACCTAACAACTAGATAATATCCCCTAATATCTAAATAAATAAAAAGAAATATCCACACACATAAGTGGGTGAGGATAAATACAATAAAGGTAAATAAAGTACCTAGGTGAACATGAGCTAAGGTAAATACATACTCTAACACCCCCCCCTCAAGTGAAGCTAGGGGCCAAAAATAGAAGTTGCATGTCCACAATATGAGTCCTGGCAACAAGGTCTGATGAGGTACTCACGAACAATATAGCCATGAAGAAATCTTGAACCAAAAGAAGGAAAGAATCCTGCTAGAAGGAAAGAGAAAGAAGAAGAAGAAGGAAGATGTTCTCATGACACCCCCAAAAATAACTTCCAAAACCCCAAGCATTCCACGCAAATCAAGGTAGCGAGGTGATGCAAAAGGCTTCGTAAAGATGTCCACAACCTACTGCTGAGTCGGAATGTACTCCAAGCAAAGAACTCCATCCTGAATGTGCTGATGAATGAAGTGGATGTGTATCTCAATATGCTTGGTCCACTGGTGCTCAACTAGGTTGCGAGAAATGTGAATTACACTTTGGTTGTCACACCAAAGTACAGTCAGTGAATCATGTGGTAATCTAAACTCTGTCAATAACTGACGAAGCCAAATAATCTGCTAACTCACTGTAACTGCTGCCATGTTCTTTGCCTCTAAAGATGAAAGTGCAATAGCCTATTGCTTTTTGCATGCCCAAACAACTAGAGAAGAACCAAGACAAAAAAGATAGCTAGAAGTGGAATGCCTATCATCGATAGAACCTGCCCAATCTGAATCTGTATACCCAACCAACTGAGTAGAACCCCTAGTGTAGTGGAGGCCAAAGTGGGAAGTGCCCTGCAAATAGTGCAAAATCCTTTTAGCAGCCTGCCAATGACTACTATGAGGAGAATGTGCAAACCAAGATACAAGCCCTACTGCATATGAAATATCAGGGCAAGTATGGGTCAAGTACATGAGACTCCCAACCAACTGCCTATACAATGTAGGATCACAAAGTGGTGTGGTACATGTGGAAGTAAGAATAACCCCAGACTAAAAAGGAGATGGAATTGGCTTGCAATCAACCATATCAAAGTGTTGAAGAAGATCATGGGTGTACTTTTGCTGACTCAAATGAATCCCTGAATCTGTCTGAGAAATATAAAATCCAAGGAAATAATGTAATAACCCAAGATCTGTCATGTCAAACTGTGTAGAAAGAGCCCTTTGAATAGTCTGAATGTGGGAATAAGAACTACCAGTAAGTAACAGATCATCAACATACAAGACAAGTATCACAATATCCTGACCAACATGCTGGAGATACACTGTATAATCAGAGTGGCAATGAAAAAAACCAGTAGATAGTTCAGAAAAGAATCCATCTTCTCATACCAAGCCTGAGGGGCTTGTTTGAGACCGTAGAGAGACCTTCAGAGCCTACAAACAAGAGAAGAATCCTGAACAAATCCAACTGGTTGCTCCATGTATATTTTCTCTTACAGATCTTCATGTAAGAAGACACTCTTCACATCCATCTGGTATATGGGCCACCCCTGTGATGCAGAAATAGCAAGTACAAGGCGTACATAATCCATCTTGGCAATGGGTGCAAAAGTCTCAGAGTAATCAATACCTTCAACTTGTGAAAAACCCTCTGTAACAGGACGAGCCTTATACTTGTCAATGGACCCATCAACTACATATTTGGTTCGGTATACCCACTTACACTTAACCATCTTTCTTCCTTTAGGAAGAGATACCAAATCCCAAGTATGATTCTTCATCAAAGAAGAATACTCATCTACCATCACATCATCCCACTCTTGTATCCCATGAGCCTTTGAAAAAGACTGTGGATCCTCAGAAATTGCCTAACACAAAATTCCATAACCTGTAGAATGTGTGTGATAATGCCTAGTGGGTGGAAGATCCTCTATGAAAGGTGTTGCCTCAGAAACTGTAGTACGAGCCCAATTAGGCATAGTTACAACATTAGTGGGAATAAGATCCTCAACGACAGCTATAATCCCCTCATCAACCTCCTCAAAGAAAGGATCCTCAAGAGAATAAGAAGAAGAAGACATGGAAGAAGATGAAGAATCATGAGGAGTGAAGTGCTCATCAAACTGAACATGTGTTCAAAAAAGAACGTCATGAGTATCAGAATCTAGAAGTCAATAAGCTCTCATGTCCTCACAATACCCTACAAAGATCAAGGGTTTGCTCTTCTTATCCAAAGCTTTCCTTTTCTTCTTTGGCACAAAGGCCCAAGCATGGCTCCCAAAGACTCAAAAAAATGAGACATCTAGCTTAGTGTTGGACCAAGCTTCTTCTGGAGTTAAATACTCAAGTGCTCTATGTGGTGTGTGATTCTGAATGTAGTTAGCACAGTTAACTACTTCTACCCAGTAGATAGGAGGTAAATGTCTAGAATGCATCATATAGTTAGCCATTTCCTTCAAAGTTTTATTCTTCCTTTCTGATAAGCCATTCTGTTGTGGAGAATGAGGAATAGAATGCTGGCGAATAATGCCTTGAGTTTCCAAAAATTTAGAAAACTCATCGCTGAAATACTCCCCCCCATTATCAGTACGAAGGGTCTTTATGGAACTAGAAGATTGTTTCTCGACCAAAGCCTTGAAGACTTTGAAGTGTGAAAAAACATCACTTTTGTACTTGAGAAAATAAACCCACGTACGCCTCGAGAAATTATCAATAAACGTAAGTGCATACTTAGCTCCATTGAAAGAGGGGGTAGGAAAAACCATCAAGTCACTATACACAAGCTCAAGTGGTGAAGAAACTCTCTTAGACAAATTCTTAGGAAATGCATCTTGGTGTTGTTTCCCTAATGCACAGCTAGAGAAAACTCCCTCAAGACTAGAAACTCTAGGAAGACCATCTACCATACCATGAGTGCTCAACTCCCTCAAATATCTGTAATTAAGATGTCCAAATCTTTCATGCCAAAGCTTACTCTTTAAATCTGTATGAGAAACCAATCCGGTCCCTATAGAGGAAGTGTCATCAAAACCCTCAAAGTGATATAGTCTAGAACTATGATCAACAATACCCTGAGCAATAAGTAAATTTGGCTCCAACAAAGTTCGTACTTTTGTCCCATGTGGTGTAAAAGTAACTGTTTTCCCTTGACCAAAATGAAAAATTTGATATACAGAAAGTAAATTTGTAGTGATGTTAGGGACATATAGTGCATCTTGGATACTACCACAATCAAGTTGGATATCACCTTTTCCTTTAACAGAAATAAATGAAGAATATCCAACCTCAATTTTGGAAGTAGAACTCAAACCTAGAGAAACAAAATACTCCTTAGAAGAATTTATGTGATGAGAAGCACCAGAATCTATAACCCAACTTTCTGTAAGTGGTGACTGAGATCTCCCAACAACATTAAGTGCTTTTCCATGTTGATTAGAAGGAGGTGGAGTGGAGATATAAATTTTGTATTTCTTGACTGCATCCTCTAAGGCTTGCATTCACTTATAACACCTATGTTCTTCATGATTAGTACCCCCACAAAAAGAGCATGAACGGCTAGACTTATTCTTGGATTTAGAAGACTCCTTGGGTTTTGAGTTGTTTTCTTTGGGTTTAGGAGCATTTTGAGATGGAGAAGGGTGGATTTGGTTTTATTGTTTGGTTTTCCCTTGCCCTTAGGATTGAATGAAACTAATGCCTTTTGAGAGATGGAAGACTCAAGGTGAGGCAATTTGGATTCTTCCCTAGTAAGTCTTTCACAAAATGTTTCTAAGTTAGGCATTTTAAACGTGTCACCTAAGGCATCCATGCTAGAGAAAAATGTAGAAGAAAATATTTGAAATGGTCCTCTCAACTTGGATAGAATCAAGTAAACACACTCTTTATCTTTCTTATCTCTTCCACTCCCCTTCAACTATGTCAACAAATGCTTGAACTTGGTAAAATAGTCTATAATTGTTGGAAAATCTTTAGGATTAAGAGAGGTGATCTCAATTTCAAGTTGTATGGCTCTCATATGATCCACCTTACCAAATAAATCCTCCAATTTCTCTCATATTTTGAAAGGAGAGTCACATTTTTCTAAATGAAACAAAAGACTATCACTTACATAAGTTCCTATCAAACCCATACACTCATCAAATTTGCACTAGAACTAAAATTTTCATATTCTCTAGTGAGCATTGGTTGTTCTGAAGAAGCTAAAGCCCATAATCCTTTCTGCTTAATTGTTGTTTCCATTATTGGTTTCCATGTGTGGTAATTATGTGTTGTTAATGGCTCAATATGATCTAATGTAGAAGTAGATGCCATCCTCAAAAAATCACCAAAAGAAATGCAACAACCAAGAAATGCAACAAGAGCCCCCCCAGATGTTGGCGCTTTATAATGAGTGCGTGTTACAATATGACACTTCATAATTATAGTGTGACTCTCAAAATAAATATTTAAAATGGAAAGAGAATGGAAAAATAAGCACTTTTGCAAAAAACGACACTCAAAACTGAGTTACTGATCAAAAGTTACAAGTTTTTCAAATACACACTTTCCCGAAATAGCAAAATCCGAGATCGGTCATCTTGGTACTCTACCAAAAAGAAGAAAGTTTCATCCTTTGGGAAACCGTCTCCTACACATAAATCAGAAATACTATGCCGTAACAGAAAAATGCCCTGCGTAGATCTCAAACAGAACAACAAAACCTAGAAAATATTTCCAGGTTTTTTTCTAACTGGCGTGAATCCCGAGGCAAAAAAATGACTGCCTCTAGATAGTCGACTTTACAGTTGATCTTAGGTTTTTTCCACCTTCCAGATCCAATGAAATCCTGTGTTTTATATAAAAATGCACGCATCAACAAAATACGGATAAATCCCAAATATATGAATATATAAAAAATGTTTGCAAAGCGAAACTTACAGATGGATGTCAACAACAATCTCCTACTCTGATACCATAAAAGGAACGATAACCAGATCGTACCAAGCCAAGAACACAGATTCTAATCAAACACCACGATCAATAAGATGAAAGTAATTCACCAGAATAACTTTACATAAAACCTTTGTAAACAAATGAGTAGCAATATCATATATTATTATGGAACTCAATGAAATACAATGAGAATGGGCCTTGCTTATATAGGCAAGGAATAAAAATCTAAGAACCAGTCAAGGTCATAGATCAAACCATAAATCAAGGAAATAACTAGTCATCAAAGAACTAGTCAAGGTCCCATAGATTTAAGAGAGAACTAGACATGAAGTATCTAGTCAATACCATAGATCAAGGAAAGAACTAGTCAATACCATAGATCAAGGAAAGAACTATACCTAACAACTAGATAATATCCCCTAATATCTAAATAAATAAAAAGAAATATCCACACACATAAGTGGGTGAGGATAAATATAATAAAGGTAAATAAAGTACCTAGATGAACATGAGCTAAGGTAAATGCCTACTCTAACAATTTCCTTGCTTTGTTATATTTCCTTAATGCTATTACAATTCAGGGTGTGATATTTCAATTTAGTATGTGTGTATGTTATTTGAATTTTGTTATCTTAATTTGGTGTGTGCATTTCAATTCTAGTTAAAGTATTTCCTTTAAATGAATTTTACTACAACAATGTTGTTTCAGTAGTTTAGCATTACATTTCCATAGATTAGCAGAGACAAAGGGAAACACATCAACCAAACCCCCGAAAAGGAACCACCAAAAAAATGAGTCACATAAGGCTTCATTGCATACAACCTAAGACAAAAAGCCCTGGTTTTATAATGACACCAACAAAATAATCTATTGGTTAAATGATTGGAGAATACAACAACCCATCATCTCTTATCTAAACTTCCATCTCCAAACAATGTTGGTTGATGAGGGTCATTATAGTCCTCATCATTTAATACTAAAGAATGTCAAAACCAGGTGATATCCAAAGCCATCTACAAAAGGGGCTAAAGGAAAATATTATTTTTTAGTTATTTTCTTTAAAATTGAAAATGATCAAAAAGAAATTCAATAACTAAAGGTAAATATAATCTAACAAACTAAAATATATAACTGAAAAATGAAGAAATGAAAGTAAACAGGTGAAAATGAAGCTTCACATAAAACTGCTAAATAAAACATAAAATGTTGATTTAAACAATCAAAGTAACCAATAATGATTCTATTCTAAGAAAATAATAAATTACCATTATCCTTGGGTAAGAGTGGGCCCTTGTTCTTCCCTCGAAGCTAGGTTAAAAACTTAACACAAATTGTTACCAAGATACTTGAATTGTAGATTTTATTAATTAGAAATGATGTTACAAAAATCATCCATGTTCTAATACTATTGCATTGAGTTCTTTGGAGAGATATTTGTATCTCATCACTTGGCCAATACTCCAAGAATATAGAACTACCTACCTATAATCTGCATGACTTGACTACATCTTGCACTTGCCAAGGAGACAAATGTAGAAGGAATTTATTCAAACACTACAACTCTAGATTTAACTAATTCTTCCACTTACCAAGGATAGAAATGTGGAAGGGATTTATTCAAATGCCACAAATATAGATTTAAGTACGTCTTCCACTTGCTAAGGAAACAATTATTGAAGGTATTTATTCAAGCACTACAACTATAAATTTAACTACTTCTTCCCCTTGCTTAGGAGACAACTGTGGAAGGGATTTATTCAAACACCACAACTCTTTATTTAACTACTTCCACTTTCCAAGGAAACAAATGTGGAAGGGATTTATTCAAACACTACAAATATCGATTAAACTATTTCTTTCACTTGCCAAGTTTGCTCTTGAATTATTGAATTGTTTTACATAACAATTGTCTCGCCATATTCTCATCCCTAATTTTATGATCACTGATGAGTTGTATAAATTTATTTCATAAAAATTCATATTTTATATTTTGATAAGGCTATTGTAAACCATGCCTATGTATTTTCAAGGAACATTGCTGAAAAATACCATCCCAATTATGCACTCTTGGCATAAGGATTAATCAATATAGTTATCTTTAATTGTCTTTATTTTGTGATAATATGTGTGCATTTATTATTTTTATCCCAATAAATTGTTTGGATGATTTTATTTGTGTTGATGCTACTCTTGGTTGTGAGTAATTTTCCATATGCAACGAAGCAACCTATCCACAACCAAAGAAATTATCCACAGTAACTCATCCACAACCAAAGGAAGTCATCCACATCAAAGTGCCCGCATTTATGAAGATATTTGTAAACATGGAGTTATGGCACTCAAATACTTACGTGCCATTGGTGAAGCAGTTACAACAAGAACGTGGAAAACTGGGAAACAAATTAGTATTTGATTTAGTTATTGATGAAGAACTAATTGCTAGATTAACACTTTTGTGTTTCATGAAGAACTGATTGATTAGTTGAACACCTGTTATGTGTTTCAAACATGAGCTAAATATTTTTCTCATTCTATTAAAGACTCCTTGTATTCTTCTTTTTCTCTTGTGCTTTAATGATAAGGTATGAAGGAAGGGGATGGTGCATGGTAATAAGAGTTTGAAGTTAGTTAGTGAGTTGCAGAGAATAAGTTAGAGAGACAGATTTGGAGAACAAAGATCACTCTAATATTTTTTGTTCCTAAATGTAAAGTTTCTTGAAAATTAATAAAGATCGTAATTATGTCATTTAGTTCTTAGTCAAAAATTTAGGGAGGGATTAACACCCAAATCAGGGCCCACTTGAGGTTTGCTACATCCTATCCATTGTTTTATTTCATGCATGTCTACTTAAGAGCAATTTTCTTTCTTAATCTGCAACTTTATTTTAGTTATAAGCATTAGTAGTCATTTATTTTCTGAGTCTGAGTTTATTTTTACTTCCAACATTGTTTTATGACAATTTATTTCATTTCCAAAATCTTAAATCATTGTAACTATGCATACAACACCGAAAATATTTTAATTTTACATCCCTTGGTTTGATAATTAAATGAATGTGATTCAATGTAGAGCTTATTAATTGCTACAAGTTGATTTACACTACTATTTTTGGCACTGTTACTGGGGATATTTCCAAGTTATAGGAGTTTGTGAGCTTTGCATTCCTGAATTTATTAGAACATACTAGGTTGTAGAAATTACACCTTCAAACCCCCCAATAATGAATGTTGATTGAGTTGAGTCAGTTTATGTATGCACTATCCTAGAGATGCCCATGGTAGACTCCTACCCAATCCTCAACTAGAAAAAAATGCTTCTATTTCTGAAGAAGAAACATCCTCTTATATACAAGGTTTTTGATAGAAAACACCCTCCCAAGTGAGATTTATGAAGATGTTATTGAATAGCCAAACATGGTAGAGGAGGTGAATCAAAACATGAAAGCAGGGGAACCAACCACATTTGAGTTTCCTATCTCCAATAACAATCAACCTACTGTTATGAAGAACATCTCTACATTAGCTCTTCCTAATTTTCATGGATCTATGACTGAAGACCCAAAAACTTTCTTGTTTGAGTTTGATGTCTTATGCAAGAGTTATGAATGCACAAATGATGCACACAAGCTAAATTTATTTCCTGCTACACTCAAGGATGTAGCCTTGAGATGGTGTAAGGGCCTAAGAAGATATGTTGTTACTACCTGGAAGTAGATGAAGGAAAAGTTTCTGACCAAGTACCAAGACTAATCTAGGCCAAGTAGCAGAGGAGGATATGAACTCTTCAAGATGACACAAAATGAAGATGAGCCACTAGAAGATTACCTGGATAGATTCCTATTTTGCATTTAGAAGTCAAGACATACAAGGTTACCTCTTGAATCTATCATGTTACTCTTCTTAAAAGGACTCAGTGAGGAAGATATGGATTCTTTGGACTTAATAGGAGTTGGTGACATCTCCAAGGCCACTTTTGATGAGATTCATGAAGCCTGTAGGAACTATTCTAGAGCAACCATGAAAAGAATAAGAAGTGTTAGATCAAAGGGTGGAACAACTACCAAAGGAATTGGGGGAAATATCTAAATCATATATTGTAAACATGTTTCAAAACATGAAAAAAGAAATATTTAATGACATGCTCACCCATCTTGATGCTCTTCATGTAAAGAAGAAGAGAGAGGATGTAAAGGCAACACATACATAGTTCTTCCATTCTTGCAAAAGAAAGAAAGCTGATTCCACATGCATGGGACTGACCAACATTGTAGAAGGAAAGGAGGTTGTGTCAGATTTCAAAATGATTGAAATGGAAGATGGGAAATTTTTCTACATCTCTCAAAGGAAGCCATGGCCACCAAGATAAGGAGGTATGTCAAAATATCCCATGTCATCTTTTCAAAATTAGGCTTGTATTTCATATATGCAACCGCCACCTTGGGCTAATACTCAACAAAGATGGGTTCCTTACCCTAGCTAATACAAACATCCATGATAACCTCAATTCTCAAGCCAACAATGGTAGTAACCCCCTTATTCATGGTAGAAACCTTGGAGAGGAGGGTAATCATGGGGCAATCAACCTCCTAACTACCAACAAACCTATCAACAACCTCCTTAGCCACAACATTAAGCTTTGATGCCAAACCCCCAATCTAGCTCTCAACAAAAGGCTACTCAATTACCAGATCAACTAACACCTAACCCCAATAATAAATCTTCTTAGCTAGCCTATAAAGATGAATCAACCTAATAGTCTACTTATTCAGTTAATATCAACAATATCCATCTCCGCTTAGGAAGAGCACTTGAGCCATCAAGTACACCCACATTCGTGGAGATAACAATTGAACCACAGTTGCTGCAAGTTGATATGCAGTAAAGATAGAAGAATTTGCAAGCTAATCCACAACAACATGAAGAAAAATCTAGAAAAGGTAAAATGCAAGTCAATGGACCCCATTTCCATAAAGATTGCAAGAAAGAAAGCTTGATCCTAAATCAGATTTTTATTATGATTTTATCAATCAATTGAAGGATATTTGTGTGAAAATTCCACTCATTCAAGCCATTAAGGACGTTCCTATTTACAACAATTTGATCAAGGATCTATGTATCAAAAAGCTAAGTAGAAAAATAAGATATCCATCTACAATACAAATCATTGGGAAGTTGGATGATATCATGGTTGGAAACTTTGTGTTACCTAAGTACATAGATCTAGGGAGTCCTTTGGTGAATGTTACTATCAATGGAACTACAATTAAAAACACTCTTATTGACTTAGGGGCAGTAATCAACGTCATTACCAAGCAAGTCATAGATGAACTTAATTTGGAAGGACTTTGGAAAACAACTACAATATTGAAATTAGTAGATAAATCAACAGTAAGGCTTGAAGGAGTCCTTGAGGAAATTGTTGTGGTGGTAGACTCTTGGGAATACCCTACTGATTTCATTGTTCTTCAACCAAAGACACGTCTAGAAGGTTATTCTTTTATACTAGGAAGGCCATGGTTGTCCACTGTTGATGCATTTATAGGGTGTAGGTATGGAAACATGATCATATCAAATGGGAATGGTACCAATAAACTTATACTCTGTCCTCCTGCCCAACCATTGAATGATGAAGACCAAAAAACTTAGGTTAAAGAGCTAGAAACTGAGCAATGTTTTGTCCAAAAATTGATGATATTGGAAAATTCTTACACTATTAAAGATTAGGAGGAAGATGTTGTTCTTTATAATATTTTATAGAATAAATATGGAAGGAATGAAGAAGTTGATGATAGGTTGAGGTGCTTGAGTTTTCCTTTGAATCAAGTATTACCGCAACAAAGAACCATGAGTATTCCAGGTAAGAATTATATTTTTCACCAACTTATTCCTCATGAAATCATATTAAATTTTATTAGTAGCAACATGTGTTCAATGTTGGACCTCTCAAAGTAGGTAGAAATAATACTTGGAAGGACACTAAATGCAAACAAGATGATGAATACACAAAAAGAGAAATTGTTGATTGCTCTTCTTCAAAAACATAACACAAAATTTTCTTGGGATCATGGTGATATGTGTGGGATTCATCCTAATATTTACACTCACATAATTTATATCAAATAAGTATGTAAACCAATCAGATAGCCACAAAGACGCATGAACCCAACAATAAGAGAAATTGTGAAAGTTGAACTACAGAAGTTGCTAGATGTTGTATTCTTGTAATTGTACTAAAGAAGAATGGGAAATGAAGAATCTGCATGGATTGCATATAACCTGAATCAGATACAAAGAAAGACCACTTCCTATTTCCCTTCATTGATCAGGTGCTTGATACTTTAGCTAGTAAAAAGTAATTCTCATTTCTTGATGGATACAATGGTTATAATCAGATCCATATTTCCCTAAAGGACCAAGATAAGACTACATTCACATGTCCATGGGGGGAATTTGCATATTCAGTTCTCCCATTTGGCCTATGTAATGCACATATTACATTTTAGAGGGAATTCTTGAGTATCTTCTCTGATTTGACAAATGACTACATGGAAGTCTATATGGATGAATTCACTATATATGGAAGTACTTTTGAGGAGGCTATGAAAAATATGGATAAGGTCTTAAGAAGATGCAAGGATAAAAATTTGTCCTTGAGCAATGAGAAGTGCTATATGATTATGTCAAAAGGTATAGTGTCGGGGCACTAACTTTCTTCAGAAGGAATTCAAGTAAATCCAACAAAAGTGTCTATAATAGTCAACCTGCCCATATCAAGAAAAAAATATGTTAGAATATTTTAAAGCCATTTTGGATATTACAAAAGGTTTATACAAGAATTCAACAAAATTACAGTGCCAATTTTTTATTGTTAGGAAAGGATGCTGATTTTGTATGGACTGATAGATGTGAAAGTGTTTTTCAAAATTTGAAGAAGATGCTAAATACTACTCCTATATTGAGAGGACCTGACTGGAACCTGCCTTTTCACATCCACATAGTTGCATCAGATCATGTTATTGGAGTTTTCCTAGGACAAAAATATGGAAGTCTGAACTACACAATATACTATGTTAGAAAGAATTTGCAACATGCATAATTGAACTATATAGTTACAAAAAAAGAATTCTTGACATTTGTATATTCTATAAAAAAATTCAGACACTATATCATAGTATATCCAGTGTTTATTCACATTGATCATGCTACAATAAAGTATCTAGTAAAAAACCAGTAGTAAGTAGAAGAATCATAAGATGGCTGCTCCTCTTGCAAGAATTTGACGTCACCATAGTGGAAAAACATGGAAAAGATAATGTGGTAGCTGATTTCCTCTCAAGGATGGATGCCAACAGCGAAGATCAAGTAGTTGATGATTCATTTGCAGATGAACAATTATTTTCTATTTCTACAAGAACACCATGGAACACATACATAACCAACTACTTGGTCTCAGGTAAAACACCTCCACATTTTTCATCTTCTGAGAAAATACATTTAGTTGAAAAGAGTTTACCCTTTTCCTTGATACCTAGATTTATCTTTCATACAAGTCAAGATCAAGTAATGAGAATGTGTATAGATGATGAGAAGATATTTTATGTCCTTAGAGCCTACCGTAATGAACCTTGTGGAGGGTAGTTTGCTATAAAAAGAACACCGCAAAAGGTGTTGACTACTGGCTACTATTGGCCAACATTACATAAGAATGCAACACTATACATTAAGAGATGTGACAAATGTCAAAAAATGGGAAAACCCACTAAGTCTGATAAGATGCCATTGCAACCTCAATTGGTTTTGAAACCTTTGGATAACTGGGGATTATATTTTATTGGTACTATAGATCCTCCATCTCAATAAAAGGAGTATGCATGGATTACCTAACCAATTGGACAGAGGTGAAAGAATTACCAAGATAGAAGAGTGAAAAGGTAGCTAATTTTTTATATGATAACATCTTCACCAGATATGGAATCCCAAGGGAGAATGTAACAAACTAAGGTACACATTTTACTACTGATGTGATTGCTGATATGGTTAATGAATATGAAATCAGGCATAAGAAGTCTACACCATACCATCCCCAGTCTAATGGCCAAGTAGAGGTTACAAATAGAGAGATAGAAGCCATATTGACAAATACTATAGCACTCCATAAGATAAAATAGGAAGATAGGATTCCAGAATCAATCTAGGAATTCAACACAACATGGAAGACCACAACTGGGTTCACACCATTTGAACTCTTATATGGCAAGAATGTTTTTTTTCCAATAGAATTTGAGTATACATCGTTGAGAACTGCACTTGAGCTAGGAATAGATTTATTAGAAGCTTAGAGATAGAGAATTCTCCAACTCAATGAGTTAGACGAATCGAGTAAGCAAAAAATTCAAAACATAGAGGTAGTGCAAAAACAAAGAATCAAATGACATGACCGGTATATCAAGACAAGATAGTTCTAAGAAGGTGACTGGGCACTTCTATTTGACTCAAAATATAAGGATCATATAGGAAATATCAGAACAAGGTGGCTAGGCCTCTATGAAATTGAAAAAATCTTCCTTAATAGATTTAAGGAGCTTAATACTATAGATCATGTGAGATTCAAGTTGTTGGTGAATGAACACATGTTAAGATTGTACAAAAATCCATTTGATAAAGGCTCATTCATGGAGTTGTTCAAAGGAGACAAGAGAGGAATGGAGAAAGAAACGTCAGAATTAACCTCAGTGGTTGATTTTACTAGCTCACTTATAAGACTGTAGAGGATTGCGGAGATTTCAGTAGCCTTGAAGCATTCAAATTTTTGAATATTTCAAGGCCAAATAAAAGTTTTATGATCTACCTTTCTGGGTGATCATAAACACTCTGCTAACCCTTTTATTTTATGTAAGTTTTCATTTTCCAAGGTTTAATGACAAGTGATTACAGAAGGGCACGATCTCCATCACAAGGAGAGAATGCAATGACCAAAAGTTACATTTGTAGCCATGAGAAATAAGCCCCTATTTGTTTGTAGCGTCTGGTAGAAATCATGGTTGCATAATAGAAATCAAGGAAGCATACACATGGTATGGTCACACTCATTATAAAGTGTCATATTGTAACACACACTCATTATAAAGTCCCAAAACCTGGGGGGCTCTTGTTCCACTGTTTGGGGCTCTTGTTACATTACTTAGTTCTTGCATTTCTTTTGGTGATTTTTTGAGGATGGCGTCTTTATCTACTTCTGCATTAGATTATGTTGAGCCATTAACAATACAAAATTACGACACATGGAAACCAATAATGGAAAAAATAATCAAGCAGAAAGGATTATGGGCTTTAAATTATTTAGAACAACTAGTGTTCACTAGAGAATATGATAAATTTTAGTTCAATGCAAATTTGATGAGTTTATGGGTTTGATAGGAACTTATGTAAGTGACAATCTTTTGTTTCATTTGGAAAAATGTGACTTTCCTTTCAAAATATGGGATAAATTTGAGGATTTATTTGGTAAGGTGAATCATATGAGAGCCATGCAACTTGAATTTGAGATCACCTTTCTTAATCCTGAATATTTTCCAACAATTATAGACTATCTTACCAAGTTCAAGCATTTGTTGACACAGTTGAAGGGGAGTGGAAGGGATAAAAAAGATGAAGAGTGTGTTTACTTGATTCTATCCAAGTTGAGAGGACCATTTCAAATATTTCCTTCTACCTTTTTCTCTAGCATGGATGCCTTAGGTGAAACATTCAAAATGCTTGACTTAGAAACATTTTGTGAAAGACTTACTAGGGAAGAATCTAAATTGTCTCACCTTGAGTCTTCTACATCTCAAAAGGCATTAGTTCATCTAATCCTAAGGGCAATGAAAAACTAAAAAGAAAACCCAAATCCACCCCTTCTCCATCTCAAAGTGCTCCTAAACCCAAAGAAAACAACTCTAAACCTAAGGAGTCTTCTAAATCCAAGAATAAGTCTATCCTTTCATGCTCTTTTTGTGGGGGTATTGGTCATGAAGAACATGGGTGTTATAAGTGAATGCAAGCCTTAGAGGATGCAGTCAAGAAACACAAAATTTATATCTCCACTCCACCTCCTTCTAATTAGCATGGTAAAGCACTTAATATTGTTGGGAGATCTTAGTCACCAATTGCAGATAATTGGGTTATAGATTCTGGTGCTCCTCATCACATGACTTCTTCTAACGAGTCTTTTGTTTCTCTAGGTTTGAGTTCTAATTCTAAAATTAAGGTTGGAGATTCTTCCTTTATTTCAGTTGAGGGAAAAGCTGATATACAACTTGATGGTGGAAATATCCAAGATGCACCATATGTTCATAACATCACTACAAATTTTCTTTCTGTATATCAAATTTGTCATTCTAGTCAAGGGAAAGCAGTGAATTTTACACCACATGGGGCAGAAGTAAGAAATTTGTTGGAGCCTTATTCACTTGTTTCTCAGGGTATTATTGATCATAGTTCTAGAATATATCACTTTGAGGGTTTTGATGACACTTCTTCTATAGGAACATAATTGGTTTCTCATGCAGATTTAGAGAGTGAGCTTTGGCATGAAAGATTTGGACATCTTAATTACATATATTTGAAGGATTTGAGCACTCATGGTATGGTATATGGTATTCCTAGAGTTTCTTGTCTTGAGGGAGTTTTCTCTAGTTGTGCATTAGGGAAAAAACACCAAGATCCATTTCCTAAGAATTTTTCTAAGAGAGCTTCTTCACCACTTGAGCTTGTGCATACTGACTTGATGGTTTTTCCAACCCCCTCTTTCAATGAAGCTAAGTATGCATTTACCTTTATTGATAATTTCTTGATGCATACTTGGGTTTATTTTCTCAAGTACAAAAGTGATGTTTTTTCACACTTCAAAGTCTTCAAGGCTTTGGTCGAGAAACAATATTCTAGTTGCATAAAAAAGCTTTGTACTGATAATGTGGGGAGTACTTCAACAAATAGTTTTTTAAATTTTTGGCAACTGAAGGCATTATTTGCCAACATTCTATTCCTCATACTCCACAACAGAATGGCTTAGCAGAAAGGAATAATAAAACTTTGAAGTAAATGGCTAATTGTATGATGCATTCTAGATATTTACCTCCTATCTACTGGGCAGAAGCAGTTAATTGTGCTAACTACATTTAGAATCGCACACCACATAGAGCACTTGAGCATTTAACTCTAGAGGAAGCTTGGTCCAACACTAAGCCAGATGTCTCATTTTTTTGAGTCTTTGGGAGCCATGCCTGGGCCTTTGTGCTAAAGAAGAAAAGGAAATATTTGGATAAGAAGAGGTAAACCCTTGATCTTTGTAGGGTATTGTGAGGACATGAGAGATTATTGACTTTTAGATCTTGATACACATGACATTATTTTTCAAACACATGTTTAGTTTGATGAGCACTTCACTCCTCATGATTCTTCATCTTATTCCATGCCTCCTTCTTCTTCTTCATCTCATCTTGAGGATCCTTTCTTTGAGGAGATAGATGAGGAGGTTATAGATGTCGTTGAGGATCCTATTCTGATCTAAAAACCAAATTTAACTAGCAATTGTGCACACACATTTTTCTTGCTTTGTATTGATTTTCGATTTAAATTTGTGCATTATTTATTTTTGTATTTTTAATAAAAGAATAAAAACTACAAGTACTGTGTAAATACTGAAATAAATGAAGAGAATTCACCAGCAACGTGACGTGAGAATTGATAACGGAGTTCGGCGCTTGAGGCCTACATCTCTGGGTCCAGTTGAATGGGACCGATCTATTAAAATCTTGAAAATAATCCTTTACAACGAATTCTACAAAATTTAGACCTTCTCACAGTCTTCCTCTATTGAAAATAACAGGGGTTGCCTTTTACATCTCCTCCAAATTCCACCGTTAGCTCAAGATATGAGCAATACAATATTTCTACACAGTCCCGAATGCATTACAAATAGAATATCACCCTATTTATATTGTTTAGGCACCTCTAGGTATGATGGCTGGGTGCCTATCCTTTTACTCGGCCCACCCGAGTTCCAATCTCCTCCTTTGCTTTTTGTTTATCCTTTTGGGATTAAAATCCCACATTAGGCGCATGGAAACTTATCCAATGGTTTAAATTAGTAGGTGGGCGCGCATTTTAAGTGGCAAGGAAGCCACCTTAGCCTATGTAGTAGGCGCTTTGACTTGGGCGCATTTCTTTGGTGGCGCATTGCATAATTTTAGGCGCCCATAAATGCATGTACAGTTTAAAGTGGAGGACAGTTTAATATATGTGTGGAAAGTTTAGACTAATGCGTGGAAAGGAATAGATATATGCGTGGAGTTTGCAAATTAGTTATAAGGCGTGGGTAATTTAAATCATACATGCCCAATATCCCACATGCATGGCGCAAAAGGAAAAATAGAGGTTTATATACACAAGTTGGTTGAATGGTTAAATGAGAAGGAGGCCAAGGCACCCCTCCATAATCGAGTGTGTCGAACCTGGCTGAGGGCCCCCAGCCAGTAAATAGCGGGGTCCATTTGTCCAAGAACGAGTGTCCAAGACCGGCGTTCCAAAACCCATTTTTTTAATACGTCACACAATTTGTCCACGTGTCGAAATACGATCGCAACACTTGGCGAGCGTGCACATGTCCAACCTGCACAAAAACTCCAAAATTCGCCAGTTGCCCAATAATTTCAGCGGGCTATAACTTTTGCAAACGAGCTTCATTTTCTGCAAACAAGCTGTCGTCGGAGTCGTATAATTTTTCCCCACGCTTTAAAAATGACTGCAACAATTTATGAGAAGATCTTAGATCAGTGTTTCTCCATGAGGATCCACTGGATCATATTCCCACTGATGTTTTCACTATGCCTAAGTGGGCTCAAACTACAGTTTCTGAGGAAACACCTTTTATGCAGTATCTTCCACCCACTAGGAATCATCACACACATTATATAGGTTCTAGACTTTTGTGTTAGGTAGTTTCTGAGGATCCACAATATTTTTCAAAGGCTCATGGGATACAAGAGTGGGATGATGTGATGATAGCTGAGTATTCTTCTTTGATGAAGAATCATACTTGTGATTTGGTATCTCTTCCTAAAGGAAGAAAGATGGTTAGGTGTAAGTGGGTATACCGAACCAAATACACAACTGATGGGTCCATTAACAAGTATAAGGCTCGTCTTGTTGCAAAGGGTTTTTCACAAGTTGAAGGTATTGATTACTATAAGACTTTTGCACCCATTGCCAAGACAAATTCTATACACCTTGTACTTGCTATTATTGCATCACAAGGGTGGCCCATATACCAGATGGACGTGAAGAGTGCCTTCTTACATGGAGATCTACAAGAGAAAATATACATGGAGTAGCCAATTTGATTTATTCAGGATTATTCTCTTGTTTTTAGGCTCCGAAAGTATCTCTACGGTCTCGAACAAGCCCCTCGGGCTTGCTTTGAGAAGATGGATTCTTTTCTTCTATTTACTGGTTTTTTTGTTTCCACTCCAATTATACAGTGTATCTCTAGCATGTTGGTGAGGATATTGTGATACTTGTCTTGTATGTTGATGACCTGTTATTTATTGACAACTCTTCTTCCCACATTCAGAGTATTCAGAGGGATATTTCTACACATTTTGACATGACAGATCTTGGGCTATTGCATTATTTCTTTAGTTTGCAGATTTCTTAAATAGATTTAGGGATTCATTTGAGTCAGCAAAAGTATACCCATGATATTCTTCGGTGCTTTGATATGGATTATTGCAAGCCAAGTCCATCTCCTTTTCAGTATGGGGTTACTCTTACTTCCACATGTACCACACCACTTCCTTCTTCTTCTTCTTTCTCTTTCCTTCTAACAGGATTCTTTCCTTCTTTTGATTCGAGATTTCTTCATGGATATATTGTACATGAGTACCTCATCAGGCCTAGTTGTCGAGACTCATACTGTGGACATGACACTTCTATTTTGGCCCATAGCTTCACTTGAGGGGGGTGTTAGAGTAGGTATTTATCTTGACTCATGTTCACCTAGGTACTTTATTTACCTTTATTGTATTTATCTTCACCCACTTATGTGTGTGGATATTTCTTTTTATTTATTTAGATATTAGGGGGATATTATCTAGTTGTTAGGTATAGTTCTTTCCTTGATCTATGGTATTGACTAGATCCTTGATGTCTAGTTCACTCCTAAATCTATGGTCTTAACTAGTTCTTTGATGTCTAATTCTTTCCTTGATTTATGGCTTGATCTATGAACTTGACTGGTTCTTAGATTGTTATTCCTTACCTATATAAACGAGACCCATTCTTATTGTATTTCATTGAGTTCCATAATAATATGTGATAATGCTGCTCATTTGTTTGCAAATGTTTTTGTAAAGTTATTCTGGTGAATTACTTTCATCTAATTGATCGTGGTGTTTGATTAGCATCTGTGTTTGGTGTCACCCAGATTTCACCCTGAAATCTGCGACTACCCTATCCGAAATTTTTTCGTACTTTTAAAATAATGGGTCATTTTGTGTTTTTATTGCCTAAAAGTTCTTGTATTGCGTCAAGATAATCCCAAAGAGCCATATTAGCCTTTTTCACCAAATACCCAAATGCCCAAAGTTGTTATATTCTGTCGTCGGGATTTGTCTGCGGGAAATTTGTATTTAATTATTTTGAGCCCCGTATGAGGCTATTTGCACTCCGTTTTAACTCTGTTATGATCGAATATGTCATTAATCTTATGTACCAGAAGGGTTTTAACTTGGAATAAGTTTTGGGCTTTATTTGTGACTTTTGACAATTTTTCGTGTTTTTGTGTTGTCCCGTTTTGTTTTCTATGAAATTTCTCTAGAACAATTCCTTTGCCGGGTAAGCCCAATTTTTGGCTTGGAGTAGCTGGAAAACATATATGCACATTATGCCCAGAGGAAGTCGCCATCGGAGATCTGGATCACTGGGAAAAAATGAAGTCGTGCACAGAAAAGCCCCTACGGGGATGGACGCATTTTTGGAAAATAAAGGATTTAAGCTGCAATGGGAAAAATAGAAGCCACAGGCAGGGTGAGAATTTTATATATGCCTAGCAGGGTTCTTTTCCCGTGTTATAAAATTCACTTAAGCTGCAGTGGGAAAGTTAGAGGCCGCAGGTAGACAGAAATTTATTACCTGCCTTGCAGGGTGAAAATTCCCATGATAAAATAAAAGGAAAGTGACTTAAGTGAAATCAAGGGATTTTAGTGCCTGCCTTACAGGGTAAATAATCTCATTGTCAAAGTCAAATCACTTAAGTGGATCATGGGATTTTGGTGCCTGCCTTGCAGGGTAAAGAATCCCATTGTGGAAAAATTCCTAAAAATAGAATTATATGTGCAAAAAAGTGCGCCCCCTTTGGTGAGATGATGGCAGCCTTTAAGTGATTATTTTAATTAATCTATTCTTTCAAAAAGTGCGCCCAAGCTTGGAGGAAGTCAACAAGTCAAAGAGGGAATAAAAGAAAGGAATTAAATGCATTAAATTTAATTTAATTAGTGGCTACCCCCTTCCTCTCAAAAAGTGCACCCCATTTGGGAGTTATTTAATGTTTTTAAAGGCATTAAAACATTAAATTAATTTCTATTTTCAGTGGCTATGGTTAAAGTACACTGTGAAGCTTGAGTGAAATGATGTCTGAAGGATTAAATTGGATTAATTTAATTTATTGGATGGCTGTCCTTAAACATGCTATTTTTAAAAGAGAAAAGCATGATTTTTAATTAATTAATTGCCTTTAATTATTAGGGCAATTATTAATTATAGAATTGTGAAGGTTATATAAGCATGGGCAGCCATATGGGTGAATTATTTGATTCACAGGTAAAGAATTGCAGCCAAGTGGAAAAGTGCACCCCTATTAGAAGAAGGATTTTGTTCAGACAATGTGATAACAAGGCTAAAAGCTTCTAGATTTGGCGCATGCTTTGAAGGAGGTTGATCTTTGTCTGCATAATTGTTTGCATAGGTGTTACAGGTACTCAGGTGTTGTTGAAATGATTTGTGCTCTCTTTATGTGTAAATTAAACACCAATTTTTGGGGCAGCCGGCTTGAAAAGTGCAGACGACTTGAAAAGTGTAGATTTTTACAATTAAAATTCACTATTCATTCTTCGGTTGCCATTTTTGTCTGAATAAATTGTAGGAATTCAATACAGGTGCTTTACAAAGGAAAATGAGCTTTTATCAATGTCCAATACATTGCATATATCCTCCGAATCTGAAGAATTGTCCAGATCTACACCAATTTTGAAGAAATCTAGCCAAGTAAGAAGAAAAATAATTATTCAGATGAAGATAGACAAAGCCATGGTGAAGGGAGATGAAAAAGAAAGCACGATGGAGTCATGCATTGCTTCCAAAATTACAGACATAAGAGACACAGATCTAGGCCCAGAACCTCTTGCCGATTTGATTGATAGATCCAGAGCGGGAAAGACTTCTCTCATGCGTGCGGTTAAAAGCAGTGGAGTTATCCGAGCTGCAACTTTTCCATGTACAACCCAATTGCCAGAGTTCGTGATGGAGTGTGCTAGATCTTATCATCCTTCATCCAGATCAGTGCGTGATGCTTTGGGAAAGACAATAATTCGTTTAGACGCAGAGTTCATCAATTATTATTTGAAGATTCTAGTGCGAAAGGTGGTGAATTCTATTAGCATTCAGGATGTTGACAGTAGATGGGAGAAGCATAGAGCTGATTGCATGACCATAATGAATAGCCGATACATGAAGAAGCCTAGATTTCCTTTAAAGTTCCTGAGAAATCTTTCACGGTCCAATTTGGTGTAGGAGGTAAATGATGTCGTCAAATTGCTATGCAAGATGAAAGGCGAAGTGAATGCTTACACTTTTCGTACATGGATGTATGCTTTCATCAGGACCATTGAAATCAACAAGGTTGATTCTATAATCAATTGGTCAGAAATTATTAGCAACAACATCGGTGAGTAACTCCGGAACGTGAAGTGTACTTTCAGCTTCAAGATGACTTCATACTTGGTGTATGCTGCAGCTTCACAAGGCGTCTTTTCCAAGCTTGATAGATGTGGTGTTCTTTCCAAGGACCCCATTTTCGAGTGCTACCCGCAGCTTACTGCACCTGCATGCGAGAAAGACTTCAAAGTGATCAACGATGACTTCTTCTACGATTTCATCTACAGGCTAGAAAAAGAGTTGAAGGCCAATAGGGTAAGCAAGGAAGCGTGGGACGCTGTGTCCAAGATTGGCAGTCTATTCATTCAATTTGTAGATTTCACATACCTCAGGGTTACGGGATTTTCTGGAGAACCAATAAAGATGCCCAAGTATCCGAATGATAGATTGATCACCATGAAGCTGAGCATGCAACTTGTGGAGTTACACGACTTTCAGTCAAAGCGGCACAAGTCTACGGGCTTCTTCCCAATCACTGTGGGATATCACAGCTGCATTAGCATTCATAGAGCTAGGGGGATGGAAGTGCAAATGTTATTCGAGTATGAGCAAGAGTTCTTCCCTGCATGGCTGAACTTCGATCCATTTGGAGTAGCCAGGAAGATAATCTCCCAGGAGTACGCACATGTGCCTTCATTAGAAGATTTCTGGATGAAGTGCAAAAGTGAGTACGAGGTTAGAAAGAGAGATTTCAGCAGGCTATCAGCAAAGTAAGTGTTCAACTTTGGACTAGCACAGATACCTGCAGATCTTAAAGATGATGGGAATGTGGTACTTGACACTTACCATCAACTGGGAGAAGATAAAGCCATACTGCAGAATAACATAGGAGGCTACAACACAATTGAAGAAAGGTCGAGAGCTGTGTTGGTGAATACTTCAAACTGGTTGCTAACAAAGGGATATTGCCTTGATGAAGCATTGATGAATCAAGTCACGGGAAACTTTGACGTAGGAGATTCCCTCAAGCGAAAGCATGGAGGAGAAAGCAACATGAAAGTCGAGAAGTTGAAATTGCATAGAAGATATCAATCCAAGGAGAGGATCACTTCTACAACCATGACTTTAACTCCGGTTTCTCCAGTACCCAATGCTTCACCAACTATTGTACCGCAGTAGCAGGATGCTTCCATGCCTCCACTAAATCCAGTGACATTCATCTTCTCCCCTCAGCCACTTCGTTCAGTGCCTATTCCAGAGGATACGTTGAAGCGGCAGATGGCAGAATTCGAAAGGGCTTTATCCTTGGATGATTCAGAAGACGACAACCATAACACTGTGGCACTTTCTGACGGAGAGGATGCAGATCGGAAGATGGTAGTACACTCAGTGACTTCTCATTCTCTGAAAATTAACTTCTCAGAATGGTTGGCTTCGCATTTGGTTCCAGAAGCGAGAATGGAGATGAACTTAGAGGAGCACGACTTGCAGCTACTCTAGAATCTGGGTGGAAGAGACAGAAGGTCTAAAGTTGCCAAAGCAACTTCTAGGTTGATCATCAAGGATTCGGGAGAGAAGTTTGCTGAGATATCAATTTCGGCAGAAGGAAAGATAGAGTAGGAGCTCACGGAAGAAGATGTGATAGTGACCAAAGTACCCCTCGGTCAAGCCACCACTGAAGGATTGAAGCAGGACACGCAGACATTGATGGATGTTTTATTCCTTAGGCTTGACAGTGAAAAGGTGGAGAAAGAAGAGCTGCAGAAGCAAGTATCTCAATTATGTGAGATCATAGCCAAGGTTGCTAAACCTTCCATTTAGCCCATTTCAGAGTAGGTGAGTGATCATCTTATGTAGGAAATGGAGGACGCAAGCAATCAAGTAAAGGCTATTGATGAATGGAAGGATTTGATTATTCGTCAAGCTTCTATATAACTTAGAGAAGTGTCAGCCCACCTAAAGGTTATGGTTGATGCAACAAATCAAGTGAAGCAACTGATGGCAAACATAGAAGGCATGAATACAGTTGCAGAGAGTAACCTGAGTATTTTGGCTGAGATCAACAAGCTGCGGGAGATGTATTGATTGTGGAACAGATTGTACCAGATGGATCAGTCAAGAAGGGGAAGTAACTAGAGTTTGCAGTATCTTTCCGTTTGGAAATCTACAAAGTTTTGCTGAAGAAGATGTAAGCACTTGAGAGCAGGACATTAGATTTACCAGAAAGTGTCATTTATTTCACTGAGGAAAGAGTGGACGAAGGTGTTACTTCATATGTGCGGATCGTTTCAACTAAGGTGCCTAATTCCCTGGAAGGTTCTCTTATGATGGTACAAAAGAGAATTGATAAAGCTACCAAGCCTTTCACGATGAATTCTATCAGTAGACTGGTGGCGCTGCAGGTGGACATTGCAAGGATTGGGCCAAGCTTGGAAGATGTGGAAGCATGCATCAAAGTGTTGAATGAAGGGTTGTTACAGTTTAGGATAGAGAAATAAGCAATGGCTAAAATAGATGGAAGGATGTTGAATTACATGTTCGACAAGTATATCCGATATCAGAACAAGAAGAAGACATAAATGTTATAGCTGGCATGACTTCTTCTATTTCTTTCTTCTTCTATTTTCTATGTTCCCAAATGAAATTGTAAAACTTCTAAGTTATTGATTTTGTAACCATTACTTAAAGTCATGTGGAACCATTCTATTAGTTAAGTGATACATGTGTCACTTAAGGAGAAGATAGTTGAGGATGATTTCCAAATGTCATCTTTACTTGTTGTTTATGTTTCAGTTCAGTTTGAGTTTTCCATTTGTACTTTCCCTCCTACATTCTATAAGTAGGAGAAGAACCTCCGGGTTAATAATCGATCAGAATTTTTAAGCAGCAATCTTCTGTTCTAGACTTTGTGCTGAACCCTTGAGAGCAACTTGGAGCAAAGGAATACAAAGGAGCAGGTTTTCGGAGAACTATATGTCACAGTGTACTATGTTTCTTGCTTTTAAATCTTAGATCTCTCAAGTAAACTTTGTGTTATTATAGATCTGGATCTAGAGCTGCCTTTTTTTTATAATTTTGTGTGTTCATATCTATTAAGTTTCTTCTATGTGCATGTAATTAGCTCTGCTATCTACTAAATGGGATGCACATCTTCCCCATTTATTCCCTGTATTTCCTTTACTTCCTTCTTCTATAACTTTCCTTTCTTAAACAACTGCTTACTTGCTGCAAAACTTCTTAGTTATGGTTCATGAACTAAGTGGTTAAAGTAAAACCCCTGATAGATAATAACACGTTTTTATTGACAAATATAACACGGGAGCCTCACCAGTTAAATGAGGGAGATTTATCTCATGACTTCCTAGGTTTGATGCTATGCAGAAAATCTAGCCAACAGTGTTCTTGGCTTGGTACGATCTGGTTATCATTCCTTTTAGTTTTGTCAATTCATCATGCATGTGCAACATTAAAATACATCTGCCTTTTAAGATATGATGTGTGCACTTTACCTCCTCCACATAAGCCAATGTTGTCACAACACTTTGGTTTGTATGCCCAATGTTTTCACATCCATTAATGATTAGTAACCGCTACATGAATTATTTGTTCCCTCGACAATAAAATTCAAATGATGAAAGGCTATCAGCACAAATTAATTGTGTAAAATTCTTTCAAAGGGAAATTGTGTTGTTATGTACCGAGTCTAGGAGAATCTGTGTATCCCCTATTGGAGGTGACTTGATCAGACGTGAGCCCTCAGTGCATTTACAACTCCATAATCATCCTGAAATTTTTTAGTATTTTGAGAATCATGGCTGGATGCAGTATATTATCAAGTTTTAGGGTTTTGATGAACCAATTGTATCAGAATTTGTAAACACCTTAAAAGATGGTGAATCAAGTGTAAAATTTTTAACCATAAGAGTAAGTGATGAAGTTTTTTTAGAGGTTACTAGTCTACCGACTCAAGAAGAGTAATTTATAGATAAAAACAACCCAGATAAATGAAGAAGGGATTTTATAGATGTTGATGATGAATTCATCTCAGACTAATAAGGTACATTTAGAACATATCTTAAACACTTGTTCGAATAAGTTGCCAATTTTGTTATTCAGTACTTTACTTGTGAAGGGAGATATTCGAGATTGAACACAATCCATTTTAAATTGTTGAATCCTTTGAAGAATAATAGTCAAGTAAATGTCCCAAATTTTCTGAATGACATGCTCAAGAATATGAGTAAAGAATTTCAGAGGGGTAGGGCAGTACTATCTCACCACTGTCTCATAACCCTAGTTGTCCAACACACTTTGTAGAAGGCCCACCCTCAAATACAATGGGATGACTTTGTAAGGGTAAACAATATTGAAAATTTGTTGGGAAATAGGGGGAAAATAAGAAAGAGCACTATAAGTTATTCTATACATATGACAGAGGATGTGCCATCCTTTTACCAACCTCTAGAACCCACACATTCAGAAGGTCTGCCTCCTATTGAAGAAAACCATGTACCTATCTCTCCAGAAAGGATTTTTATAGCTAAAACTCTATTAGAATTATCCTCTCCTGAAGCCTCCACTTCCAAGGCCAAACTAAAATCTTTGATTTTTTCTCCTAAACAACCTAGGCACTCTCATAGGCTTATGACAAAGAGGCTAAAAATCTCCAGCCCAACATAGTCAAAACCCATCTCACTAGATATTGATTTAGAAGCCATGGAGGAAAAATTTGAGCCTCAACAGTTGGAGAAAAAGCATATAGATACTGATACTTCAGTTCATGAGACATAATACCATGAATAACACAAGGATGAACAAGAGAAACCAACTCAGAATGAGAAAAAAATACATGAAGTGGAAAGACATGAAGAGGGAAAAGAAGATGAAACATTAGAAGGAGGAATTAAACACCCACAAATCCCTGTAGTTGTTGAACAAGTCATTGAGAAATTTATTAAGCTAGGACAACATGATAGTCTACTAGAAGAATATGTAGAACAAATTCAGTCCCAATTTGTTTTTCATGAAATCATCAAGGCACTTGAGAATCCATCTTGCAATGAGATGGAAATACAAACCATGGGGCTAAATATTGAAAATATAATCCTACAATTGGAATCTTATATTGACAAGATTATGAGGAAATGGGACAAGGAGAAAGAAGACCTCATCTCTTAACATAAAAAGGAAATGGAGAAAAAATACAAAGAGATAAAGAGGCTAAAAAAAGAAGAAGACACAATGCAAGTAGTATTAGAAATGTTGAAATTCAGGACTCCATCAAGTGTCTATGCAATATATTTAAAATGAAGGATGTAGGACCATAATTTTATTTGCATCAATTTTGAAATGGTTTATGATATTAGTTCAGTAATAAAATTCTTTACTTTGTATCAAAACAATACACATGAGCTCCAAAATTTGATGTGTGAACTTTATTTGTATAACTATGCCATTCAATATGATAGAAATTAGATCCCAATTATGTATATGGGGGATGTACATGTGAAAGAATTATGTTCTTATTTCTCAAATGAATTAGAGAGAGCTAAGAAGATAGAGGAATACAAACATATAGAAAAGGTTACACCATTGTATGCCAAGGATGAAGAAATAAACACAGATGAAATTGCTGAACAATATGAAAATTATATGGAAGAGGATGTAATAAAAAATAGAGTGTTGATGATGAGAGTGGAAGTCCATGCCGAAGTAAGGAACATGATCAAGGAACACGGAATTCAGGTTGTACATGCATGCCAAATCAAATGGAATGAGTTATCCCATGCACTCTAGATGAAAGAGATGCATTCCTATCCAAACATACTTCCAAATTTCCGATGAGTGAATAAGTACATTGAAATATATAATGAATGTGATGATTAGTGGTTTCCTATAGGTTATCATCCACCAATATTTCATTTTCCAATACCACCATGGAAAGGAAACTTACCGATCAATCAGAGGATCCAAGATAGAGTTTGGGAAAGAATCATGAGGAACGGTGGATATTTCTTATCAGAATAAGAGGGCACAAATAAACCCATTGATTTCAAGCAAGAATGCATCTTCCAAAAAATAAGATATGAAGCCCTTGAATGAGGACATTCAAGAGTTTAATCCTAGGGATATGATGAGTTGTATAAATTGATTTCATAACAACTCATCTTTTATATTTTGATAAGGCTATTGTAAACCATGTCTATGTATTTTCAAGCAACATTTCTGAAAACTACCATCCCAACCATGCACTCTTGGCACAATGATTAATTAATATAGTTATCTCTAATTGTTTTTATTTTGTGATAATATGTGTGCATTTATCCTTGTTATCCCAATAAATTGTTTGGATGATTTTATATGTATTTTTGCTACTCTTGGTTATGAGTAATTTTCCATATGCAACAAAGTAACCTATCTATAACAACTCATCCTCATCCAAAGAACCTATCCGCAGCCAAAGGAAGTCATCCACAACAAAGTGCCCATATTTATGAATATCTTTGGAAACATGGAGTTATGGCACTCAAGTCCTTATGCGCCATTGGCAAAGAATTTACAACAAGAACGTGGAAAACAAGGAAACAAATCAGTATTTGATTTGGTCATTGATAAATAACTGGTTGTTAGATTAACACTTGTTGTGTGTTTAATAAAGAACTGATTGATTACTTGAAAACTTGTTATGTGTTTCAAACATGTGTTGAATCTTTCACTTGTTATGTTGAAGAATCCTTGTTGTATTTTTATTTTTCTCATGTGCGGTAATGATGAGGTATAAAGGAAGGGGCTGGTGCTTGGTAACGGGAGTTCAAAGCTAGTTAGTGAGTTGTAGAGAATAAGTTAGAGAGTCAGATTTGGAGAACAAAGACCACTCTGACCTTTTTGTTCCTAAATGTAATGTTTCCTAAAAATTAATAAAGATCTGAATTTTGTCATTTAGTTCTTAGTCAAAAATTTAGGGAGGGATTAACACCCAAGTCAGGGTCCACTTGAGTTCTGCTACATCCCCTCCATTGTTTTATTTCATGCATGTATACTTAGGAGAAATTTTCTTTCTTAATCTGCAACTTTATTTCAGTTATAAGCATTTAGCAGTCATTTATTTTTTGAGTTTGAGTTTTTTTTTACTTTCAACATTGTTTTGTGATAGGTTATTTTGTTTCTAACCTCTTAAATCACTGTAACTGTTCATACAAAATTGGTAGTATTTCAATTTTACATCCCTGGTTTGATAATTAAATGAATGTGATTCAATGTACAACATATTAATTGTTGCAAGTTGATTTGCACCACCAATCACAATTGTTCATTCAATTTGAATAATATTTTAAAACACTTTTTTGGGTTTGTTGCTTCTTGTTGCAATATTTCTAAAAAATTTAAAATTCTTATTTTCATTGAGAAATGTGGGAGATATTGCAATTCTACTAAACTTGTGTTTTTTTTGTCTTATTTGCTTCTCTTCAACCTTATTCTATTGAAAATCAAAATGAATATATCTCCTCAATTATTATTGTTGTGTAAAAATGGGGAGAGTTTTTTCTTCCTAACAATACTAAGAACACATTTTTTTTTCTCAATTTCTCATTTGGAGATTTGTAACTTCAGTTACAAAGAGTCATATGTTTTTTCCATATGCAACATTCATCTATTGACAACTTCAAATGTGGATATCTCCTTAAACATTATTGTTGTATAAAAATGGAGAGATATTTTTCCTCATATCAATAAGAGGAACAATTTTTTTTCTCATTTTCTCATTTGGAGGTTTCTAACTTCAGTTATATAGAGTTTTGTATATTTTTCCATATTCAACCTTCTTTTGTTGATAAATTCAAATGTGGGTATCTCATTAACCATTATTGGTGTGTAAAATTGGAGATATTTTTTTCCTCATAGAAATAAGAGGAACAAAATCCTTTCTCAGTTTCTCATTTGGAGGTTTGTAACTTCATCTACAGAGAGTCGTGTGTTTACTGGGTGAGTCTTACACTTGACTAAGTGAGTATTGTGTTTGATTGTGTGAGTCCTGCACTTGTGTTGGTTGGATATTTTGTTGGAGACAAAATGTGAGGTTTAACCACAGTATGTGGGACAAATTTCCTCCTCAAATAAAGGGGAGGCACCCTATTTATTACTAATCTAAGCACACCCAAATTTTTTTACGAAATTCACAGTATTCTAACCATTTGTGGTTGAGAAATTATCCTAGTAGATTTATTATTTATTAAAAGGAATGTAGATAAGGAGAGAAGAAGAAAAGTGACAGTAGGAAGTTGGGAATGTAGGAAAATAATAAATGGAAATGTAGTTTCTCTCAGGAAAATGTAAATCGAAAGATAATAACATGAGATCAAAGAGTAATAACTTATTGAAGATGCAATAAAATAGATATTGAAATAAAGAACCATATAATGCATTGAACATAAGAATAATATCTTAAATGAAAAGTATATAACCATAATACAAAGTTTGTAACAAATATCTTTTATATTCTTTAACACCAAGATAGAAAACATAAAGTCTTTCTATCTCTTCAACTCCAAGATCTATGTTATGAAAAAATATCAAACCCTTTATAATGCCACAACATTTTACATCTATATAAAAGGTAAGGAGAGAAATGGGGAAATAGTCTGGATTGCATAATAAAAATAGTAAATACAGATTAATAGTCCATTTGAATGGTTCTCACAAAATGACCCAGTCAACTTGCAAATCCAAAAGATGTTTCAACATCACAAAAATTGACATGTCCAATGAAAAAATAAAGTAACATGACTCATTTGTCAATCATATTTATATTTTTATTCCTCGGGCTCAAATTACTTCTATCAAAATTCCTAGAAATTCTTAATCATCTCTTGAGTTTCCATCTTGTACAGTCCACAGGAGTATCAATTCAATACATTGCAAGTCTTAAACACATACCCCATCTTTCCTAGGAGCTTATGATATTTCTTGATAAATTTAGACAAGTTACTTAGAACATTTTTTGCATAAAATTAACTTATCAATGGTCCCCAAACTAAAATATTCCATTGCACAGAACTCATTTTCAACCAAAGCCTTAAATTATTTGAACACATCATTTGCAGGTAAAATATTTAAGACCATCATTTAAAACACTTTTGAGGAGCTTGACCAATTCTTCATCGATGTCGTTGGTGGCATCAACTGCTTCATCCCTAGACTATTAAAGTTTATCACAAGCTTCCTGAGGAATTTTGACTTGAAATTTAATAGCCTTTAAATTGAAAATGTTTTTTCCTAACATCTACAATTCCTTCTCTAGGCAGGATGTTAGAGCTAACCTTTGTAAGCTCACTTAGAGCTTCCAATGTCAACTCCCAGTTGTCATTTTCTTCCAAGAGTTCACTTTTAAATTTATCCTTATCTAGTTTGGCATTATCTATGTCATTGTAGGAATTTACAACTTCCTTGATTATCCTTTTCCATTGGGTAAGGAGACGTTTAATACATGCATCTACCACTCTACCTTGTTGACCAACCTTCTCCATTTTGGGCACGGAAGATAAATCAAAACTGATTAGAGTAGGAGATGGTATTTGGATCTGTGTGGGATGGGAGATCTTGAACATAAAAACCATCAATTTCTCAACTTGTACCTTCAAATATTCCTTCGAATCCTTAGTTTCCTTGAGCTTCTTGAAAATATTGTCCATGGTAACCTACGTGTCTTGCTGAGCACCTTCAATAGTGACCTTTCCAAGTGCTACCTTTGTAATATGATAATCTAAGGTTGTAATGTCTTCCTTTCTTTTATCATCAGTAGGTAAAACAATCTATGAATTTTTTTGAACGAACGCATCAATAGTGATGTGGGAAATGATCTTTGGTTTCTTTGATGATCGTGAAGGCATATGTTTTAAGGAATTGAAGTTAAAATCCTCATGAGGGAAAATTGTCTTCCTTTTCCTTGGGGTCTAGCTAGCTAGCCAAGAGGCGACAAATGAAGAGGGTGCCTCTGGAGGAGGAACAATAATCATCAAAGTGGAACTTTATGGAGTGCACAAAATTAGTTACCAAATTAGGGGGTGTGGAAAGAATAGTTGTGACCGTGGTAGAGGAAGTGGGAGGTGAAGAAGGAATGGAAAGTGGAGTAGTGGTAGGAGATGGAAGATGGGTTATGTGGGGAGACCCCAAAGTCATACATTTTGCACTTGAAAGGGGAAAAAGGGATGAGAAAACACTTACCATGAGAGATATGAGCGGAGATGATGGTGATGGAGGTGAAGGAGGAGAAAGAGCGAAAGATCTAGAGACTGTTTAGTTCTACAAGGTTGAATGTGGAGGAGAAGAGGAAAGGTGAGGAGGGGATGAAACCAAAAAATTTACCTAAAGTTATTGGGTAACAATAAGAACTGCATGAGTGACGGGGGAGGAAGAGGAAACAAGCTAGGTAAATATTATGCTCACTGGCGATTCTTACGTATGCTGAGGGGAAAGAGAGTCGATTGCCACAAAAAATGAAGTGGGGACAATATATGAAGGATGAAATGACTTTGATCCACTGCTATAAAATTTGAATTTCAAATTCTTGGGAGAACCTTCACTTTTATATTTTTTCCCATGAGAGGGACATGCCTCTGACGGGGATGTGACTGAAAGCTTTGGGAACTGGGGATCCTTATGATGGATGCCTCATGAATATAACTATGCAATGGTCTGCATGAGGATTTGGGAAGCCCTATCTTGAATGGATGTGGATTATTTGACCAAAAAATCAATTTGAGGGAAACCCATATTATCACCATCCATTTTCTCATACATAGGTTCTATGATGTTTCCATCATCAACTTCTTCTTCGAGAAAATTAGCGAGATTTAAAGTTCTAATTTCATCTAGGGTTAGCCTATTGTTATCCTTTCACCTAATGACCACCTCATCCCTGCAATATACCCAAATATCTTCTAAGTTTGGCACACGAAATTGCAATGTTCCATAAGACTTGAGGACACCACGGTAGTCAAAATTTGTCCTAGAAGGCATTACCTTCTTGATTTATTCTTATATTTCAATGCCAAAACTTTTGGCTTTGATCACAGAGGGGCAAGTATATCTCTTGATGGATATTGGGAAATAGATCCCTATTTTATTCTTATCTTGTTGAAACTTGTGAAGATATAACAATTACCTGAATAACTCCATAAGGATCCATTTGTCACTTGGAAATCAGGGGAGGCATGTAGGAGAACCTTGGATGCTCCAACCCAAAGATATGTGAACCTATTAAACTATAAGAATATATAACCCCAACGAGATACCTGGCTCTAGGCCACCTCCAGGTGGCATTGGTGACCCTTCGTTTAGAAAGGTTGGGCTATAATCTATAGATGACATTGTAAAAGAAAGCGTCATTAACTCTTCAAAAATGTGTTTCACTTCCCTTCAGAGACAACTGTGGGTAGTATTTGTAAACAAGGTCAGAAGGCTATGGACCCAATTGTCTTCAATCCTGGATAAAATCTCATTCCAGCTACAACATAGACAACATATGACATCATATAAAATTTACCAGATGGTTAACACTTCCCTCATTTGATCATCGCTTGTGTCATAATGATGTGTTTAGATTAGTCAAGGAATTGTTCACTCTTTTGTATGATGGTGAGGAATTTGTACATCCATTTAGCATTGTGGAGTCTGAACACACTGCTGAGGAGTGTAATAATGTCACCAATATTTAGGATAAAATCACTTTGGGGTACTATCTTAGGAAATCATGACAAATAAGGCTTAGGTTTCACCAAGTACTTCTTGTTAACATGCGTGATAAAATCATCCATAATTTCATCCTAGGCTTGCCAAGTTGATTTAGAATCCATTTTAAAATACATGGTGAGGTTAGGAATTTTGAGGAGATCGTCGAAGTAATCAGTGTTAAGCTTGATCACAACTTCACCGGCTTGATTTTGAATAGATCTTGTGTCTGAGTCATAATGATTAACACATGAGAGAATGAACTCTGGACACTGAGTAGAAATTTGGAAAGTTACGGTGAGAGGTAATCCACTATTACAAATACATTACATCCAGGTAGTCTGAGAGGATCTCTGTACCCTGTTTATAAATTCCCTGATATCAATATGCCCTAAATTCATATCTCTAATATCAATATTAGAATCAATATTCGAGGGAGGCATGAATCCTTGATATTTGTATTTAATTTCCTTAGATGAGTCCTTTTTACTCTTTCCTTTACTTGAATTAGACATGGAGGTCTAAAGAAAAAAAGTGAAAAAACTTTTGAAAAATATTGGGAAAAGTTCGAGATTTAATCCCCGCAAAACACCTTTAACAATCCAAAAAACTAGTCAAAAAATTGTAACTTGATAAACCCGACAAACGGGTCAAGGTTTGACCCTTTCTCGACAACTCCCAGTACCTGATACACTATCAAATTTTCAACCTTATTCAACACCTTGAGTTTCTCGATAGACTATCAGGATTTTGACCCTGTTTGACACCTTCTAAAACCCAACACACTATAAGGAAAGGTGATTTGTTTGGCATTGCGGGAATCCCGACAAAATGGTGGGGAATTGTCCTTGCTTGACACCTGAAGATTTCCAAAACATTGTCAGGGTTTTGACCTGCTTCAACAAGGAAGAATTCTGAAATGAATTTTTAGTTATGAATCACCAAGTGCTTTCTTCCATCAGATTTTTGTAAAGTCTTTTACCGTAAAGAGTAATTTTGAAACCTAAAAGTTTCACACTTACTAAAATAAAACAAAAAATTGCAAAAAAAGATGAGAGGGGTAAAATGATTTGAGAAAATTGAAAATGGCTCCTCAATATGAAGAAAAACAAGATAAAACCTCGACAAATACAAAACGTGATTAAATCAGTAGAAGAATTACTTACCCAAAGATGAACTAAAACTTCAAATCCAAAAAAATCAATCAAAAAACACCAAAAAATGCTAATTGGGCTTTTGAAATGTGAAAGCAGGAGGGAAATTTGAATGGAAGAGGAAGTACAATGGTACAAATGATGTGGAAATCTTGTGTATTTATAAATGAACTTGCATTGATTACACATAAGCTGACATGTGTGAGCCACCAAATCCACCTTGGAATTTATTGTATTGACTCGGGGGTGGAATTTTAACTGCATGATACACCTTGTGAAATCATGTAATTGGGTCCCGAAAACTTGAAACAAAGGAGCCCAGAAGGGAGTCAGGTTTCAGGTTTAGAAAACAAGCTACATATGACATGTATTTCGCTTGCCATGTTCCAATGCAAGAAAACCCTAAATTTTGATATGAAATAGTGTTTCAGGTTTTGGGTTCATAAAACACATGACATATGACATGTGTTTTTCAGGGTAAGATGTTTTGATGCACTTGGAACCCAAAACCTGAAAGTCCACCATGTGTCAGACTTTCGGGGTTGGCAAGCTTATAACACTTAACATGTTAAATGTTAAGGAAACCCTGAAATCTGACACAAAGAAAAATGAAGGCATTTCAAAATGATTCTCGAATGGAAGATGAATCTTAGCAAGTTCATTAACATGAAAATTTGATCAGTTATCTCCATTTTATCAATAAACTCAAAAATGGGATAACAACTTGATTGAGTGAGTTTCACACTTGACTAAGTGAGTCTTAAGCTTGACTGTGGGAGTCTTGTGCTTGACTAAGCGAGTCTTGTGCTTAACTGAGTGAGTCATGTACTTGAAAAAGTGATCTAGGCTTCAAATATATTTAAATGACTTGTTCATACACACTATTACACTCCAACTTATAAAATGATTAGGAAATGACAACATTCAAATTGCAATGGAATTGTCAGAAATAGATCAAATATATTCTATATTTTATCTTAAATAAGCTATTTAGTTCTTGAGACTACATCTAAATCCATTATATAAGAGAAGGAATAGTGTTATCTTATGCATTAAATGAGAATTAGTTTGGTCTCATCACTCCCTCACACTTAGCTTCATGCATGTCCTCATGCCTATTGTTGATTTCTATGTAGATTTTGATTTTTTTCTTGTTGTTTTTTTCTTCTTCTTTTTTTGTACAAGACTTCTTTTTTTTTTTCACAAGATCAATATGTTTTTTTAAAAATCAATATATGTTTTTGTATATATTAGTCTTGCTTTTCTCTAGCTTTCAAATATCTTTGTAGGCTTGTTTCTTCTTCTCCCCCACACTTGGCTTCTTACATGCTTAGGTTTTTGTAGATACGGATCTTCTTATTTTGGAAAATAATTCATTTGTTGGTTTCTAATTTACCTTTTTAAACATCTAATCTCTCTCTTATGTTGCTACAAGCCTTATTGAAACATCATGTAGAACAAGTATATAATTTCTCTTTTGGATAGGTTCTTAGAAGTGGACTTATTTGCAATCAAAACAATTAATAACTATATTTAAAATAAAATAAAATGATAGAATATACTTGGACCATATTTTAAAGTTATCCATGTTTTCTTATTGTTACACAACCCTAATTTATACAATGCTAGAGAAAAAAAGTCAAATATTTTACTTGTAACACAAACATTTTCAGCTTCAAAGGACTCAACCATGTATATATGAAGAAATTAGAAAAATCGTATCTAAGATATTTTATTGCAGTTGAGAAAAACATCCATTTGCTAGTTTTCTACTATCCTTTTTTTTGGAAAAGAGCCGTCATTTATTGGTTTTCAACTCTCCTCTTTTTTGGGGGAGTTTATTTTTGACAAATATTTTGTGGGTATCTACTTGTAAGAATTTAAATTAATTACTCATCTAAACTAGGGATTTGTAGGAGTTTAATGTTCCACTCACCCAAATAGCTCAAAAGTTGTATGTTGTCACTACAGATACTTTTTATATCGTCTAAAGGAAATAAATCTTACATAAATTCTCTCACTACGCCCAAGCATTTAACTAAGAAAATTATAAAAATTTAAACTACTAGTAAACTATTATCTCTCTCAAGCTAAGGTTCTTAATAAGTTCATGTTCCACTTACCTGTAATGGCATGAAAAGTAATTTGTTGTCACTGCAAAAATCTTTTTATATCATTTGATGAAGTAAGGAAATTTTTTTTCTAAATGGAAATGTATAAGATTCTTCTTACTAATCATAGCTTAATGAATTACCCCTAATGACACATGTCCTTGAAAATGACACTAAAAATGATGAGGGTCATTGTAATCCTCAACATTTAATCCTAAAGAATGTCAAAACTAAGTGGTGTCTAGGGATATGTGCAAAAGGATATGAAGGAAATAATGATTTTCTAGATCTTTTCTCTATAATTGAAAATTCTCAAAAGGAAACTCAGTAGCTGAAAGTAAATCTAATCTAACAAAATGAAATAAATAATTGAAAATAAAGAAAGAAAAGTAAACATGAGAAAGTGAAGCTTTACAAAAAAAATGCTAAATAAAACACAGACTATTGGCTTAAATAATCTAAGTAAAAAATAACAATTTTATTATAATAAAATAATAAACCATCCTCCTCCTTGGGTAAGAGTGGTTCCTTGCTCTCCTTTCAAAGTTCAGTTAAAAACTAAACACAATTTACTTCCAAGATACTTTAACTATATATTTTATTAATAAAAAATGATGTCACACAAATCATCCATGTTCTACTACTCTTGTATTGAGTTATTTAGAGATATACTTATATCTCATGACATAGTCAATACTCTAAGAATACAGAACTACCTATCTATAATATCGTGTAATACTTGACTACATCTTCCACTTGCCAAGGAGACAAATGGGGAAGAAATTTATTCAAACACTACAACTCTAGATTTAACTACTTTTCCACTTACCAAAGAGACAAATGTGAAAGAGATGTATTCAAACACTACAACTCTATATTTAACTACTTCTTCCGCTTGTCAAGGAGACAAATGTAGAAGGAATTTATTTAGACAATATAAATTTATATTTATTTACTTCTTTCACTTTCTAAGGAGACAAATGTGGAAGGGATTTATTCAAACACTACAACTCTAGAGTTTACTTCTTCCACTTTCAAAGGAGACAAATTTGGAAGGGATTTATTAAAACACTACAACTCTAGATTTAACTACTTCCACTTTCCAAGTCCACTATTGAATGACTGAATCTTTCAACATAATAGTTGTCCTGCCATATTCTCATCCCTAATTTTATGATCACAATTATGCATTCGATTTGAAGAATATTTCTAAGCACTTTTTGAATTTGGTGCTCCTTGTTGTAAGCTTTCTATAACATTTTGAAATCATTATTTTCATTGATAAATGAGGGAGATATCCCGATTCTACTGAACTTGTATATTTTTGTCTTATTTACTCTTCTTTAACCTTATTTCGTTGAAATTTAAAATTAAGATATCTACTTAATTATTATTTTTGTTTAAAAATAGGGAGAGGTTTTTATTCCTAGAAATAATAGGAACAAAAAAAATTCTCAGTTTATCATTTGGAGGTTTATAACTTCAGTTATAGAGAGTTTTGTGATTTTTCCATATACAACCTTCTTTTGTTGATAGTTTCAAACATGGATATCTCATTAACCATAATTGTTGCGTAAAAAATGAGAGAGGTTTTTCCTCTTAATAATAAGAAGAATACAAACTTTTTTCATTTTTTCATTTAGAGGTTTGTAAATTTATTTACTGAGAGTTATGTTATTTTTTCCAAATACAACCTTCTTTTGTTGACAATTCAAATATGGATATCTCTTTAACCATTATTGATGTGTAAAACATAGAGAATTGTTTCCTCCTAGAAATAAGAGGAGAAAAAATATTTCTCATTTTCTCATTTGGAGGTTCACAACTTCATTTATAGAGAGTTTTGTGCTGACTCTGTGAGTCTTTTGCTTGATTGAGTGTGTCCTGCACTTGATTGTGTAAGTCTTGCGCTTGACTGAGTGAGTCCCACACTTGACTAAGTGAGTTTTGTGTTTGAATATGTGATTCACGTGCTTGACTGAGTGAGTCTTGTGCTTGACTGAATGATCTAGCCTTCAAATATCTTTAAATGACCTTATCATACACAATATTGTACTTTAACTTACAAGAAATATTAAGAAATGACAACATTCATATTGTGATGGACTTTTCAAAAATAGATCAAATACATTATATATTTTATCTTAAATAATCTGTCTAATTCTTGAGAATACATATGAATCCACTTTATAAGAGAAGGAATAGTGTTATTTTGTGCATTAGATGTGATTTAGTTTGGTCTTGTCATTGGTTTGCATATAACTTATGCTAATTGCAGGCATGCTTAAGGTTTTCTTTGAGCTCTTCCAATGTTTCTTGACTTTGTTATACCGAATATTTGGCCCCAGTCACCCTACTATCTATTAAGACAAAATCTACAAAAGAAAGTGCAACATACCCATATAATGCTCTAAAAAGATTCATACCAATGGACATATGGTGGGAAGTATTGTATAAATGCTCACACATTTATAACCATTTTATGCATGTTGTTTTCTACCCCGTAACATAGATCCTCGAGCACCCTTCAATCCATTTATTCATTATTTTAGTTTTCCCATTGGATTATGGGTGGTATCATGTGTTAGGAGTCAACTTCATATTGGTCAAACAAAAAATATCTTGCCAAAATTGGTTCATAAATTTATGGTCCCCTTCACTCAAAATGTTTCTAGTTAACCCATGAAGTCTGCATAATTCCTTGAAGACAATATCAACCACTAAAGGAACATCATACTTGGCTGGAAGTGAAAAATGAAAAGGATCACAGAGCTTTGCACAGCAAAATTACACGGATTAATATTATATTCAACACACAATAATAATTCTCTAATTCAATTTCATGCAGAGCAGGTTACACATATATAGGAATATGTATTCCTAAAAACAAGGAGGCTGTTCAACAACACTCCCTCAAATCTCTCTCTCAACACCTATATACATGATATTGTTTTAACTCACAACAATATCACAACTATCAAATAATACAGCCAAATATTTGAATAATTACTCACGTATTATTCTCTTTACAATATCAATAATAATGGAGCACTAATATAATTATTTCCTAACATTCCCCCCCTTAGTGCGAACATGGGAAAAAACTGCCTTTGTACTGCAACGTGCCGCTACGTAGCATGCTCATGATCTGGATGGTTTCAAGGACAATACCAACAACCTCTGGATGGTTTTCCAAGTGGTTAACCAACAACCACACAACAGATGGTTTTTGAGGACAGTACCAACAACCTCTGGATAGTTTTTCTGGATAACTAACAACCACGATATCATGATGATGTAGTAGTATCAACAACTCTCATCACTATCTCATTGCAGGGAATAACATAGGAAATTCTACTGAAATATGTTGCTCGTACATACATAGAGAAAGCTGACATACTGGAAATGGAACATTGGATCATGTTCCCCCCCTCAATGTGAAATTTCCACTTATTGAAAATAGGATCACTGCAAACTGAGGCACACCACACTGGAAGCACTAAAATCAAACTGCACACACACCTGTCACCAAAGCTGTTATGCGGCCCCGTCGTTGGCAACTGACGAGAGGTCGCTGAATGACCTCCAACCTCCGATTGCCTCCATCCTCCAGTAACATGCTGCTAGTTCAGCTGGATGTGATCACGAAGCTCAAAATACCTTCAATAATTTGGACGTCGCGTATAAGCGAAAATGCGTCCAAAATTGAAATGCGGGAATTTTTTTTTATTTTTCGAACTTTGGAAGACGACACTTTTTACAAGACTCTTTTACATTGACATCTAACTTTCAAAACAATACTTATCAATTTTAATGACTCAACTGGAATTTAAGAGGACATGGAAAAGATGGCAGTGGCCAAGGATTTTTACAATTTAACTCTTTTGACTAGATAATAAAAAATATCTTAAAATAACCTGTTTTTATATAGATGTGACTCTCAAGGTTTATTTGGACCGACCATACCAAAATAATAAAGACCCTTACACAACTACTAAATAATGGAACAATAAACTGACTATAAACAAAACCGACTCCTATGAAATTTTTGATAACAAAACTTATTTACGGATACCAAATGACAACAGACTTAAAAATAAATAAACACAACATTGATTAATACAGACCTTTTGACCCTATACTTCTAAACCTGCTTTGAATCACTGCAATAATAAAGTGATGATATTACCACCAGATACTCTAACCTGTGGGCGACGGTATACATCGTCTTGAACTCAGTGTATGAGCAATTGACAATGGACTGTCGATTGAGGCGCTGATGGAAGGCAGAATGCAATTTCTTCTACGTTCCCGTGGCCACTTTGGAGATGATAGGATCCAACCCGTATAGCAGATCGATGTTAAGTGTGACCATATAGACCGCTATGCATGAAGTCGCATGCACTACGCCAAAGAAAATCCCAAGCTGTATAATCAACAGTGAATATAGCTTTGACGATGCTTACATTAATGCTTTTCGTTCGGTCTTTATAAATTGCTCAGATTCATCTTATCGTAAAAACTGCATGCATAACACATAACAACTGGATGAGGTACGCCCTTCGTAGAGATATTTGACCACACTCTTTGTATCCACTTGAGGACTGTGATCAAATATGTTCAAAACTATATGGAAACCAGAGATGGATTGCCTTCACTAATCCTTTGTAGCAAGCGCTGCGCCAAATTGATATGCCGATCTCCAAGAGCTTAAAAAAGAAGATCAGATATCTGTGATCAGATGGGCCAATATCTTTCTTACGTTTGAAACAAAAAATCTGGTCCAATGTTGCCATAACCATATATGATTTGGATATGACAATCTTGATATATTATCATGCCAAATAAAAATATGAATACGCAATGATAGAACATGGATGGGTTGCTGCCAATAAACAAAACTTAATATATGAAAAAGCTTCGTCAATGTATTTCATATTTGGGAAAGCTCGAATACGAGAGGCACTTCCCCCATTTAAAGCTTAGAACAAAAACATGCTCCGATACCAAATGAAAAGGATCAAAGAGCTTTGCACAGCAAAATTACACGGATTAATATTATATTCAACACACAATAATAATTCTCTGATTCAATTTCATGCAGAGCAGGTTACACATATATAGGAATATGTATTCCTAAAAACAAGGAGGCTGTTCAACAACACTCCCTCAAATCTCTCTCTCAACACCTATATACGTGATATTGTTTTAACTCACAACAATATCACAACTATCAAATAATACAGCCAAATATGTGAATAATTACTCACGTAATTATTCTCTTTACAATATCAATAATAATGGAGCACTAATATAATTATTTCCTAACAAAAAAAAGTGAGCAGATTTTGTGAGTTTATCAACTACCAAAAACATGTAATTCTTACCTTGAACCATAGGCAACCGCATGATGAATTCCATAGAAATAATTTCCCATTTTTGAGTGAGAATAGAAAATGGCTGAAATAGACCAGCAGAAAACATTTTTTTTAACCTTGTTTTAGTGGCATGTGACGCATTCCCATATGTATTGAACAACATATCCCTTAAGAACCTTCCAAAAGAAATTTTCTCTTACTTGCTTGTATGTCTTGAAGTAACCGGGGTGACTAACTAAGGGTGTGTCATGAAAATCTCTTGGAATCTTATATTTTATCTTGGAATCATTCCATCTATTACTTTTTACCTTTCATCTTCATTTTCCCCTTCAAGTACCATTATGGTAAACTCATATTTTACATATTCAAATATTATGAAAGCCTTCTAATCAACTGCAATATTTATCATAGAACAAATAAGAGGCTCTTAGATAATACATTGGCCACTACATTGTTTTTTCCTTTGACATATTAAATATAAAAATCACATGCTTGTAGTTGTATTACCCATTTCTGCTTCCTATTGTTAAATTCCCTTTTGTTGAGAAAAAATTCAAGCTATTGTGATCGGTTTTGACCAAATTTTTTCCACTCACCAAGTATTATCTAAATTTTTCCAAAACATGAATCATGGCCAACATATCTTTGTCATAAATGGAGAATCCATGTTGAACATATTTGAGTTTTTGTCTTTAAAATGAAATTGGGTTCTCTTTTTACATCATAACAAACCCTATCTCTTCTCTTGAAGCATCACGTTCAAACAGAAAAGAAAAGGAACATTTTGAACAACAAGTACATGACATAAAATCATCACCTCTTTCAATTTTACAAATGTTGAATGGGATGTTTCAGACAAGATGAAAACTCCTTTCTTTGTAAAATCAGTTAAGGGGGCAACAAGAAGAGAGAAAACCTTGAAAAACCTCTTATAATATCTACAAAAACCCAAGAATCCCCTCAAATGTGTCATAGTAGAAGGTGGAGGCCAATCCAAGATGGACTGAATTTTTTTTTATCAACATAAACACCTTGCGTATTAATTACATGGCCCACATACAAGATTTAAGTCATAGAAAATTCACACTTGGAATCCTCAGAAAAAAGTGTTTGTTGTTCCGAAAAATTCCCAACACTATATCCAAGTTTTGTAGGTGTTTGACTATACACAAGGATGTCATCAAATAAAACAATAAAAAATTTCCTCAAATGTTTACTAAAAAAATGATTAGTTAAATATTGGAATGTGCCTGGGGCATTAAACAATCCAAAGGGCATAACCAAAACTCAAAGTTCCCAAAAAGGAATCTAAAGGTTGTCTTATAAACATCTTCATCTATTACCTTAATTTGATGATATCTAGATCTAAATTCAATCTTAGAATAGTATATAGCTCCATGTAACTCATAAATCAACTCATCAATTCTAGGTATGGGGTACCTATTTTTGATGTTCTTCTTATAAATGATCATGAAATCAATCGACATCCACATAGTCCCATCCTTCTTATTCACTAGTACTACTAAAGAAGCAAAAGTAAAAGAGTTGGGACTTATGTGTCCCATCTCTAAGATCTCTTTGATATCTTTATTAATATCCTATTTTTATCCTCTAGAATGGTGGTATGGAGTGGTTATCACTTCTTTAGTACTAGGCTCTAACTCAGTTCCATGCTCAAATCCACTATTTTGTGGAAGACAATGAGGAAGGCTATTGAAAACCTTGGTGTTCTTGTCAATTATGGTTTTAATATCATTTTAATACTTCTGGTGCTCCAAAATATTATTTGTGGAACTCACCAAACATTCTACTACCCATGAAACATGCTTTCTATGGAAACCTCTTTCCATAATTTTTGTTTTCACTACCATGGGTGCTCCCTTGGTCATACCATGTAGCACTATTTCCTTTCCTATTGATATGTTCAGCTTTGTGGTTTGGTAATTTTTTGTGAAATCACATAGAGAATGCAACCATTGCACCCCTAGGACCATGTTTGGCTCACCAATTCCCACCACATAGAAATCATCCTCAATCTTATGCTTGCCTAGAGTGATTTTCAGCTGATGTACCTTATTTTTACATGGGATGGTGAAGCCATTAGCCATGGTCACATTTAAAGCTTTGAAGTCTACTTTCTGTAACCCTAATATAGATACCAAAGTAAAATCAATAAAATTGAGGGTTTCCCCACTATCAATCAACACATTGATTTTCTTACCATGTAATTCCCCTCTCACTCTAAAAGGGTGATATCTAGGGGCATATAATGTGCCAAGTGTTCCCTCTACCTACTCAATTTTTTCTTATTTTATGGCACATCCTATTTTGGTTCTTCCTCTTTTTCTTCTTCTTCATGTTTTTTCCATTTGAAACTACTTTAATGCAGTGAACTTTCCCTTAGCCAAGGAAATGATGTCCCAATTTCTATGAGTTTTTGAAATTGAAACATAGATTTATCCTCCTTAGCTCATTCCTTGTACCCATTTATTTTTTGGTACTTGACAACTCGTTTTTTTGCACATTACCTTGCTGAAATGGCCTTATTTTCTAACCATAAGGTGTTGTCCTTTGCTTCTAAGAGGGTGAAGATCTAGGATGCCCAAAATAAGTTTCCCTTTGTTTTCCTAGGGACATAAATTTTCCCTTAGGGATTAAGGTTTCAAGATCAAAAGCCTTTTTGATGGATTTTTGGAGAGAGAAAGGGTTGAAGGCCTTAACCAAACCATTGAGTGGTTCATCCAATCCCTTCACAAATAAAACTACAAGTGTCCTCTCTAAAACATATAGTTCATGTTATCTGAAATTTACGCCAATGTGATTTTGATAACTTGCAAAATTTCTCTAGACTCATATAGATAGAAATGGCGAAAACAAGAAATCTAGATTTTGAGGGCACGCCTTTGATTTTCTATAACTTCCCTTTTTAAGGAAAATCTAAGGAGTTAGTGAAAATTTGCTAAAATTTTGAAAAAAATGAAAAGGGACCTATTTTAATGTATTGTGGATCTAGGGATTGTGGATGGAATGGCTTCAGATTGAGCTAGGGTTCCTCGTCCTTGAATTGGGTCCGTAATGCTAAGGAAACAATGATTTGTAGGAAAATCAGGTCCCCGCGGCCCGAGCGGTCTAAGTTCCATCGGGCCACAAGTTCCTTGAAATGCCAACTTATCTGATTTGAAAAGGAATGAAGTGTGCACAATGTATTATGGAAAATTCAAGTCCCGAAGGCCCAAGCAATCCAATTTCTGTGGGGCCGCAAGTTCCCCAAAATGTCGACTTGTCTGATTTGTAAAGGAATGAGGTGGGCACAATGTATTGCAGAAAAGTCAGGTCCCGACGGCCTAGGTGGTCCAAGTGCCATCGGGCTACAAATTCCTTGAAATTTTGACTTGTCTGATTTGCAAAGGAATGAAGTGGGCACAATTTATTGCAGAAAATTCGGGTCCCGAAGGCCCAAGTGGTCCAAGTACTGCGGGGATGTGAGTTCCCCACAGAGGTGAAATTTCCGCACATCAAGGAGATAGATTGTAATGTGGAAGTTCAGGGCCCAAATGACACAAGTGCCGCAGGGACATGAGTTTCCTGAAAAGCCCACAATACCCAAAATATAAATGGAAAGTGGTTTGATGCGGATTATAAGAGTCTGCGTGGAACACCTCGACCCTGAACTTCAAACGGGCATAACTTTTGACCCAAAGCTCCGATTTTGACAAAATTGGACTTTTCAGAAAGCTCTTGACATCCTCAACGCAAAAAAATTAAATTTATTAATTTTTAGTAAGGGTAGGTGGGTGGAAATAAAAAAAACCTACAGCTCCAAAAATTTAAATGTTCAGTCCTGTAAAATGCAAGAAATCCTTGACAAACACAAAATAGCTGCTCACACTCAGAGGGTCATAACTTGAGCAATTTTTAATGGATTTTTGAAAAATTGATCTTGTTGGAATCGTGGTTCCAAGACTGATGTACAAAAATCAAGAAATTCATAAATTGATGAAGTTTTTATGGTTTTTTTAAGGAAAATGATCCTAGTTTTGTTTGGTTGTTGAAAATTGGTTGGAGAAGCATTTAATGAGGTATGGGAAGACATTTTTCACTGCTGCAAGTCATGAGATGGTATGGGGTGCCTTCTGTAGGTCATCTATCACCATTTGAGAACAATTATGACATCTTTCAAGTGGTTGGAAAGTAGATTTTAGGAATTGCATCTCCTCTCTCTCTCTTCCAAAATTCTATAAATTGAAGTGTTGGGCTCATTGTTAAAGGAGGATAGTCTGAGTAGAAAAACTATGTCATTTTGATTTTTTGAAGTGAATGTGTTCTGGACATTTATAGTGGACTCCTTTTATGGTGATCCAGGCCTTCTCTTTGTAATAGTTTGGACTGTGCATATTAATGAAGTAATAGATGCAAGTTTGTGGATGTATCTTCCCTTGTTGTGTTTGTTTGCATTCTCCTTACCTCGCTAATATTATTGTAGAATTTTGTGTCTACTCTGTACTCTTGCAAGGATCTATTATTGTTGTGTATGCATGAAAATGTGTTGTGAATGTTGTTGTTAGACTGTGGAGAACTATTATCACCCTCTATAACCTGCATTTTGCTTCCATTTTCACATATTAAGGATCATTCTCACACCCTTATTTTGGTGCATCACCTCTATAGTGTAGTTTTCCTTCATTTGCATGTTATTTATCTCTCCTTGGTCCCTTGGAAATTATAGGATAGAGATAGTTAGTAGCTTCATCTCAGTAGAGTTATTTTGCACTAGGTTTAGGAAGAAGAACCAACTTTCTCTGGAGGTCTATCTCAGGTAGCAAGTCCCACAAATTAGAGATAGTACCCATATTACCCAGCCACACCGTGAGCACAAGCACACACACACTTGTGAAAATAGGAGGGTGATGTGATTCAGTGATAACAATTCCATCACTAAAACTCTCTAAAATTTAGCCACATAATCATCTATAGAAGCATTTTGTTTCAATTGCACTAACTTTCTAAAATAGATTTCTAGATCATCCATATCAAACCTATTAATTAGCCTCCTACTGAAATCATCATAGGATTTGATGAGGTTGTTCCCTTAGGAGATCAATTTTTGATGCCACCACTCATATGCCAAGCCCTCAAGATGTAAAGTTACAAACTTGATGACTTCATCTATTATAGGCCAAAGAGAAAGGTATGAATCCACATTTTGGATCCAATCTCAAGTTGTGTTCTTGGTAGACACATCATATGTAGAAATTTTGAGCTTCCACAATGATTTTTGAAGATCCCTATGATTATTTTAAGGTATAGGATAGGCCCTAGGTCCCTCTTTGTTCCTCTTTAGTTGCATGAATTTTGTGACAGACATTTCTTCCCTAATTTCTAGTGGAATAGTCATGTACTCTACATAACTAGAAATAATATCTCCCTCATTGAATTTTTGACCTCTACTTTAGGTATGAATTCCTCTCTATGAAGGAAATTAAGTTAAAAAGGCATAGTTATAGATCAAACAATTATTCTCTATGTACGAGGAGTGTTGTTATTAGCTCATGAAGTAATTCCCTTACCATTTGGAGGTTGGGATGCATTCATCCCTTATATGGTATAAACAATCTAAGCCATCATATTTGCCATACACTCTTGATTTTGAGAAACTATCTCAAATCTAACATGATTTGCATATGGATCATCCATATTATTATCCCCTAGTTGTTCAAATCCTTCTAGGGGATTCTTTTAACCTTTCCTTTTCTCTCTCTAGTAATATCTATACTCTCTATCACTGCCCACCATGTAGAAGAACATGCAGACAACTCAATTTACATAATTGGAAAGGAGATTTCTCTGATACAACTGTAATATTCCTTTAGGACATAAAATAAAGAATTCTAAAAATTCCCACAAACCCTTGCACAAACATATAATAACAATATGATTTTTTTAATTTTAAAACCCTTACAAAAAAACAAATTGAAATATTCAATTATTCCTCAAACACAATCAAATAGGGAAACCCAAAAGGGGGAAAACGTCAAGAAATAATTTAGGAACATGAATATGCAAACAAATAATTTTTTCCACTAAAGTCTAAATTTATTTTATTTATTTTTACAACTAGAAATACAATAGTAAAATAGATGACTGTATGTTCCTATAATTAAATGAAGAAAGGATGAAAAGGTTGTCCCATATAGATTAAGACCTTTGAAAATCTCTAACAATAAATTTTTGGCTTGAAATAACCACAATAGTCCTTAAAAGGGGTCACCATATTCCTTAAAGGGTCAGTAAGCATAAAAATATCCCCAAAATTGTTGTATTTACACTTCTCAATGTTGCTCACACTAGTAGATGAATGCCCTAACTGGAATAGGACTAAAAATCTACTCTTTGGTGTATGCCCTAGCTATTAAGACCCTAAAAATATCCTTAAATATATTCTCCAGCTCCATAAAACTGATTGTTAGCTTAAGTATGAGATCACAAATGATAACATGAGGATTTTTATCCCCAAATTATAAATACCAATGAGATTTTTCATCATCACTAGTTGAAAGTAAAAGTAAAATGATCAACTCATAAAAATATGTGTGATAGAAGATGATAAAATGAGCTCCCCTAATTTTCCCAAAGTGGATCGCTTCATGTGGTAGCGTTATCAACTAATTTTGACATCACAAAATTAATAAAAATGGAAATTTTGAAATATTTCAAAATTGCTACTTTGCGTGATTTATCACTCTCATCGCGATCGTCTCATTTTTTGTGATCATTCTGGTCTTCGTTTCATCCATTTTGGGTGAGAACTCCTCCCGCTAGGTCTTAAACTACGTTAAATATTAATTAATTAATCTTTAATTAATTAATTACTCTTTGTTTGATAAAATCAATTTTAAAGAACTTTGGGGTTTTTAATTTAAATAAATATTAATTAAAATTCATTCGACAAGATTTATTTTTATTGTGGGGGGAAAAATAAGCTTCCGCTTCTCATTGCCAAGGATGCCAAATTGGCTTCTGGGACCTAGATTTCCCCTTTCCTGGAATTTTTTTTTTAATTCCCTGCTCGTGGTATTTCTTCCCCTGATTGCCAAATCAATGAATTGGCAAACGAGTAAAAAATCTTCCGATTTCCCACATGGGGAAATAAAATGGGGATTGCTAGCCCACCTTGCCATGTCCACTGGAAATTGGGTGTTTATTTCCCCACTTCCCCCTGACAATTAATGCCACTACCCAAGAAAGAGGGAAGTTGTTTTAACAGAATGAATAAGAAACGGTTGTGAGGAAGCTTCCTAAAACCTCATAAAAATCCTTCCGTCAAACTCGCTGGAAGAATTCATGTGAAGATTTCCAATTTATTCTTATTTCTTCTAAAGGAACGTCTCAGAGTAATATTTTATCACATCCCTCAACAAGTTTCCATGCCAATTCTGTTTCATGTGCATGTCTACACATCAGGAAGAGGAAGCTCACGTTGAAGGAAGAAAAAACTGCAGGTTTTGAAGGAAGAAAACTAATTATCCATTCACTTTCCAAACAAGTTAAAAATCCATGCATTTTAAAGAGGAAGTAGCTCATGTTTTCATTGGTAAAAATCTTAGCCAACAGGCCACGTGGGAGAAGAGGGGATAAAGCCAAAAAACAACAATTTTCCACTTTTTCCCACACATTTACCTCAACAATTTTCAACGCACACCCAGAGAGGAGGGGGAAGTAATAAGTTAAATGTCTTAAAAGGTTCCCACGCAGCCAAGGATGGATGTTTAGGCATAAGAAAAAACAACAGTTAAATGCCAGGAAAGATCCCACGCAACCCAATGAGACAAAAAAGGTTTTCAACACATGCGATTTAGCACAGAAAGTTAAAAAATAAAAAATAAACAACAAAAACACAGTACCCTCCACGCATTCATTCAGGAAAAGGCCATGCACATGCATAAGAGAAAATAGCCAAAGTAGACCAAAGGAGTCCACACAACAGGGAGGAGAAAACAATTTTCAACGCCTGGGAGAAAGAATAAAACAATCCAAGTGGGAAAGGGAGATAAAGAAAATCAAATTTTCCATGCACTTGTTTAGAAGAATTCTCCCAGGTAGATATCAACAAAGGAAATAACCATAGAAAACAAGGAGTTCCACATTCCAACAGAGGAAAATCCAGCTGTTAGAAGGAAGCAAGGAAAATTAAAACAACCAAAGGGAAATGAAAGCATTCAGGGAGAATAATATTCCACACACATAGGCAGAAATAATAAGTTTAAGCGCCTTAACAAAAGACCATCACGCTGCATATGATGAAGAAGCCATTTTTAATGCCCAAGGATCATCACACATTCACTCAGGAATAAAATATTAAAAAGGCAGTCCAAAAGAGTCCACACATTTGGAGAAGAATTAAGCAAGTATACTCACACATTGAAGAAGTAAATCTCAAAGTACCCAGTCATTAAAATTAGGTGATTTTCACACATACCAAGGAGAATTTTCTCCGGTAAATTAAATAAAAATCAGGATATTAGAAATCTGGTGATTTTGTTTATTTTAAATATAAATAAATAAATAAATTATTGTCATCAGAATTGAAAATTGTAACCAGATCAGGTTATAATAATAATAATAATATTAAAACAAGTCATATTATTCTTGCATTGATGGGGGTTTCAGAGACTGAGACCCAGACTCACTTGCATTATTTTGCATGCCTGAGTCATTTCTCTATAAAATTCATAATGGCCGAAAAATCTAATAAATCTGCAGGAAGAGTGAGGAAACCAATGGAGAAATTGAACAAATCCACACTCAAGTACGAATTCCAAGGAATCATCCCTCCCAGTTCCATTAAGTCGGTGTATGAAAATATCACTGATAAGAATCTAGGTCACTTTAATGTGTAATAATTCTGCGATCGGGTGAAAACTGAAGGCAAAACCATATTCTCGGATAGGCTTTACCATAGTGGTCTACCCCAAGCGGCAACATTTCCTATCTCGGTGCAATGTTCAGAGCTGGTTATCACTTGCACATAACATTATGATCCTGAGAGATGAGGAATTTTTAAAAATAATCGTGATCCTTTCCTCTTAATCATACCAGAGCACATTGAGGAATTACTCAGCATACCTGACTTCCCTGAGAATGCGGATATTACTTGACAGTCAACACAAAATTTTTGGGATGAAGAACCCCTGAGGTGGAGCAAGATAATTAATAATAAATGTTTTGTGACCAAGAGACCTCGAATTGACCGTCTTCCTAAGGAACTTTACCGTATTTAGTTCATGGAAGAAATCGGGGACATGATTACTCTTCTGAGTCGAGTTTTTAGTTTACCCCCTGCCAGGATTTTCCACCCATACATGTATCAGTTTATCTGTATCATCCTTTCCAAGAGAGAGTTTGTAGATTGGGCCACCATCATCAGTGATACCCTTCACAAACAATTTATCGAAGTTAAGATGACTAGATGCTTCTACATGACATCGTATTTGACTTACGCGGTGGCAAGAAGAAAGCTATTTTTATGACTCGAAACAAGAGGAGTCATGGGTCCATCGAATAGTGTCTTTCATTACTATCTACAACTAAGTTTCAAAAATAGCTGTAACCATTTTAGAAGAGTCAATGATACATTCACCTTCCATGTTATTTGGAACCTAAATTGGAACACAGAAAATATTTTCTAAAGAAGCCATGGATGTCATTTCCTAATGGGGAACTTGGTTTATCCAATTCTCATCCTTTTCCTATATTCGTGTAAGTGGATTTGTGGGTACTCCATGGAAAATTCTTAGGTACATCAGTGAAAAATGGGCATTGATGGAGCTTGTACGACAACTATTCCAAGTTCACTATCTTCTTAGTGACAAGCATCATTCAGGAATTCATTTCCCAATCTAGATCGGGGAATACCAATGTCCAAATCTCTTCAGTGTAAAACTCATGGAAAAAGAGTTTTACCTCATCACAATTCATCCATATGTTAATAGAGCCCAGTTTGATATCAATGGATATATGCAGAAGATTCTTGGAGCAAAGTATGAACATAACCCTACCATGGAAGATTTATGGGTTACCTGTTCAGACGAGAATGAAGTAAGAAGATGAGAGTTTTCTCGCCTAACCCTTGATCAGATCAAGGCCTTTCACATCAAGAGCCCTCTAGAATCATTCATAAATGATGATGAAGATGTTATTGATCCTTCATATGATTCAGTTTCTTTTACCTCGTTGCCCCAAATTAACTGGACCGAAAGAGATGAATTTTCTCTTGATAACAAGAATCAACCGATCCTTAAAAGAAGCATATCTTGCTACAAAAGAGAACCTTCCAAGTTACAATAAATTCAAGATCATACTTCAGAATCAAAAAAATTACCAACTCGAGGAGGTTTCCATTCAACCAAAGCCTCTCCTCAATCGACCTTGATGCCCTCCAATCATATGCAATAAGCAAGAAAGGAGTGGTTACCAAAATCCACTTCAGCGAATGATGTGTCACGAGGAGAAAAATCTAAAGTCCTATCCCCAGTGAAGGTAGAGAGCGTGTCTCGGGATTTTCTACTTCAAGTAGAGATTCTTCTACTCACATTGTTAATAGTTCTCAGAAGCTAGTGACAAAAAATCCTCATTCGTGCCTTGCACAAGCATCCAATCAGGGGCAGGTAGTCCAAATATCGAACACTTCAGAACCTATAGTTCATGAAGAGATTTCCTAAAATCTCCCAAATGGGCAAGAGGTGGATATCGAGGTTATTTCTTCTGAAATCAAGGTCATAGAAAGGATTCTTGTAGAATATCATGATGTCAAGAACAATGAGAATGTTGTTTCGATCTCCAGGATTTTGTATGTAGAAATAGTGAATGATACTCCTTTTTGGGTTGATTGCGAAGTCAAGAAAAGGAAGAGCGTTTTCAAGGCAATTGACATTAATTTTGACACTCTTTTCAAACTTTCAAATGATGTCATTCCCAAGAAGCCTAAAGTGCTTTCTCGAATAATGGTGGATAGTGACTGCAACATATTTTTGGATCTTGCCATCCGACAAGTTGATGAGGAACGTGATGCCATAACATCTGATGATTATGAAGTTTCCATACTTGGACTTGGGAGGTCCACATTGGAAAGTGACATGGAAATGGATCGAGATTCAATTGATATCGTGATAAAGAGACTTGAGAAATATAAATCTCAGAACTCTCAGTTCAAAGTTGAAAAGAATCGATTGGTGGAATATGTTCAACATCTGATAAATCCCATATCATTCACTTTCCCAGTACTTGATGCAGTGGCTGCCTCTGATGAATAAACTCTCAATTTATCAAAATAAATAAACACATTGGACCATGTCACTAAAACTTGGCTTTCAGAGATTCTCGTTTTAGGCTAAGAGACGATCAAAACAATGGTTAAGCTCCATGAAGATGTTAGTGTGTATTTTGATCCATTTCTTTCTTTGAAGGAAAATTTTGTTTCCAACATATCAAATTTTGATGAGATATTGCCCAGTTTACAAGAGATGATGAGTATGGAATCCTCAGTTTTAGCCATTGAAGGAATTCTCAAATTTGAACATCAAGGGATAAGTTTTCTTTGGTGTCTACATCTCAAATCAAGGAAGATGCTTCTTGAGGATTCTATGATCCATTATGAGAGAATATGCAATGAATCCTTCACTTCACTCTCCTTGATTCAAGAAATCATAGCTGAGATCCCTTGTAACCTCATAAATGAGCATAATCAAAGGTGTTCATCGGAACATGTGGAAGAGCAATTTTCACAATTGTTTAAAGACATGTATACTCCCACCAATAATTTATCTTTAGCTTTGATGGAGCATTGCATCAAATTAAAGAACTTGTTTGAGAATGTTCAATCAAAGATGGTTAATTTAAATGATATTCCAAGTAGGATTTTGGAATTGTAGGTATTTTGTGAGGCTATTATTTGACCAAATGAACCTCCAGAAGAAAAAAAATGTTCGAAACATTGGGAAGGTTCAGATACTTTCAGTTGGCGAAAGCAACAGATCCTAATTTCACCAACGGTTCAAGGAGATAGTTTTCTTGGTGTCTAACAAAGTGGGGGAGTCCATTTCTCATACGTTTGAGATAGGCAGACCCCATTTCAATGGATAAGGCACTAGTTATTATTGTATGTTTTAAAAATGGGATTTTAAGAAAAGGATGTTATTTAGTTTACTTTCGGAAAATTGTGGATGACTTAAGTGATTTCTATTTTTTGTTGCTTTTAATAAAGTTGGTTGAAAAAGTCAAAGGTCACTTAAGTGCCCTATTTAATGTTCATGTAAAACCCTAACTACTTTTAACCAACTTTTGGGTTATAAAAGGAAGCGAGGGGCTCATTTGTAAAGGGTGACTTTGAGAGAGGAGAAGAAAGTACTGTTGATAAGAGAATACTTGTTAGAGAAAACACAAGGAGTCTGCGTGGGAGAGAAGGCCAAGAACAAGGGCGTAGAGGGATAGGAAGGAATTGCATGAACAAGGAAAGTTCAACATTCAGGACTTAGCTAATTTTGAGCATGACGACCTATTTTTAGAAGATGGCGTGTGGAACACACCAACGATGCAGAGACGTGTGCGCCATGCATTGTCTATCTTTGGAGGATCAGATCGAAGCATTTTGCATGGAGACGAGCTAAGAATAGGATTGACACTTCAGTTAACTATAAGAGGTCTATAGATAGCACACTTGCATGTGTGGCTATGCCTGTGAATGGCACGTGGCTATTAATAGCATGCGGCCTATTTTTGGAATAGATAAGCGGTGAAGGGAAAGTCCCCACCCTATATATATGATGTGAGGTACATAGTAGTAATATATGAGTGTGATGGATGTATGGAGGTATAGAGATATACGCATATGACTGAATTACTATATCAGATCCATACGCGCATTGGTATAGATTAACATTATTGTAAGGAGCTTCTGTGTTTATTAATAGATGGAAGATATTGGCTGAACCTAAGTGTCATTCCTGTGTGGAATTGAGTAGTACATGTTATTGATTCAATCATGATTACTATTTAAAGCTTGTTCTTTCATAGATCTGAATGTAGCATACATTGTAGAATGATAGATTAGTTATGAATCTATATGTTTCTTCCTTCATCACACTAACATCCTACTACAACAACCCTAAAGAGGGACCTGGTACCTTTGCGCGCTTCAGGTGAGCGCTCAGTCAAGGCTGAGTGATGTGCCAACATGACTAGGGTGTTATCTGGTAAATTCTAGGCTGAAACATTGGTTCCATTGCCAGGACCTCTTTTTCAGTTGTTTTCAGGATGGTTCATGATGAAGACGTACCAGTTAACTCTAGCAAGTATTGAGGAATGGATACATGATCTGGAGGAAGAATATGCACGGCAGTTCAGCAGTGGATCTGAGTTTAACGCACGCACTTGGGTAGAACAGAATCTATATGACAACTTATATGAGAGATTTTTTGCCATCTTTCCAGTAGAACTATACGAGTGGCTTACTGCTTATGCATCTCAGTGGAATTGGAGGTATCGCGCACTTGTCTAGACACAGGAAGAATTTTAGGCCCTTTATGATGTTGATCTGATCTGGACTCACATTTTGGATACGTGGTTTCATGGTGTTCTAAACAGTTATATTCTGGAATATTCAATTTTGACGTACTCTTTCCCAGAGGTAGCTGAATTCCAGTTTTTGCAGGTATCCAAGAGGAGCATATTTGTGAGGTATTCCACTGGCGATCAAGATCTTGATGGTAACTTTGAACCTGGAGAGTAAACCGATGGCTAACTAAACTTCACCACGCGTGAGGGCAGGAACAGGTTTGGTGAAAGATGGCAGACCTAGCGGCAGAGAGGTAGAGAGAGGAAAGGTGGCTTAAGTATAATGAGGCGCATGAGAGGGAGATAGAGAAGCAACATTCCATTGTAGAAAGTATGGCATTGAGGAGAGAGATGGCTCATGAAGGATTTACAGCTCACGTAGAAGGTGTGGAGCCAGAGCATCAGGAACTCCCCCATCTTGGAAAACATGATAGAGATCCCCCCTCGGCCTCACACAGAAGTGCACCAGCAGAGACTACCTGGACTGTGGGCACACATCTTAATCCACCTGGTGACCTAGCCCTTGCACTTGGTTTTCCAGTATCTAGTACGACAAGTAACCAACAAGCTAACTTGGGAAGTAGGAGAGCAGGAGTAAGTCAGGGAGCAAGTACATCGATGGCAGGACAGATGACTTCAATGATATTTGGAGGAACATTCTTAGGCACATCATCCACACAGAATGTGAGCACGTAGAATGTTGGATTCACCACTGGAAGTGGAACTACCTCACAGACTGTAGGGGTCCAGTATAGTACTACTATCAGAACACAGGGGAGTACATCTACAGGTCCTATTCCCACTACAGGTGGAGGATCAGGAGGTATAGGTGGTTCTAGTTCTGGTGGATCTGGTGGTTCTGGAGGTAGAGGGAACACAAGAGGTTCTGGATCAGGTGGTCAAGGTCTGCAACAACCACATAATATTTATATGGAGATGTCTCTTCATCTTCCAGAGTATAGAGGTATAGAGGATGCTTCCAAACATGTGCATATGTGTGAAATCTTGTGGCACGCTAAAGGGATCATGGCTGCTGAGCGTAAGGCAAGTCAATTTGCTACTACATTACAGGGACGTGCACACAGCTGGTATAGGAAGTTTGACCCTGATCAAACTTGCGTGGATTATGCAGCATTGAAAGATGCTTTCTTGAAAGAGTTCCATATCCCTGAGTTTGAGTAGAAGAGTATAAGTGCACTCAAGGATATCAAGCAAGGCACTACTGAGAGTGTACGTGAGTATGATGCTCATTTTAAGACACTTCTATCTAAGCTATCTTATGATATTCATGCTAGCCAACATGCACAATGGTTCGTTGGAGGATTGATTACACCATTTAGAAGGGCACTGTCACATAAGACATACATTGATCCACACGTGTGAAGCACTGGAGGCAGCTTTGCATGCTGAGGTAGTTGGGAGCATTGACACTAGGCGTTAGTCCATTCTTAGAGGCACATATTGCAGCTATGGAAAAGTAGTTAGAGAAGCTATCAAAAAATTCAGCCCATGAAACGTGCTCAGGAATTTGGTGTACAGATTGTGAAGTGGAAGGTCACACCAAGGATAGTTTCCCTCACAGATCTGTATGCTCATTACTATTGGATTGTGAGATCTGTCATTTGAATCATGATGCTAGTCACTGTCCTTTGTTACAACACATGATAAGGAAGAATGTATCTTGCTTTTGCAAGATTTGTAGGTCCACGACCCATGATACTGAGGATTGTCGGTTGATTGGTCAGATCCAGGATGCTATAGACATTGGGGTACGATAGACAAGTGTAACAGATAATTCTAAGGGTAAGAATGAGCACCAGGATCAGGATCATAATCAAATGTGCTATGACAGGAATGAGGGGCATTTTGAAGGAGGTCATGGAAGGGGACATGGATATCATGGTGGATATGGAGGATGAGGCCATGGTGGAGGAAGAGGTGAGTTCCCTCGTGGAACATGTTATACGTGTGGATCTCCTGACCACTATAGGCATGAATGTCCTCAGAATATTGCATGTTATTTCTATGGGAAGAACCATAGCTATGAAGAGTTCCCAGACTTATATGAGCATCTGAGTAAGCAACATAAGCAAGAAAACAAAGGCACCAGGATGGTTAGAATCTAGTGCATGGTAGAAGATCAGTGGATGCCCAAGATAGCAGAAGGACCTGAGGCATTGACAGTGAAGATTACTACATGCGCTGAAGTGGCACGCACAAGAGAAGCATTGCACCAGAAGCCTACGATCACCAAGGAGGAGGTTTTGCATGCAAGGTACCCAGATCCTGCTCATCAGAAGGAGGTTTACCAGGATACCATGGAAGTGCTAAGGAATCTTCAGGGTGAGATACAGTACTTAAAGGAGCAGAAGAAAGCATCAGAGACAATACAAACTGATATCAATGATCTGCGAGAAGTGTCCAGAATGTTGCACTAGGAGAACATTATCCCACTATTAGGAATTTGGTTAAAGGGGAACACTCCATGCGCAAGTCTTGAGACCAGATGACAGATCCTGCATGTAAATCTTCCCCCTGATAGCATTGACTATGACAAGGAAATTACTCTGAATGTTGTTGTGGATGGGTGGTTGTTGAGCAACATATTGATTGATACAGGTGTGGAAGTAAATGTGCTTACATTAGATGCATGGGTACAAATGGGGAGGCCTCCATTGCAGCCATCATCTAATGTGTTGTTTATGGAAAACCAAACTAAGGCCACTCCCATAGGAGTTTTGAAGGATGCATCTATAACCATACAAGGGGCCAAGTTCACTGGGGATTTTGAGGTATTAGCACTTGCAGAAGCAGACAATTTTCTAGCCTTGCTTGGACACCCTTGGTGTTATGCGAATAATGTTGACTTGAGATTCAATAAGGGGTATATCAGCTTTGAGAACAAGGAGGAAAGGGTTGTGATACCATTGACAGATGGGAAGTCTACACCATATGTTGAGCCTCTAAGTGAGGAGGACTTAAACCAAATTTATGTACGTGCTATTCAGGACCCAGAGGTCAATGAGCCATCAAAAGAAGGCATCCTACAGTGGGAGGATTCTCATTCTATTAGTGATACTACGAGTATTGCTTGCAACAATTGGGCTCATGGTACATATGAATTAGTAGGGCGTGAAGTAAAAAGTGTGGTTGCACGTAAGAATGGACTTCGTTCGGTCCGACAGATAGGTAGCATAGTACCTTGGTATACAGGGGCAGAAGATCTTCCTGCATTTTTGAAAGCCATGGAAACACAGTGGACAGATCAAATTAAGAGAAGAGCTATGTTAGTATATACCTTGCATGGACAACAACACGCTGGTGGGTAGTCCACAGAGATAATCTTATAGAATGGGAAGAGATTGGAATCACCCTATCTATTAGGTTTGTAAGGAACAATGCACCTACATAGATCTACACTTATCATGGTGATCAACCTGTTCAGCATCACATTCAGCAGTGTGAGAGACTCTGGACAATAGGACAGGAAGCATTACCACCTTCACTCTGGGTGCATAGATTGTACTCTACGTTACAAGGATGCACACACGCCTGGTATGTATATGCAGAACTACATCGAGAGACTGGAAACTGGAAAAATTTGACTACAGGGATGATCCAGACCTTTGACTACTTTTCTTCTCAACCTCCAATAGAAGAGGCATTAAAATTTATCAAGCGCTTAACCATGGGAGATAGTGCAAAAGTAGAAGAGCATATTCAGGAATTATTTGGTGAGACAGAGTCTGGAGCACATTTTGAAAAGGAAGAAGAAATGGACTTCATACTACTTGAATGTGCTTGCCTTGAGAAAGAGAAGGGAAAGATGGTTTACATCGTGGATGATGAGGAAGTTGAGAACCTGGATATTGAACATTCACAAGGGGTGCGCGAGGTCTTGGATAGTGCAGACAAGGATACACATGCCTATCACAAACCCATGAAGACAAAGAAGGTGAATATAGGTTCGGAGGCTGAGCCTAAGGAGGCCATAATTGGAGACTACTGGTCAGACTCGGAGGTAGCAAAGATCATTGAGTTACTCAGGGATTATCAGGAAATATTCCCTCGAGGGTATCATGAACTTAAAGGCGTGCATAAATCACTTGGGGAAATGAAGATAAAGCTTAAGGATGGTGCACACCCAGTTAGAAAGAGGCCTTACAGAATGAATCCTAATTTGTGAAAAGGTAAAAGAAGAAATTGATAAAATGTTGAAATCTGGAATTATCAAACCCCTTGATGAGTCAGAATGGGTTAGCCCAATGGTGATCAGTATCAAGAAGGATGGATGAATTAGAATATGTGTGGACTACAGGGAGTTGAATGCTGCATGTGTCACCGATCCATTCCCTACGCCATTTACTGAGGAAATACTAGAAGGTGTTGTAGGGCACGAAATATACTCCTTTACAGATGGGTTTTCTGGGTATCATCAGGTTAGGATTGCTCAGGAGGATCAAGAAAAGACAACATTTACTACTGAATGGGGAAGTTTTTCCTATACTGTGATGCCCTTTGTATTCTCACGCATAGTTGTTTAGGCATTCAAATATTTTATTCACAACTTCTTACAGGTCTACCTAGATGATTGGACAGTATATGGGCTTGTGAAAGATCATTGTGACAATCTGTGCTTAATGTTTGAACGGTGCAGATAGTTGAGTATCTCTTTGAACATCAAGAAGTGCATATTTGCTACACCATTTGGAATACTGTTAGGACATATAATCTGCAAGGAAGGTTTGCTCGTTGATCCAGCTAAGGTTGCAGTCATTTTAGGCCTGGAAGCACCTACCAGTCAAAGTGAGGTGCACAGATTTTTAGGTCATACAGGATATTATAGAAAATTCATCAAAGGGTATGCCAAAATTGTTGCACCCTTGGAAGAGTTACTGAAGGGGAAAGGTACATTTTATTGGGGAGAACCACAACAACGCATTTGAGATATTAAAAGAGAAACTTACTACCACCCCATTCTGCGCTTTCCCTCATGGGATAAACCATTTCATGTGCATGTGGATGCCTCTGGCATGGCCATTGGCACTGTGTTAGCTCAACCTAGAGAAGGTATTGTCGATCATCCAATTTGTTTTGCTAGTAGGAAGCTGACTCCTGCTGAACAAAATTATACAACTACAGAGCGCGAAGCTTTGTCCATGATCTATGCATTGCACAAGTTTTGACAGTACTTGTTAGCAACACCATTTGTGTTTTATACAGATCACATGGCATTGAAGTACTTGGTAAACAAGCCCATCTTACAGGGGCATATGCAGATGGGTACTCCTATTTCAAGAGTTTGATTTCACAGTTGTGGTGAAGCCAGGGAAAAGCAATTCTGGACCAGACCATTTATATAGAATTAACTCAGGAGAGGAAGCATAGAGACAATTGAATAAACCATGCCAGATGCACAGTTATATAGGTTACAATGTGTGCCATCAGAATTAGAAGACATTGTTGTCTTTCTGTGGACTGGTATAACACCAGAAGGAATGAAGGCATTAGAAAAGAAACAACTTGCTATACGCGTGACACCATTTATGTTAATCAGTGGTGACCTCTACAAGTTAGGTAGAGATGAAGTATTATGTCATTGTGTATTAGAGCATGAGCGCAAGGATATTATGGAAGAAGCTCATGGTGGTATTGCAGGAGGCCATTATGTAGGTGATGCGACTGCCCAGAAGATCCTACTTGCTGGATTATGGTGGGAGACATTGTATAAAGACTGTAAAGAATATTGTAAGGCATGTGATCATTGTCAGTGCCTAGGAAAACCAGGGCAAAGAGATGAGATGCCTTTGAGACCAATTACTAGTGCCGAACCATTTGAGAAATGGGCCATTGACTTTGTAGGACCTATTTCACCAGCCGCGCGTAGGACTGGATCATGCTATATCATTACTTGCATAGATTATCTCACACGGTGGGTAGAAGCAACACCTACAAAGGACTGTACAACAGCTACAATGGCTAGGTTTCTATGGGAGAATGTTCTTACAAGATATGGATGTCCTTTAAGCTTGACAAGTGATAGGGGTACACACTTTTTGAATGAGACAATCAGGATCCTATTAGATGAGTTTATGGTTGCACACCATAAAACTACACCCTACCATCCTCAGGAAAATGGAACTGCTGAGGCTTTCAACAAGATTTTGAGCCAGACTTTGACAAAAAATTGTGATGTTGGAAGAAAGGATTGGGATGAAAAAGTGTCAGCTGTTCTTTGGGCATATAGAACAACTTACAAGTGATTGAACAAAGCCACAATGTTTCAGCTGGTGTTTGGCATGGAAGCCATTCTCCCTATAGAATTTATGTTACCTTCTTTGCACATTGCACACACTGGAGGTCTAGCTAATGAACAAGATTTAGAAGAGCGTATCGAGAAGATGATTCAACTGGATGAGTGACGAGCCATAGCACGATGGAGTCAGAAGTAGGAAAAGGCCAGGAAGAAGGCATGGCATGACAGAAACATAAGGGATAAGAAGTTTGAGATTGGACAAATGGTACTTCTTTATGACTCTAAGTTCTTGTGCCATCCAGGAAAGCTCAAAGTACATTGGTTGGGGCCGTATGTCATCACTTACATACTTGAATCAGGTGCTTGCTAGTTAGAAGCACTTGATGGAACATGGCTACCCAGTTACTTTAACGGGAGTAGGCTGAAGCCCTACTATAAATAAGACTTCTTGGTGTTTGTAATAAGGTAGTATTGCCATTTAGATTAGGTTTCCCTTCTTTATTTCCTTCCTTGTCACTATGCTTTGTAAATTTAGTTTTTGTTCTTGTGTAAAGCGCATGCTTGCACGCATGAAGCTAATTACTATGTGAAGAATGTTTATGCGTAGAGGACTGCACATACCTTTAGTGTGGGGTGGTTGTAGTTATCCAAGTAAAAGACCATGGGAATTGAAAGGTGAAAGGAATAAGCTGCTACGGGTGTGCTTTAAGTCAAAAGAAGATTGCTTCTCAAAAGTGACCAAGGATGGAGATGAATGAAAGGATAGTATAACATGAGGTAAGCGAGGCCATGATAACTACAAGGGGAAGGTACACTGACGAGGTACTCAAGTGCAAGTGTGCACTGAAGAGAATTTGGTGACCATAGGGTAGGAAGGCGCGCTAGAAGGTTATATTTAGGGTGTGAATATGTACCACACAGAATGAATGAATTTGGTCAGTAAATGAGAGGATATTTGGTAGGTGAAGGAGCAATAAATGCATCAAAATTTGAAAAAAAAAAATTATATAAGGATGGGATGCAGATTCATTTTTACCATTGCGACTAAGAGAATTTGAGGAAAGAGCCAATTGCGAAGAGCTGAGTGATCAGGTTAAGGTGTGAAGGGTGTGAAACCAAGCATGATAAATAGATCTGTGTGAAAAGAAGCTTGTGTCCCCAGTGGTGAAGGGTTTGAGTGAAGAAAGGAGGTAGAGAGGAGTTAGGGCACAAAGTTTCCACCTAGGGCATGATTGAATCGAGCTAGGGTTTGATTCACAAAGTTGCAGAGTTAAAGAGGAGACATTTGCAAGGAAAAAAATGGCACCCAAGAAGGCATCTGCAGCAGTAGCAAAAGGAAAGAAGAAGGTGGTCATCGAGGAAGAAGAGATGGCACCCGAAAGTGACTTTTCAGAAATGTAATATCCAGAAGGAGTCATCATTGGCCAGGAGTGGGATTCACCCATCAGAAAGAGAAAAGTGAGTGAATACAATCACAGGACCACGGAGAACAAGAAGGAGCTCGATTCCTTGCTCACTGCTAGGACGAACAAGCGTACGGCGGATGACATGCCAGTTTATGATGATGCAGGTGAGAAGCTTCTGAAGAGAATTGGGGTCTACCAATTATATGAGCTTCCATATTTTGGGAAGTATGAGCCCTTGTATCAGTGGCTCATGAGCAGAGTGCACGAGGACTTCTTCTACTTTGCAGGACATAGAGTTAGAATCTCATCTGCGCTTATCTCATCAGTTATAGGTTTGAAGGCCACAGGAGAGGACATAAAGAATGATCTCATAGATAAAGCCATGATCTTAAAGACCAGACAGGAGTTGGGGTACCTGAAGGGTCCACGTGGTATGGATATAGACAAATTGAAGAACTTTTCGGTTGTGCAAGCAGCAACACACCTTGTTACAAAGTTGAATGATCAGGAGCAGTGGTCACAGGTAAATACTATGTGGTTACACATTGCGTGTAAGATGTCAGAAGGAGAAATCTACAATATTGCAGGCTATATTGTAGAACAAATAGTCGAGGAAGTGCACACAGGAGGGAAGATCAGCTTTGGGGTTGTTCTACTATCACTAGTATTCATGGAAATTGGAGTACCAGATGGGCCGAAGGAAAAAGTATGGGAATACCCCATGGAGAATAAGTCACCAGCTGAAAGGTTCAACAAGTATCTATGTAAAGGGGCCATGACAGATGATGTAAAGCAAAGGGTAGAGAAATGGTATGACAGGCTCCACGTGACATTTGGAGAAGAGTGGCACATCCCAAAGGACCTACCATCAGTAGTAGGGAAACAAGTCCAGTTTTTGTATATCAACATTTCTGCATCACATGCTTCCCAATGAAAGATGGAGTCTGGAGCCCTTGGTGTAAATTTCCTTACGCATTCACTACAAGGTATTTCCAAGCATCTGTTCACAGATTTACAGACACGCACCAACTAGTATTCAATGCAGATAAGGTAGACTGTGACTACCACACATTGAGAAAGAAGTATGTGTATCCTGGAAGAAGTGCCTTCACCGAGAGGATCATTTCAGAGGTGTTGAATATTAAGCCAATAAGTCTGGTTGTAGCAGATGTAGGGGCAACATTGGTGTATCTTCAGCTGAAGCCAAAGATGGAGAATAACAAGTATGTGGAAGGTGAGTTCACACTTCCAGCACCACCAAAGGGAAAGCATACAATGGAGAACATCCCAGTGCCTAAGCCCACAGAGCCAATTGAAGTGGAGGATGAGGAGGAGGAGCATGAAGATAGTGGTGGTTTGGAGCATAGAGGTAGGAGACATCCTACAAATAAGGGTGAAGCTGAGTGTGCCATTACACCACCTCAGCCACAAGAGGGGGATGATGAGGACTTGAATGCAGTCCAAGGGGAGCACAAATTTAAGAGGGTGTTTAGGAGAACAAGGACCCAAGGTGCTACTCCAACCACGGTGCACAGATCACCCAGAATCTCTCCACAGAAGGAGGAAACCGTGCAAAGAAGGAGGAAACTGAAGTTAAATGAGGAGGTGGAAGAGTCAGAGGAAAGCATGCCTAATTCTCCCACACTTCCAGAGAACATAGAAGAATAGGGTGAGGAATCAAAGGGAAGAGAAGAGGATGAGAAGGGACCAGAGGAGACAACTGTCGAGAATGTTCAGGACATGGAGACACAAGTCCCAAATTTGGAAGCTAAAGTCCCTAAGCAGCAATGGTCTAGAAGAACAAGTGGAGAGCACATTCCACCAGCCATGGGGTATGCAGAGGATGCAGGTAAAATTGTTTGTGCCCACTTCCAGAGCATGATAGCACAGAAGGATTTATTCAGCTGGGAGCTAATGGATGAGGATATGGTGACTGTGTGCACTCAAAAGCAACTGTCATGGTCAATGCACACCCACATGGATGAGCCTGAATTTGATGTATGTGAAGAGTCATGCATTTTGAGATGGCTGAAGAAGGCACCCCAAGCTAGACACATGACAGTAAAGCCTACTATCATGTCAGATGAGTAGGTCAGCAATGCATTGGTGAAGGTTTCTGCTGAAGTGGCTAGAAGAAACATGGAAAAAGCTGCAACAATCAGAGCACTGTGTGAGGAGCTGAAGACAAAGGATGTGGAGATAGCATGCATAACACAAGAGAGGGACTTCACATAGAAGAAGAATGAAGTATTTATCAGCATCGTAGAGGAGATTGGGGACAATGTCATCAGAGCAAGGCCACACTTGGAGGCCAAGGTACCACAGACGTTTCCTTCAGCGATACACTATGTAGGAAAGTTGGTGGACTTGGTACTTGAAGATGAACCTCTACACATGACAGTGCCAAGGAAGTCAGAGAAAGATGCAGAATGAGAGAAAGCCTCAGTGATGTGAAATATTGCATCTTATGAAGGGCTGCTGCAAGCATTACAAGAAGTATTGAAGAAAGCAGACTAGGATTTAAATATCTGCACAGCTCCAGAGGTGCTTATCAACATAAAGACCCTAGAAGAAAACAATGAGGTCTAGAAAGCAATGAAGGATGAGACATTGGGCCACGCAGAAAGATTATCAATAGTTAAGTAGAAGCGCGAGGCCCTGGCAGCAGCACAAGAGCCACACAAGACTCGGCTGGAAGAGCTTGGGAAGCTAATTGCGCAGAAGATGGATCTTTTAGAAGGAAGAATGACATCAATGTCCAGCATTGTGTTGGTTCTACAGAATGAAAAGGGAGAGATTGTGAGGGATGAGTTGGAATCCATTGTTGTGGACATCCCAGAAAAAGTAGGACAAGCACTCACTGAATGGCAGGTTTTGGAGGCCGAAATAAAGGAGTATCTAGAATTGATACTTCAAACTGATACAGAGGAGGTTGTCTCATAACCTCATAAAAATTCTTTATTTGTCTACATTCTTTCATTCTTATTCTTTCCATTATTCTATTCTTTACTTCAATTTTTGGAGGAATACCCATTGTCGGGATGACAATGAGATTAGTGTGGGGTAATGTTGATCAGAGAATACTTGTTAGAGAACACACAAGGAGTCCACATGGGAGAGAAGGCCAGGATCAAGGGCGCGGAGGGATAGGAAGGACCCACGTGTGGAAGGCAAGTTCAACATTCAGGACTTAGCCAATTTTGAGCATGACGACCTATTTTTAGAAGATGGCATGTGGAACACACCAACGATGTAGAGACGTGTGCACCATGCATTGTCTATCTTTGGAGGATCAGATCGAAGCATTTTGCATGGAGACGAGCTAAGAATAGGATTGACACTTCAGTTAACTGTAAGAGGTCTATAGATAGCACACTTGCATGTGTGGCTATGCCTGTGAATGACGCATGGCTATTAATAGCATGTGGCCTATTTCTGGAATAGATAAGTGGTGAAGGGAAAGTCCCCACCCTATATATATGATGTGAGGTACATAGTGGTAATATATTAGTGTGATGGATGTATGGAGGTATAGAGATATACGCATATGACTGAATTACTGTATCAGATCCATACACGCATTGGTATAGATTAACATTATTGTAAGGAGCTTCTATGTTTATTAATAGATGGAAGATATTGGCTGAACCTAAGTGTCATTCCTGTGTGGAATTGAGTAGTACATGTTATTGATTCAATCATGATTACTGTTTAAAGCTTGTTCTATCATAGATCTGAATGTAGCATACATTGTAGAATGATAGATTAGTTATGAATCTATATGTTTCTTCCTTCATCATGCTAACATCCTGGTACAATAACCCTAAAGAGGGACCTGGTACCTTTGCGCACTTTGGGTGAGCACTTAGTCAAGGCTGAGTGATGTG
>CM034151.1:258674767-258900689 GCA_019776745.2 Taxus chinensis | reverse complement strand
CCAAGAAACCATGTAATAATAGCTGAAAAATACTTGGTAAATAGATTATTCAATGTACGACAAACATTTTTATCTCAATTGATCAACACATAAATGAAAAAACCAAAGATAACAAATGTGTAATTAAAACTTTGGGTAACAACAGGCAGCCATCATCAAGGGCTGAAAACCCTAATTAACTGCTCCAAAATTCACAAAACATGATCCAACCTTATAAAATGAACCAAATCTAATTATGAATCAAGAAAGAAGTTGTCGTAGAAGGCACCAAATGACACCTCTAACACAAGTTCGCCCAGACTAGGAAGGCGTATCAATCGCATGCAAAATAATGAATGACTTCCATTGTTTTCCAAATCCCTAAATCTGCAACTTATGTTTTCACTTCAACCAAGAATATGGGTTTTGTCCACACCAACCAGCTCTCATAAGGTTCCATCCCTTCTTGAATAACCACACAATTGGATTTCGCTCCAAAAGTGAAGCAACAAGACGCAACCAGCCAAATCAATTTAGAGTAACTTTGTCAAAAATGAATAGAGTGCAAATAAGTTATACATTCTTAACATTAACCCCAACTTGCGCCAAAAGACCAATACATGCATGACCTGACCTCTCTTTTTCATGCTTCATTTTAATCTTTAATTGTAGCCTTTAAAATCCACCAAAGCCAGCCGGAGCCTGCTTAATGAAGAAAACACTACAAAAAAACATTAAAAATAGGAAAAAAAATCATATAAGAAGCAATTCCTTCCCTACCATTCAACTTCATTGGCCACAGCAAATTGATCGGCAAGAATCCCAAAATAATTGCTCTTAATTGAAAAAGGGGACATAACCTCACACTTTTGCGTTTCCTAGACCCTTACTATTTTTGTCATAAGGTTGAATCACTTTGGTCTTTTGACATCTTTTCCTAAACCATTACCCTTCTTTTAAACCCAATGGATTCTCCTAACAAATTTCCTCAATATTCTACAGCGTATCAACAAAGTTCAATTAATTCTATTACATTGGCCTCAGATATAACATCATGTCCTTTGTTCCTCTCGCAGGAGGCAATACTACCTTCATGCTCATAAAATCTACTCCCGGATTTCGCCACTTAAGTTCTTTTTTGCTCTGCAAATGTACGTTTTTGGCACTAGTTTTTAACAATCTCGAAGGAATTCCGGAGATCTTGAACCCCTTTACTTTAATTGATATTATTTTGGGTCACAATTTATCTTACGATTGCACATCATGGCCAAGTCCTGACTCACAAGAAGCTTTAAAGGGGAAGGCATCAAATCAACTCCTCCATCAAAAACTTTTGAAATATCTAAACATATCTAATTCGCATTTGGAATTGTGAACAGATGTACTTTATGACACATACCTCTGACATAGTTGAAATTTATTGTTTCCTAGCTTGCATCAGATAATACACACAAATATTTCCAATTGATTGCCTAGTTCAAAAACTGATCTCTCCGAATCTAGTGAATCATAAAAACTTACTTAGATTAGGACATGTACTACGGCCTCGTATTCCTGGTTCAAAATGAAGTAATCCAAGCCTCGATAAAGTCGCATTCTTGTAGAAACAATGGCCTCCACGAAAGATTAATCTCCTGTCGTCCACATTAAAAATAATCAAAAAAAAAAACTAAGCTATGAAATTAATTGTCAGTTCTGAACCACTTCCTCCAATTCATCCCTTCATCCATTTTAGATCTTCCAACTCCAGATTTAAGCCCCAATAAACTTGCAATTAGGTTTTAAATGACAATCAAGAATTCATGTAGTCGATAATAAGAGCTAATCCCATAATACAAATTGTTAGGTTTTCTCAACAACCCAAGACTGAGAGATCTCCAACATCTTATACCTAAAAACACCCCCACCACCTCTTACCTCCTCCCAAGAAAGGTGTCAAGGTAGGTCCTTGTTAGTTATTTAAAAATAATGCAATCTAAAACCAAAAGCTGTTATTTTTGAAGAATATCATTTTGCATGTTAGATTAGCCATTCAATTCGGAAAATCCCTGTCCATCACTTCCAAATCTTCCTAACATCTGCTAATAGTTCAGCTTGAAATAAAGTCCACTTTAATCCGAGAGATAAGAGCTTTTTAACCGCAAACTCCTTTGCCTGGCAAGGTTAATGTATAAACTTGTTTGGTATGAAATGAAGCGGGCTTCTCATGCTTCTACCCTACTTCTTACTTGTATTCAGCTTATCATTTGACAGGTCTTCCAACTGGCTTTCCCCTATTGGTCTCCATTGCTGTCCGCTATGGTCCAATTTTGGCATTATCCTAGAATATCGAAGTGAACACAAATGCGGACCATGTAATTTTGTTCCCATAGTTACCATCTTCAATGACAATAATACGTAGCATGTTCTGGTTAAACCCGTTTTCTTTTCCTTATAGACTCCATACCTACTGAGACACTTTTTTGTATTCCATTTGTTTAGCTTACCACCCTTGCAGAATCTTCTGCAGGTTTTGAATTGTGTTTATATTTTTATCACTCTCAGCAAGTCTTCAAGAGTTTTGTTCTTAGCAACGGAAGTCTGAATCAGCCATATTATTTGAATATAAAAAGTGTCTTTTCAGAAAACGACGTGGGAATAATAGCTATGCAAAAAAACAAGCTGAGAAATATGAATCACAATTGTGTTAAATCCATTGTTGTTCTTCTTTGCATTGAGAGCCTTATATTCTAATTATTCACTGGAATAGGACAAGGAGCATCAATGAGTTGCATATATTGAAGAGAGCAACTGTAGTTCACAAGGTTAATATTCTGATTTATGTCATGTGAACCATCTGGAGCGCAATGATCCATCCCTTCGCCTGCATTATCAAAATCTATTATGAAACTCCCATTTGGATAGCGAAAGGGTTTCGTGTCATTTATTACATAAATAACAAGTAACCATGGAACTGCAATCATTCTTTGTTATTTTGACTCAAAAGGAAAGTTAGCAGCTCATGGTGACTGTATTGTAAGTCAAGATTAATTTTTTTTCTATTGCTAGAAAATATATGATGATTTCTTGTATAAGAATGGAAGTCGTGGAGAAGGAAATCAATGCGTAAAAAGTGGGTGCCTTAAGCCTTACTTTCAATTCCCTTCTTGCTTTTTCATTTTTATTAAGGAACCTGCGTTCAAATGCATGCTTTGTGTCATTTTTCACGCTGAAATTCTGGTTTTAAATCCTCTGTTGCCCTTCTTATACACTGCACTGCATTCCTAACCAAAAGAAAAGGGGCAATCTTAAAGTATCAGAATTGTGGTCAACTATACTGGTTTTAGGGTGACAGTGGTTTCACACGGTATTGGCATTGGCACCGAATGTCACCTCCACACTCACTCTCACTCACACCACGTACGCACTTTGGTGGCCAGGTGGAATGTAGTCCGGACCGTTGTGTGAGCATGGTATCGGGTAGATATGGATCTTCATTTCGGATTATCTTTCATATGATCCTTCTATCCTCAATTTCATGAAAGAAAGATGAGATCCTTGCGGACTCTACATTTTAGTATTTTTATCATAGGATGGTAATGCTAGCATTCATTTTTGCCAGACGTAAAAAATAGTGGACTATCATTGTGGAATTGATGTCATGCTTAAAAAAGATCCATCGACCTGCATATAACTTGTGTCATACTTTCCCTGCATTGAAAATGCTAATGATGCCATACTAGTATCATTTATGTCAAAGACATGTCCAAAATAATATGCATCCGCTAATTTTAGATATTCACTCTTCTAAAGCTTAGTGAAAGAAGGCCTACAGTGCTGGTTAGCAAAACTTCGATTTGGGCTCTTGATTGTGTTTTGGGTGGAGGTATAAGAAACATTTCTTTTCATTACTGGATCCATTCTTTGATATTTAATTTTTCCATAAGAAAAATCCTTTACCAAGTGCTAATTTATTTGACCAATGTATACTTTTATGCAAACTGTCTATAGGCGGTTTATTTAGAGTATTTTAACCCTCTTCTTATGTACAACATAGCTAGATCCATGGTTAACTATGTATACGCTGTAAACTATCGGTCGAACCCATAGTGCTGATAACTTTGACAAACTATATCATTTTTAATGTGCTGTTTTCTAATGAATGTTTCGGAAGCTGCGTGGCAAGGAGGAAAAAAAACATTGTTTTTGTTATCAATCCCTTAAGAGTAGGGAAAAGGTTACATTCCATCTGTGTACGGATGTCTGAATCCCAAATTTTACACTGATGCAATCATTGATTGCTACATGTGGAATATGAAAAGTGGTGTGTGTCTCCACTTTGAACCTCTTGAGACTATTATTCCATTAGGGATTACCCTTACAAAATGCTAACATTTGATATTCAGATTATTTGCCGATAACCTTGGAAAGTTATCTTTAGAAGGTCCACGGCCATTTCTTGGGTACATGGAATCTAAGGGTTGACTTCATACTTGGTTGTAATCTCCTTACTCATGTCTTGAAAATGAAGCTGGGCTCGCTATAGCATTCTAATCATTCTTTTGTATCCTTGCATATTGTACGCAAACATGGAAATTGCTGAGAAATGGGAAATTGTTTCATTTATCATCCATCAGCAAGGGAGGCAGAATTTGTAATAATTCTCGTTTTTTTTTTTATTCTGAGATAACAACTCTACTTATGGTGTGTCACTTGCCTCTTTTATAAACGTTATATGACAGCCAATGAAGCTTCCACTCTAGTTTAGATGTAACCGTGAGCCCTCCAATGAGTTTGAAATATCATTTTAATTTTAGAGTTTGTAAGACACTTGATTCCTTTCACAAATGCCTTTGGACCATCTAAATGATGGACAAATGATGCTGTTTAGTTTTATGCCTTAGTATATGCTTTCCTTACTATTTATATAACTATTGGCCTTTGAGACAGCTTGAAGATCATGGAACATTACTATTGTATCACAATATGAGGTAACTTCGATGCCAACCGTCCCTTCTACCATTTGATGTGCCTTCTTTGTCCTCATATCATTAGTCGTAACGTACATTTATCAATTTTAATGCTTACTTCCATTTTCAAAACATGATTTTTTTCTGTTGAGCTCTTGGGTTCAATCTTTACCTGATATGAGCAGTCCAAATGACAGAAATAAACACTTCGAAGGTTTGTCTTCGATGTCTATTAATCCATGGCGAGGATGCTCAGACATACCTTTGAACTATTGGACATAAATCCTTCATCGGAACACCTTTTTCCAAAGCTTTCCATGCTATCAGACTAGAACATGTCTTTATTAGTGTAAAATTTCAAATACAATAACATTTTTTGAACTGTGGATTATGACATTTTTTTCTTCTGAGTACAACTTTGCATTATTGTGGTGAACGCCCTATGGTTGCTCACATTTCTCTTAAACTAAAGCTCTTTTTTTTTGATTTCTAGATCCAAATAATTTTGAAGTGTAGACAAATTTATTCAAACTTCATCCTAAATGTAAGGTAATTGAGTTAGTTATCACTGTTTAATTTTCTCTATATTCTTAACCTTGCATTGATGACACTTTCATGGGTCCCGTGAAGCATCCTTCTTGTTATTAAAAATATCTATAGTTGCGAAATCAACAGACTCGACGATCTAACCAAAATGTAATACTATTAGTCCAAGAATCAGAATTTACATCAACACATGTCATTCAATAGCCAACCTTCTCAACCTCAGTCCAGCCTATTAAAGGGAACATAGTGCTGATTCACTGACATTTCATCTTTATTCATTTCTCCGCCCAAAATGGGGTAAAAAAAATTTCAACATCGAAATATGATTTATAAGCATCTATTTCTAATATTTCCAAAGAACTTGATTCACTAACGATCATCCAAACTGTCCCAATTTCTTGAAAAGTGCTTGACAAATTCCGAATCTGTTCTTCAAGGAATCAATTCTAACATACACAAATCGTCTCACAATGCAATGTGAACATTGTGTGTTGATGAAGAGAAAAACAATGAAGAACAATACAATTGAATTGAATAAGAAACCTAAAAGGTTAGTCGTCTTTAGAAGATATTTGATGACTTGAGAGTGTAGATAAGATAGGATCCTGAACGAAAAATCTCACCACTATCTAAAATAAGAAAGTTTAATCTAATGATTTGTGTACGAAGAAATATGGGTATGGTTCATCAAATGAAGAGCCAAAATTGAAATCCAAAGAGCGAAAAATAAATCAGACTTCCTTTCTATAGCAAACCGAGAGCTCACTTCTCCTTGCAAACGTGAATTTCTAAAATCATACCTATTTTGCAGAGTAACAAACCATTGCCTGCAAGATGATGAAAGGAAACACCTTCAGAAGAATTTAAAAAGAAAGCATTTGACGAAATCCCAGTGACATCCATCAACAATACATAACAACCAAAGACTAGACAACCAAACCGACTTAGGAGGCAAGCTAACCTAAATAGAAATTCTTTCGAACCAAATTCACAGTAGAAGATCCAACATCAAAAGGATTATAAAATTTGCAGACTAAATGGGCTTCCCTCGTACCTTAGGGAAGTGTCAGGTCGGATTATGTCCCTTCTAGGCTAAACTGAGAAGCAAGGTTTTGGCTCAAACCAAATGACAACTTCTGATTTTTATTACACTGCCACTGGTCATCACTTAAACTTATAAGAATAATAACGAAAATGGGCATTAGCAACAAAATTACATTTAAATATTATTGACAGCAAAAAGAATTCATATGAAGCAACAATAATCACACTAGCCATGACGAACTTGATTTTCTATTTCCAGGGCGCGAACTATAGGGCTTCAAGACAGATATTCTTAGTATATATGATGAAAATCAATATAGAAATATCTCAAACCACTTCAATAAGTCCAACAAGATGAAAATTTGAAGCAAATATAATCTTTTATAATTTAAAACTCCAAGTCAAACACAACTGAAACTCAAAATTCATAAAATCCATTAATACTTGAGTTCTTCAGCACAAACAAATGCTCAAAATGATCTATGGAGAGTACTAGCTATCAAAATAAAAGTGAAAATCACAATTCCAACCATCGGGAAACCCTCCAAAAGTGATCCCGAACTTAACCAGTGGTGATCAAGTGGAGAAGGGCCAACACCCTGAACAGTGACAAAGAGTAGAAGCCCTATCAACAGATAAACACGCGCTATTCGAAACCAATGAAGTCCACTTGTGACTCCTGAATAAACACCAATGCCACAACAAACGCAGGGTCTTCCGTCCCCAAGTATCCTATTGAAGGTTTTCATCCTCAATAGTAACCAAGGAAGTTTCGTACTTCAAATCGCAAGAAGAGAAGCTACAGACAACTTCAAACTAATAAATGTCAAATGATAATGATAATCGATTAATGATAAGATAAATGATAATGAATCCCCCCTTCCTCCATCAACCTCCTTAAGCCCTTCTTTAGCGCTAAGAAATGAATTAGAAGATCTAATTTTGTTAACCGACTCTAATGAAGGGGAATGCACTTTTATCTTCACTTAAAAGACCCAACCTCATTAAAGGCAAGTAATTTTATCTCCATTAGCTCCAAGAGAAACTTGACCTTAATGAAGGAGAAGATAGAAGTTCATTTTTTCTTTGTCATTCACCTATTACCTAATCGAATCACTCTAAGCCATAATTAGTAATCAAATAAATAAGGAAAATACAATCACTTACAATTATGGCAACGTTCACCTCCCTTGCTTTTTTCCTTGAAGCCCACAGAAGGCGGAATGGGCCCAAGGCCTTCATAGTGACTAGCGTGGAAAAGGGGACATTACAGTCCTCCCTTCCCAAATTTGCTTTCCGTCAAGCAAATGTAAACTCATATGCCCAAGTATCATCATATCAAGGTAGAGGAAACATGTTGTAGTGCTCCCATAATCTGGATCTACATGCCTGTTAAATGAAGGAGTTTCAATCCAAACAAACTCATACCTCTGCTGCCCCTCTCTTCATTGAAGTCTTCTTTATCTTCCACTTCAAAAATGGCAGCGACATCTCTTTCCTTTTCATACTCAGTTGTACCAAAATCTCTCCAAACTGCTGTAGTTTCCATTATAGAGCAAGAAATGGATGACTAATCATCTTGACCAGTTATCCATCTGATTACAAGATGTAAATCAAATTGTGGATGGGCTGGAAACAAGATACAACGGCCATAAAAGACTTGGGACCTCATCCAAATCAAGGCTATCAGGTCTGATTTATGTTTTTCTTCCAGATGTATCCTTCTTCCCACATCATCCAATGATGAAATCCTTCCTAAACGTGCTTGGTTGCTGCTGCCCATGAATTTTGCATGCTCAGCCATATGACATTGATATAACTAGCAAACTGAAATCTTACTAGAAGGGACAATTTTCTGAGTAGTGTAGAAACTGAAAATCATCTTATAACAACTAAAATTTTGAGAACAACAAATCTATAATAAAAAACAATAGATACATTGGTTCTTAATTCAAGATTCGTATAGCCCACACTTACCCCAACTTGATGTAGAAGATGGCTTTCAACAAGAAAGCTCCAACTTGCACATAATTCTTCAAGTGTCCCCCACAAGGAAGTAATACTATGCATGCCCAAAAATAACCAAAAATTATCACCATGAAGTATTTATCTAAGAGTAGACCCTTGTTTTTCTTTATGCCTTGAGTGCTCTGAAAATATGTCTCTTCCTTTTTCGTGGTAGCCATGCTTGGAACTCCATCCATTCTACCTTGAAGTATTGCCTTCTTCCTTTTCTCCTTGAGTTCCAACATAAGATGTAAACAATATATACCAATACTTATGCTCACCTCCTTTGGATGGTTGTTAACTTGCTGATTTGGAATTCCAATTGTTGCCTCCAAGCTGCCCCTCTGAAATTTCTTCACTAATTGGTTTGGATCAGACCATAGGTGTACAAATAAGTGGTTGTAATAGCCATGTACAACTCTAAATTTCTTTCCAAGCAATGCCAAAGATGTTGGGATGTTGGATTTGCTTAATCTCAATGATTGAACCCTCTTACAAATCATTTTAAGTGGAAAGAATGTATCCAAACCTGCACATCTCTTGCTGCCCATATAAGATATGCACCACCCAATACCTAAACTTGGGAAGAAAAGCACATCATGGCTGTAGCATAGTACTTCCAACTCAAAAATCTTGGATATTAGTAACATAGGAAAGATGCAACAGTTGCAATACTTGAAATCCCTTTCACACATCATGTTAAACCCAAAGAGCTTCATCATATATGACAATCTACAACTGTCCAAGGAGAGTACTATCCATCCAAAATATGAATTCAGAAAGAATATCTTACCATTTTCCGACATCAAGCTTCTTGCTGCAGAAACTTTGATTATCTTGATAACCTTGCCTTGGAGTGTAGAACTTGGCTTCAAAGAACACTCCAGGAGTAAATCCTTCACAACTTTGTTAGGATACATAACAAGTTCAAAACGATCCTTCATAAAATTTCTTTTTAACTATATGCATGGAGTAGCAATATTGAATGCAACAAGGACTTCCTCTTTCTTATAACTCAAAGGATCATCCGGAACCCAAACCTTTATTTTCACATAATCTTGAACTTGTACGGAAAGATCTATGTGCCTTGTGTTACTCAACGAGTTCTCCACATTATCACCAATTATATTACGAGGCATCAAACATGAAATATGATCATTCTTTTCAATAAATTGCCCATGATGACACAAGTATGGCAGTGCCATAGGAGGAGACAAAATGTGATCATTTTTATCATATCTTGAGATTCCAACAAGGAGCTCACCCTTATTTTGTTGGTACTTGTTTGGAACATCTTTAGAACTCTCTTCAAGGTTATGAACCCCTTCAATCTGCCCATCATTGATTGTTGTTCGGAAAATTCCAGCGAATCGTAAGTAATCATGAAGAACTGGAAGTGCCCTTCCTTCATGGACATACCCTTCCATAATGTCGCCCTCATATACTTCATGCAAATCTGATTTTTCTTCTCCATTTTTCTGCCACATGCAATCATTAGAAATCAAGGAATCATCATTGAATATCAAAGGAATTTTACCTTCCAACTCGTGCTTCATGATTTCCTCCTCTTTCCTAGGCTCATGCTTTAAGATTTCATCAAACCCTTGACCCTTCATACTGTTGTTTTGAAAATCAGGAAACGACCCGTTCTTGGAAAAAGTGATGGGTACTTCTACCTCTTTCTTTGGAGATTTTGTTGCATCAAAAACCCTTGTTGGTTTTTCATCTAGCAACACCTCTCCATGTCCTTCAACATGGTCTTATTGGGAATCCACCTCAAAACCCTCTTGCAGATATGATTTTTCTTTTTCTTCTTTCAAGAGAAACCCCTTTGGGTTAGGCTCTTTGGCATTTTCTTTTGGTCTAGGGTTTAACCCTAGCATCTTCATCCATGCCCTGGTTGTCCCCTTGTTGGAACCATCAAATGTGGAGAGCGTCACCTTCCCCAAGGCATGTTGAAGATCTTCCTGTGGCGCTTGAGGTCTAGGCTTGGGCCTTGACCTACCCTTGTTCACCCCTATGAATTTGGCAAGCGAAATAACATCGCGGATCTCATTCGAAAGAGCCCTGTATTCTTAATAGATAGCCACGATGTTGTGACCCACTGAATGTCGTGCTTCCACCTATGGAATGACTTCTTTATTTGGTAAGAACCTAGGTCGCCAATCCATGTATGTATTCTTTGTCACTGCCTTGCACAGATACCCTCAAGTTGGGAAGATCGATGCTCTGATACCATTGTAATGTCTCTTTCTAGGGCTGAAACTTAAAATAAGGGTTTTGACTCAAACCTAAATGACAACTTCTGATTTTTATTACAGCCAGTGGTCAATCACTTTAACCTTAGAGGGACAAACTGAAAATGGCATTAGCAACAAAGAGAAATTTGAATATTTATGACAACAAAGGAATTCATATGGCAGCCAACAATATCACCACTTAGCCCTAGCGATGAACCCGATTTTCTATTTCCTAGGGCAACGAACTGTATGCGATTTTCAAGACAATATTCTCATGTAATATAGATTGAAAATCAATATAGAAATATCCCAAACACTTCATAAGTCCAGCAAGATGAAATTTGGAGCAAATATATATTTTATAATTTTAGTTCAAGTGCAAACACAACTAAAACTTTGAAAATTCATAACTCCATCAATACTTGGAGTTTCAGCACAAACAAATGCTCAAAATGATCTCAGAGAGACCAAATATCAAATAAAAGTGAAATCACAATTTTCCAACTACAGAACCCCTCCAAAAGTGATCCGGAACTTCCCAAGCAGGTAGATCAAGTGGAGGAAGGGTGTCAACACCCTGAAAAGTGCCCTAGCTGGAGTAGAAGTACCCTATGCACAGATAAACACCTTGTTGTTCCAGAAATATGCCAATGAAGTCCATTTGTGACTCCTGAATGAAGCCACCAATGCACACAAGAGGATTTCTGTCCCCAAGTGTGATTCTATTGAAGGTTTTTGTCCTCAATAGGTAACCAAGGAAGGGGTTTTGTCCTTCAATGGCAAGATGAGAAGCTACACTAGCTCTAAATCCAAGTAAATGTCAAATGATGAATGATAATGATCCCCCTCTTCCTTCATTCAAACCTCCTTATTTAATGTCCCCTTTTTCGAATTAGTTCCAATTGAAGACTTCTTGCCATTTTTCTTCCCATGGCCAAGAAGAAATTGAACAAGGGAAGTCCTTGGGTTTCATTTATGTTTTCTTTCATTGCTATTAATGTTTTTATTTTGTATTTTCCTCCCTAAGGTAGGTCGGCTAGATTGGAGAGCTCCCGAAGTGAAAATAGAAAATAAAGAAAGCTTCCCAAGAGGTCGGTCTTCGGGTAATTCACCCCTTAGACCTTTGGTGCCACCAAAGGGGTATAAGAGGAGTCACATAGGCTCATTTGCATCATCAATTTTGTCATATACACTTTTCTACTTGGTTATAGAGCTGATTGCTCTAATCCAATTCCACTTAGGGGCAAAAATCCATTAGTGTGGTATCCAAGGAGGACGAAACCCTTCCGTGTGGCATATTGGAGAACGAAAGCTCTCCAAGTTGGTGGTGTGAAGGCAATTATTGAAGACCATTTTGTTGGTTTGCAACTAGGGTATCAAGGAGGAGTCATTTCAAGGGTTTTTGCATTGTTTGGAGCCCCTCTTGTAGGGAGCGACTAGGGTTAGAGTGCATTTGGGTGCCTTCTAGGGCACAAAAACTTCATTATAAGTTGATATTCAAATTTCTCATATTTTATAAGGTTGGTATCTTCCATATTTTTCCATTGTTTGGGTTTGGAGACCTCCTTTTTGGTCACTTCTATTGGTTGTACTTCTGCTGTTTATAAATAATCTTCCAGCTGAGTATTTGGATGAGTTTCATGGTGAAAAGTTCCCTAAAATATTCTTAAAGTGTTTATCTATGTTGTGGATGGTTTCTATGATGATATTTGGTTGAATTTTCACTCTTTGCAAGATGTTGTCTTAAAAATCAAATTGTTGTTCACTGTTTCTAATTTCAATTGTCTGTATAAAAATATGAGTTTACTTCACTTGGGGTTTGTGTGAATTCTTTGCTTGTGTAGTTCAGCCCTAGAAAGGGACATTACAGTGGTCTTAGCTTCGGTCTTCCCATCTTGAGGGCTTCATGCAAGAGGGCAACAAGGGTTTCATCTACTATCAGAGGAGAGAAGAAATCAGACCAGCCAAGAGAGGAGGCTAGTATGGCTTGCCAAGATCCTCAAGAAGCCAAAATCGACAAGCTCATTGAAGGGCAAGTGAGATTGGTAGATACTATGGATTTGCTAGCCCTAACCCTTCAAAGATTTCATGAACTTAGGGTTCATAAAGGAGAAGGCAGCTCAATTGGAGAAAATACTTTATGGCAGCCCCTTGGATTAGCTCATGGATCAGCCATTAGGCCTACTTTCCTTCCAAGGGAAGAAACCCTTCCGGAGGCAGCAATAAGGCCCTCAATGGGACAAAGTATTGTGACAAGCTATGAAGAATTGATGGCACTTCCGAGGGAGATATTGAAATATCCCTAACCAGGAGCTATTGTTCCAAACTTGCAAAAATTCTCGACTTTTAACTTGTAGGCATTTTGTCAAACAGTTTGCATGCAATGTTTAGAACAGTTTGCTTGCAATGTTTAGAACAGTTATGACGATCATAAATCCGTCACATAATTATGAAAATATTTAAAGATTTCATAGTTTCATTCTGTCAAACAGTTGGCAATCATTCTATTGAACTGTAAATGTCATTAATACTCCCATAAGCGGTTAGAAAAACAAGGACCACGGCAAAGAAATTTTAACAAACATTTACCATACATCTAGCTGAAGCAAACATTCCAATATATAGTGTTCAGAATTATAATTTCAGACCTCTTAAATGATACAGTAGTTGGTAATATGTTTATGAGTGTAGTGATCCACAGTGTTGGCATGCATTTGATATTAAACTCAGAAATTGTTATTCCTTTGAACAACTGAGTATGGCTGAGTTGTATAGCAGTAGAATCAGTCATTTGCAATGAATTATCGAATATAAAACTGAATGTGAATACTAAGAATAGCTCCATACGACATATATAGAATTCAGAAAATATTATATTTGCAACAACTGAGAATGACTATTTGTACAACAGTAATAATAGTCTAATTTTCTGTTTAAAAAACATTAATACTTTTGAAGTAGCAGTGCCCAACAATAGATGGATATTAGACAACCACGATTTTTCCTGAAATGCCCACATTACCTTCACAAATAAGCTCTAGTATGCAAGAAATGGTCTTCAACACCTGTAAATACAACTACTAGGGATTGAGGATGAATCCTTTCACCGAAATAGTCCTTCTAGCTAGGGTCCAAAGTCTCCTCTGCATCAAAACCAAGGATCCCAAGGGATTTCACGTTTTGAGCAAGAGAAATGAACACGTAGGCTTACCAAACTTTTAGTGAGAAAATAACAAATGAACATAAATTTCATTTTAATCCTCAAGTCATCCTTATAACTCCTTGGAAACCCTAATCCTCCACTTTTTCCAACGCCACTTTATAAAATAACAATTAATAATTCACTTTAGTCATAAGCCATGACTTACAGCACCTCAAAGTGAAATTATAATATAAAGTGCATTAACGAAACATCTCAACGTAAATTTATAACGTTAATGCATATAAGGGTCCAATATTCCCTTTACATCTCCCATGCCTCAGTTCCCAAGGGAATAAATTTAGGAAAAAGGGTAGAATATGCCAACTAGGCCTCCGAGCATTTGGAAAGGGACATTATAGTCTCCCCTTCCCAAGATTGCTTGTCCCCAAGCAATTATGGATTAGAGTGCTGCAAAATCTGCTCACCTTCCCATGTGGCATCTTCTAATGGCAAATCCTTCCACCGCACCAAATGTTCTGTGATGACTCGGTTCCTAAGTTTCTTCTCTCGCACCTCAATAATTGATTCAAGAACTAGAATCAACTTGCCCTCCTCATCCAATGGCAACAACTCAGAAGACAACTCAGTAGACAACTCAATATGTTGTCCAAGTGCCATCGAAAACATTGTGGATCCTGCTATGCTCAGGTAACTCCAACTCATATGAAACCTTCCCAATTTGTCTCAGAATCCTATAAGGCCCACATAATTGTGGCTTCAATTTCTCTGCATCACTCTTCTTCAAGGAGGCTTTCCTATAAGGTTGTAGGCGAAGGAACACCAAATTTCCCACATCAAATGATTTCTCCACCCTATGCCTATCAACATACATCTTCTACTAATTTTATGCCCATTACATATTCTCCTTGAGAGTTTCCATGATGTCTTGATTTTCCTGAATCCATTCACGAGCTTTAGGAGCTCGACTATCTGATGTCACCAAATCAACAAATGATGAAGCACTATACCCGTAAAGTGCTCATAATGGTGTCATGTTAATGCTCATATGATAGGTCATATTGTAGCAATGCTCGCCCAAGTACAACCACTTAACCCATGCCTTCTGATGTCCTGCCACATAACTCCTCAAATAACCCTTTATCCATTTATTCGCGATCTCGGTCTGACCATTGGTTTGCGGATGATAATTGGTACTTAGTGTCAACTCTGTACAAGCTAACCTAAACAATGTACTCATGAATCTATTGTCCCGATCACTAACTATGTTCTTAGGCAATCCATGTAGCCTAAAAACCTCCTCAAAAAATAATGTTGCTACCTATGGTGCCTTGTACTCAAACAACATCACAAAGAAGTGAGCATACTTGGTCAATCTATCGACCACCACATAAATGCAATTCTTACCCTGAACCTTGGGTAATCTCGTAATGAAATCTATTGATATACTCTCCCATTTCTGGTCCGGAATGGGTAATGGTTAAAGTAATCCTACAGGCAATGAGTGTTCGGATTTGCTCTGCTGACAAACCACACACTCTCTAATATGGTTAAGGACATTGTCCTTCAACCCTCTCCATGCAAATCTCTCCCATATATATTTGTAAGTCTTGAAGTATCCCAGATGACCTGCTAATGGTGTGTCATGTACGACACTCAAGATTTTCTTCTTCATCCTTGACTCAGGCACAAGGTATACCCTACCCATGTAGTATATCACATCGTCCAAAACCTTATACCTGTCATCCTGTATCAATCCATCCATAATCTCACAAGTAAATTGGTTCTTGGAATATTCAACCAAGATATGAGTCTTCTAATAAGCTGAAATCTTTAACATAGAGCAAGGGATGGCTTCCTAGATAATGCATCAGTGACTACATTGTTCTTTCCCTTCACATACTCTATATCGAAATCGTAAGCCTATATCTTGCTTACCCATTTCTACTGACGATCACTGAGGTCTTTCTACTCCACGAAATACCTCAAGCTATTGTGGTATGTCCGAACCACAAACTTGTTGCCCACCAATACTGTCGTAATTTGACCAAGGCATGCAATATAGCCAACATCTCCTTGTCATAAGTAGAGTACCCACTCTCTACCATACTCAACTTCCGAATCTCATAGGCAATGGGATGCCTATTTTGCATCGATACCCACACCGAAGCATCACATTCAAGAATAAATGGCTGCAAAAATCCGGTAATGCTAACGTTGGCATGTGCTTATCACCTTCTTAAGATGATCAAATACCTGCTGTAAATATTCTAACCAAGCAAATGCCCCCTTCTTGGTTAAATCTTGGCACATCCCGAAATTGGTCATTTATTATTTTGATACATTGGAGCATTGAGAGGCGATGGCCGCCATAGCTATAGTATGTTGTTGATTGGTTGATCTCTCTTGATTTGAATTTTGATATGTTTTGGATAAAAGCATTTATTTTTCTATAATTAAACAATTGTTTGAAGATTATTAAATGTTGAATTGCAATTATTGATTACTATTGAAAATAACATGTTGTTTATGATTTATAAATAGTTGATTTATTATTTTGGATATGTAATGCACTTGGTATTGATGTTTGTGCTTGTGTAGGAGTTCTCGAGAAATGAGAAAGGGTATCATCAGAGAGAGAAGAAAAGATGTGGTAATGGGTTTCGCGAGAGAGAGTTACATGTGCACATTAGTGCTCAAAACTAGGCCAAGAATAGAACCTTTTCGTTATTCTAGTCTTGCGTGAATGTGTCACTTTAAGCAACAGATTTGTTTGAATTCTTGGTGATATTACGATGTTGACGAGCACTCTCATAAACAAGAATTGCAATATTAAACACACATTTTAGGTAAGCAACATTGTTGTCATTAGGCGACAATATTATGTCGGTAAAGATAATATCGTTCTGTATAGAGTATCCTATTAAAAACCCATATTAGAGATTGTATCGTTAGGAGGATGCTAGAAATATTTTCATTGATGTCAAAGGAGTGGCTGGACTTATGAACGGAAGTTTGTCAAATAGTAATGGAAATGTTAGAAAGTAACGGAAATAATCAGCAATGTTTAGAGCCATGATAAGAGAAGTTTAAGTATATAAAAAGGATCATATTTGTGTAAGAAAGTCAACGATATGATCGAGATGTGAACAAAAATCAATAGAAGGAAGATATCAGTGTTTATTGAAGGATATAATCAGCAATCAGCAAAGAAAAAACAACAGTCATGATCAGAAATGACGCAACTCCCAAGGACCTGTGATTTGTGATTTGCCTTTGAAGCCACGATTTTCCCTTGGAAGGCCCCACGATCTTGCATGGAGGGTGGCGCTAGCATTTGAGGAGGCAACATTAATTGTTTGTATAGCTATTTCATTAATGGGAAGCATTTAATATAGTTATGGCTGACATATGTATTTGCATTGTTAAAATAAAAGATGGTTAATTAAATTAAATGAAAGGGTGTGTCGGTTGGAAGAAAATATGCCTTTTCGAAAAGGTGCGAATGGCTATATAAGGAATATCATTTGAGATTTATTTTAAATCATTCAAGTTGAATATCTTAAGGGAAAGAGAAGAAGATAGAAGAAGCATACGAGCAGATTTTTTAGAGCAGCAGATCTAAAGTTGAAAAGAAGAGTTTCCATCATTCATTGAGACAACAACAATTCAAAGGTGGTAAGGAAGTTTCATAAGGAGGTTGGTGCCTTCATATTTGAAGATATTGGTGTATCTTGCTGAGTTGGTGCTTGGTGAAAGGGGTTGGTGCTCCAGTAGGTTGGTGCCTACAAAATTGTAATTTGGGGATTGGTGTCTCCGGTAGGGTGGTGCCTACAAACATTTGCGAAATATATTAAGAAATATTATCTCTGTGGTTTTTTTCGAAAGGGTTTCCATGTAAATCTAGTGGCTTCGTACATTACTTTGTGTTGTGTTCTTTGATTGCTTTGAATATATAAAATGTGCATCTAAGATTAAGTGGTTCAAAATAAAAACAATATATTATACTAATTCAACCCCCCTCTCCTAAAGCACAAATAATTTCTTCTTCAAGATTTACCTCACATTCTTCTTCCATATCTTCATCTTCTTCCAACTCATCTTTTCTCATGGAAGCGTTATCTTTTATAGCCATGAATAATATTTCTTCATCATTGCTATCAGAGTCATTTACGCCGCTTATCTTGAATTGTGACACCAACGTAGAATTGAATCTAGTTGTCAAATGACCAAAGGTAACATAACTACGATAATTAGTTAGATATGTGAAATTATGTCTTGTTCACTCATAAATGGTAGATGTAATATTAATTTTATTGATTTAACATCATTAAGAACCGCCTATAAAGTGTTAATGAATAACCGAGCATGGGTAAAAGAAACCCTTGACAAAAGAATACTTGGACATTATCCAAACCCTTGTATATGGCAACAACCTATAGTTAGGATGCTTGCAATATTGACCTATCCAGGTGGTATGGGTTATGATTTTAGGATGTATATTATTCTCGGAAGAAGGGAAACGCTTAGGAGGGTGCCGTTTCTGGGTTGAAACGTTTTGGAAACGTGAAACACGGGGGAAACGCCATAGAAACGTGCCCTGGTCGGAATTGATAAAAAAATGTTTGAATATGCCCTCGCAATTGTGGAAAAAGACGTCTCTTTTGTATTTGCCCTCTCGACAAGAGAATAGAAGAGATCACGATGATTTGTAGAGGCAGAAATTCTTATTAAGGCACACGATTTGAAGGAAAACGAAATCATGATTTGAGGGAGGTCGTTGGTGTAGAAAAATGCGAGTTCATTAAAGTTTTTCTGTGCAGACTAGAATATGCTAGGGCACGACAAAAGAAGGAATAATTTTTGTGCCATAGAGAGCAGTCGAGGTTTTGTATTAGTATTAAAATTCATTGACTTTCTATTTGTTTATATTATTTAAATGTTATGTAATTTAAGTTTTAGTTTAGGAGTTCTATTTATATAAAAAAAGTTATATTGTTATTTTAAAAGTAAGTAAGATAGGATACTTTTTAAAATTAGAGTTTAATGTCTAACGTATCAATTATCTTTTATGGTTCATGGAGTACAATTATAAAACGAGTACTATGCATATACATGTAAAATGAGTATAATATATATATATATATATTTTGTACGGACGTTTCCGGTAATGTTTCGTATCCAAGGTTTTTTGAAAATTGTTGTTTCCATGTTTCGTATCCATTTCTGTGCAACAAAGATATTATTCCTACCCCGTAGATGTTTACTAGTTTATTGGGTAACGACTTACACATGAGACTTTCTCTTTCCTCATTGATTACGACATCTTTCTTCTCATGAAGAGAAGGGCCACTCTCAAGATTTAAGAGGTGTATGGGGATCCATATGGCTCGTGGTTGGAGGTAAAGCGCTCCGATGATGCTCTTTCTCTCGCTGTAGTTGGACAACAAAATGGTTCTCTTCAACTTGTGTCATGGTATCTTAAGGTAAAAGAATGTACCAATGTATTAATCTTGTGTTTTTATGTAAAATGAGCAAGAGTGAAATTGTAAACCTTTTAAATTGAATGATGATGCTTTCATTTTTGAAATTGTTAAAAGATCTTATATTGTGTACGATGGCTTTTTTAATTAATCAAAGTTAAATAATGAAGACTGTAGATCATAGATGATAATGGATAAACCAGTCAAAACTGGCATAATACGTTTATGTTATGGTTGTTAAAACTGTTTAGTAAAATCATTTTGTGAAGAGATAATTTGTGGATAAACATTTGCATGATTGATTTGTGTAAATTGTTATATTGATAAAAGAAATGTAAATGAATAAATAAATGATCTTAATTTACAAACTAGTCAATCAAACTTGATGTTGATTTATATGTATGGCGGTATTCATTTGAATTTGCCAACTCAATTGTATTGAATTATATGAAGTGTTTTATGTAAAAAGGGTGATTGAATAAACGTGTAATGAATTGCAATTTAAATTTGAGGATCAAACATTTAGAACACTTGTCCCATGTAGAGACACATAGTACCAATCAGTGAAATATTTATTTTGATGTTTAAGTTAAAATAAACTTAGAATACATGTAGGCTAATTATGGACATTGTACGCCTCTTGTCTGTGAATGAACACTAAGAAGATTTAGGAAAGCATGGGTAACGTTTCCTTCCCACCTGAAAACGGTGATTGAGGATTTCATTTTTATCATCGTAAGTCAAAAAAGTTTAGACGTGTTTTTATGGTCAAGATTTAGGAGGGACGTTACAAATCTATCAATGGTGTTGTCAACTGAGAGTACCCCGTCACGACCCTCCTGTAATAGAAACAAATTCCTAGAAAGCCTCTCAAATGAGTTAAAGTCTTCGCTGGTGGCCAATCAATAATCACATGTATCTTTGTCAGATCCACTTTGACTCCTGCAATCACATATCCCAAATAGAAGACCCCACCCATCCCAAACTCACACTTGGAAGCCTTCGCATAAAGCGATTGTGCTCCCATAATAGAAAATACCACATGAAGGTGTCTAAGATGATCCTCCATTGTTTTGTTGTATATCAGAATGTCATCAAATAACACTAGGACAAATTTCTGCAAGTGGCGGTTGATAAGATAGATAAGATAAGATAAGATAAATATATTAATGTCCAACGAATGACCACAAAAGTAGGTCAATGGGACTGCAGCCCAAGCAATATACAAAGTGCGAGCGGGGACAACTCAAAACGAGTTCCCAAGAACAGAAAAGACAGCAGAAAGGAAATCCAAAGCCAAATACCCCCACAGGCGGGGGCAATGGAGCAAGCGGGGGAGAAAAACGAGGGAAGCAAAGAAGGGAATGAAGGGGGGGACAAACAAGGACCAATGGTCTAATCACGAATGGTAGCCACACCCCTCCTAACATTAGAGGCCGACGAATAGAAGCTCCTGATGGACTGGCAACCTGACGAGGGGGGCGGAAGCCTCCTTCCCTGCTGAGCTCTGAGACTGACGCGACGGCCGGGAGGACGAATGGAGTTGGATTGCCCTCTAGTACGTGTGTGCATCTGATTCTGTTGGCGGTGATCGAGAGAAGTGTGAAGGTCCAATCGGGGACGAACTGATCTATGCATTGTATTTGGGTTAGAAAGGCTCTGTTGTTTAGTACCTCCACCAGTGGGTAGAACCGGAAAGAAGGCTGTAATCTGTCTCATGGGGACGACTCTCGGAGGGGGATGAAGAATCTGGGCTTGTAACAACAAAGACTTGCGGATATAGAGGGCAAGGCACCGCTGGTCGGTATATCTGAAGAGGATCGGGAGAGTCCGAATCCCACTGAAGAGACAATGAAATCGTCCTCTGATCTCATAGTAAATGGGGCAACGGAAGATGAAATGAGTCTCTGTCTCCACCTCATGAAGGCTACAGAGCCTACAAAGTCTATCCTCCCGATCAAGATGGTGATCAGTCTCGCACCGAAGTCTGTGGGAGCCGACTCGAAACTGACCCAGAGGTATATGGAGGGCATGCACCCAGTGACGAGAGGTAATCTGAGGGCGGCTGATGAGTCCATCTCCGATTTCAAGAAAGTGCTCTGCATAAAAGGACATCTTTGGGTGCAAACCCCTAGGGGGTTCACCCAAGTAGTCTGAATGAATCTCGTGTAGATATCCTCCCCGGATGGACCTGTTCAACACTTGTTTGGTGGGCAAGAGATGACTGGGAGCATTAAGAGAATACTGAAAGGGGGGGAGACGATCAATCTGGATACCAACTGAGCCCAACAAGTAAGAAGTCTCGGTAAACCAACAACGGCCCATAGCCTGGGCAATCCTCACAGAGGAACAATAGGCGAGATATGGATACCTGTCCTGCTCATCAGAGAGATCACCAAACCTCCTTATACAGTGAAGAAAGGATGATATGTCAAATATAGTCTCCAGACGGAAAGGTCGGGCTCCGAACTCTGCCAAAATAATATGCTGGGGGACCGTCTGTTTGCATTTGATGAAACGGCGAAGGAGGAGAGTCTGAATCCTCTTAACGAAAGCCCAATCCGTGTCCAAAAGGGAGGCCCCCCAGACAACAGACCCATAGAGAACAGTGGGGCAGATGAGGGAGTTCATAAGAAACATCTTGGAGGAGACGTCCTAGAAGTGGTGCCAAAAACATTGTCTCTCGAGAATGGCAAGAGACCCATACCCTTTATTCACCCTCGGCTGAAGAGCGTGCCTCATACTGAATCTAGGCCTTGAGAATTGGACTCCCAAGTAGGTGTATGTATTAGTAATTTCAACCTCTTGCCCCTTGAAGAAGAAATGGAGGTGCGATGTCCGCAACCCATTGAAGACGATGACCTTGGTCTTACCCAGATTGACCGTCAAATGCCGAAGATCACAGAATAAAGCAAGTGCATCAAGCTGTCTCTGAAGCCCCTCAGGAGAAGAGGCGAGTAAAACAATATCCTCGGCAAATAGGAGAATGGAAATCAAGATGTGGTGAAGAAGGCAACCATCCCCTTCCTGAATGTGATCTCGAAGGAAAGATTCCAACTCATTAATGTAAATGCCAAAGAGGGTAGGAGACAAAGGACACCCCTGTTTAACCCCAATGGTGCTCCTGATGAGATCAGACAATCCGTGTGCAGTACGAAGACGACCAAGGATGGACTCATAGAGGTGCATGATGTCAATAACAAGAGTCTCAGAAATACCGATGTCTCGGAGTCGCTGGAAGAGGGCCATGCGAGGTACGGAGTCAAAAGCTTTTCGAAAGTCTACAAAACAACAATAGACTTTCGAAGAGCGGTGACGAGCCTCCTCAATAATAGCCCGAAGGGTGAAGATGTGGTCGATGGTGTGGTAACCAGGGCGAAAACCAGCCTGACCTTTGGCTTTGAGCTGCTTCTGCTCCAAAATCTCGGACAACAACCTGTGGAGGACTGTAGCATAGAGTTTGGAGAAAGAATGGCCCACCATGATAGTCCTGTAGTTGTTCGGATCAGAAATGGACCCAGCTTGGTGGATCGGGTGAATGATATGATGAGACCAGGTAGGAGGGAAGCCCATTCTAACCACCTGATTGAAAAGATCTGCCAAATAGGTACCAAAAACCTCAAAACCCTGCTTGAAGAACTCGGCCTGGAAACCGTCCACATTAGCTGCCTTGCTACAGTTCAAAATCCTTATTGCCCCTTTGATATTAGGGTGAGTGAAGGGATTACCAGGCGGCGGGATGCCAATCTGGGTAGACTGCTGCCCCGGAACATCGTAAAGGGTAGAGGTGTGGGAAAAAATGGAGATAGGATCGATCGTTGTGGAGGAGGGAGAGTGGCGGGGAAAGACAGTACGCTAGAAGGACCGAGGGTTATTCCTAAGGGAGGTGGAAAGCATGTATCTGCAGTGGGAAATGAAGGATCGCTTCTTACGGTGGAGAAGGCACCTGTAGGAAACCTTAAGAGTGGGGAAGGAGGGGAGGGCCTGGGTAAAAACCTGGCGAAGGTGACGGTGAAGGGATTTGCACTCTACATCGTACCATTGGTTCATGGGGCAAGATTTAGTAGTACTAATGGTCGAGGGATGGGTGGTGGAGCTGGGAAAGGATCTCAGGGCAGCCTCCCACATGGCAGAGGAAAGGCATGTTAGAGAATAGGGGCTCAGAGGAGAGAAGGTCGCGGATGTGGGATGAGTAAGATCCGTAATCCCCTTTATCAAAATGAAAGGAGATGCGAGGTGGGTAGTGGGGAGGGGGAGGAGGGGCGGTGGTGGTAAGAGAGATGACGACCAGAGAGAAAGTTAGGACAGCATGATCAGCAAGGGGAATGGGGGAAACAAAGAAGGAGCAAAAGAGGGGTGAGATGTCCGGGATGGCAAGGATATAGTCCACAACACTAGTGCCCCCGCCATGGGGACGACATGTGAAGAAGTGTGAATCCAGGAAGCACTCGATCCCGTTGAAGATTACCAACACCTGCGACTCCCCGAGTTGGAGGAGGAACCGACCATAAGCTGTAAAAGGGCCATTTGTATCCTCAGAATTCCTATGCAGACCAATTGACACAGGGTCTGTCCTCTGTGTGCAGAGCGTATCCTCTGACCTGTCGTGGAGGGGGACTTGAAAGTGTTTGGTACGGGCATTAAAGTCACCTAAAATGATAACCTCCCCTGCGACAGAGTATTGACCAATACTATCGTATAAGTCAAAGAACGGATCACCATCTGGGCCATTGTGGATGGCATAAGGGGAAGCAGTCGGAGGAAAGTAACAAACTGCTATATATAAATCCCTAGAGAATTGAGTGGCCCTACTAATGCGAATCCACATGTACCTGGCAAACTCATAAAAACCGACCATCGAGATCCTGTTCTGGAGGGAGTCTCTATAGAGACAAACAACCCCACCAGAGCCTCTGACACCACCTGAAGCCCGAGTCTCCTGTCTGCAAGCTGATAACCAAAGAAATCCAGTAATGCCTGGGAGAGGACGAACCGGGCTCTCATGTGTCTCTGTGATGAAGAGAATGTCGGCAACCCCGAGAGCATCAAACGTAAGGCCCGGGGAGGACCAAAGGGAACCATTCCCATTCCAGCAACTGATAGATAAGCCTCTGGTCTGACTCCTCTCCCACTTGGCCCGTCATTGGGGGGCCCCTTGGCGGGGCTCCCAACCAGGAGGAGGAGAGTCTCTAATAATAGCCCGAAGAGTCCTGATAACAGCCCATTTACCTACTTTCCTTGCTGCCATAACTTGCTCCCTAAAGCGTTTGAGCTCCCCAACTTGTGTCCTAAGGAGATCTTCATCAAGGAAGACCTTGTCTGGGCGTGAAAATGGAACACTCTTAGCCCTGAGAGCTCGCAGCCTGTCAAAAGTTGTCTTGAAACGGATGAAGAGTGTGGAGTCATAGCCAACCCAAGCTCGTTCTAGTGTAATGTCAGGGATCCCCAAAGTATTTGTGATGAAGGAGTTACCAACCGTTAATGGGTCTTGTGTCGGAGTGGGGGGTGGGAGACCCCTCACCTTGAGGTTTAGTTCCTTGTCACGCCTCGTACGTTCCTCAATTAACTTGGCTTGCATAACGGCCTCAACCGCAGCCAGAGGTGGGGGAACACTGCCTTTCCCACTAACAACCTTGGACCATGATTCTGTTTCCAGTTTTAAGGAGGCCTGGTTATTTTTGATTTCCTCGTGTTGAGATCGGAGGTCTACAATTTCTGCGTGTAGGGCATCGTTAGGAGAGCAAGTATTATCCGTGTTGGTGGCTAGTTTTTCTCTCAAGATGACATTCACAGATTCAACATCCGCGACCCTACTAATAAGTGTACAGACCTCAGTTTGGAGTCGCTGATTGGCAATTTCGACCTTTTGGATTCATACAAGACTAAAATGTAGTTGGAGTGTTAGTCAACCCAAATGGGATCACCAAGAACTCATAGTGTCCATAATGGCACCTGAAGGCTGTCTTGTGTATGTCTTGCTCCCACACTCTAATCTGATGGTATCCAGAACGTAGATTGAATTTAGAGAAGTACTCAGATCCATGTAGCTCATCAAGTAACTCATTGATCCTAGGAATGGGATATCGGTTCTTGATAGTATTCTTATTGGTTGCACAGTAATCAATACAAATCCTCAAAGTCCCATCATTCTTCTTCACCCACACCACTAAAGAAGCAAATGGACTAGAAATAGGCCTAATATGTCCTGTGTCGAGCAGATCTCTAATAGTCTTCTCGATCTCTTCCTTAAAACATTGAGGATGACGATAAGGAGTAGTGATAACTGGCCTGACCCCCTCCTCAAGCTCTATCACATGCTCAACCCCTCTATCAGGTGGTCTCCCTAGAGGCATCTCACCAAAAACCGCACTATGCTTATCCACCAAGGACTTTATGTCAATGTGGTAATCTTGCTTACTACTGCCTGTGTTATTCGTCGAAATGAAGCAATGAATTTCCTGGTCTATATCACCATGCCTGAATGTCCTCTCCATCCTCTTGGTCGTAACCACTCTCGGAGCTCCCTTGGACATTCCCCACAACACCACGTGCTTCCCATTCACTTTGAATTTCAGGTCCACAGTTTGGAAATTCCGAGTGAATTCCCCAAGCAAATGTAGCCATTGAACACCCAATACAACATTGGTATTCCCAATGCCAACCACATAGAAATCATCAATCACCATATGATTGCCCAATGCAATACTGAGTTGTGGGACACACTTGGTGCATGTCATAGTAAAGTCGTCTACTACAACCACGTTGAAGCCCTCAAAGTCTTCAACCTGTAGCCCTTGTTGCATGACTTTTTCCTCATCAATGAAGTTGGGGGTTGCCCCACTATTAATCAACACTGACACCCACTGTCCCTGAAGCAACCACAAACCCTAACTGCATTTAGACAATGTAGCAATGGTACCTCCTGATGTGGGCTCTTGTGTCTGTGTAGGCTCTAACTCCTCATGCTCAGTATGATTATCCGATACACCACTATCTGAAGCCTCAATGTCCTCTTTCAGAAACACCTCAATGTAGTGCATTTTTCCCTTTCCCTTGCACTTGTGCCCCGGTTCCCATGGGCCTTTGCATGTGAAACACAACTTCTTCCTCGGCGACTCATCTCTAGCCTCATTCATCATGTAAGGCTTCTTCGATAATTTAGGTCCCTTGTCCTACTTCTGTGGAAAAGTCTTAGCAAGAAACTTCAATGGAAATCTTGTCTTGGGAGTAGAAAACTCCAAGTCCCGTGCTCTCCTGATAACATCCTGTAGTGAAATTGGACCAAATGCCTTCAACTAACCCCACAAATTCTCTATCGATTCCTCGATGAATAAGGAGGTCAATCATCTTTCGGAATCATCTGAAACCATGACTGACAACCTCTAAAATTCCACATTGTAGGCATCAAGTGTGCCAACTTGTCTCAAATGTGTTAGCTCCCTAAAAAACATCTCAAGATCCTTCTTATTGAGCCTGTCTATCAGCCTCTGTGTGAACTCTCCATGTGTATTAATGAACCTGTTTCCTTGGGTTACCAACCCATGGTGCCACCAATCATGTGCCTTTCCTTCCAAATGAAGGGTAGTGAACTTAATCACCTCTATCTCATGCATGGGATTCAACTCCAAATATGTGTCCAACTTCTGGACCTATGCCCTCCCTGTGAATTTTCGCGAACCATCGAAGTATGGGAGGGTAAGTTTTCCCAAACCTCTCTGGATATCCTGATTAGGGCCACCTCTATCCTATCGTGGTCTAGTGCCAGACTTCCACCTACAATAATCAGGAAAAGGCATATCTGCTTGAAAATCAGTCCCCAACTGCTAGTAGGTTCCCCAAAACACCATCTCCTCCGGTTCCTCTGGCTGCTCTGGTTTAGTTGGTGCTACCTCTTGCAAGAAGGTAGGAAATAAATGGTCTCGGCGGCACACTAGATGAATGGGTTGTGTGAGGAGCAGTATGACTTGTCTCCCCATTTGCAGCTCCACCACCATCATTGTTGAATACCCCTGAATTATGTACAAATTTCCTCAAATGGGGCTCAAAATAATTAAATACAAATTTCCCGCAAGCAAATCCCGACGACAGAATATAACAATTTTGGGCATTTGGGTATTTGGCGAAAATGGCTAATATGGCTTTTTGGGAATATCTTGACACAATACAAGAACTTTCTGGCAATAAAAACACAAAACAATCCATTATTTTAAAAGTACGAAATTTTTTCGGATAGGGTAGTCTTAGATTTCATGGTGAAATCTGGGGACACCAAGATGGTAGAGTTTGAAAAAGTATTTTCTTTGGACAATTCATAGGATGGTAGCCACAACACTGGCAAATTCGGATGCAGCAGAGTCTGAGCATGAGAAAGTAGTATGCCCAGTGACTTGTCATTCCCCAAGAAGCAATTTTTCATCATGGTTGGCTTTGCAGACGGTTCCAGAAGCCAAAGAAGAGATTAACTTGAAAGAGCATGACTTGCAGCTACTCTTGAGTTTGGGGGGAAAGGATAGAAGACCTAAAGTTGCCAAGGTAACTTCAAGGTTGATTATTAAAGAATCAGGGTAGAAGTTTGTTGAGGTCACAGTTCTAGCAGAGGGAGAGTAGAAGGGAGAACTCAGGGCGGCAGATATCTCAGTAACCAAAGTGCCACTAGGTCAGACTACCACGGAAGGATTTAAGCAAGATACACAGACGCTAATAAACGATTTATTTCTCAAGCTGGACAGAGAAGGCAGAGAAAATCAAACTTCAAGAGTAGGTTTCTCAATTGTGTGAAATCATTGCTAAGGTTGCCAAACCTTCCTCTCAGCCAGTTTTAGTACATGAGCAGGTGAGCAACCATTTGATTAAGGAGGTGGAGGATGCAGGTAATCAGGTCACGACTATTAATGAATGGAAAAGCCAGATCCTTCACCAAGCTTCAAAACAACTCAAAGAGGTACCATCTAGTCTGGAAGTTATGAAAGGTGCATTATCTCAGCTGAAGCAACTGATGAAAGGCATAATGGATGAGAATGCAGTAGCTGAGAATGCAATGGCTGAAGGTAACCTGGACATTTTGGTTAAAATAAATAAGCTTCTGGGGGAGATTTTGATTGCGGAGCAACTTGTACCTGATGGACTGACTGAGAAGGGAAAGCAGTTTGAGTTTGCAGTTTCTTTTCGAATGGAGATTCTCAAGCTTATGCTAAAAGGAATGCAGTTGCTCGAGGATAGGATATTGTCATTGCCAGGCAATATAGTTGCTTTCACCGAGGAGGAAGTAGTTGGGGATGTTTCTTCCTACAGAAGAGATATTCCAAGCAAGGTGCTTGCTTTTCTTGAAGGGTTGCTTCTGATGATTCAAAAGAGGATTGATGAAGTTGTTAAGACTTTCACGTTGAATTCAATCAACAAGTTGATAACACTTCAATTGGATATTAAAGAGTTCAGGCCTAGTTTGAAGGAGGTGGAAGTAAGTGTTATCCAAATTTCACCCCCCAGAGTTAATTTGATAACATGCATAAGAGTTTTTTAGTTCTAAGCAAGTAGATTGATTCAGGAGAAAATCGTAAAATTGGCTAAGTCCTGCTCAAGGCCACCTTTGGGACAGTTGGAACAATTATACGCGGAAGGCGCGGATCGGCCGAAAAGCCTCCAGGTGGCCCAAACAAAAAAGGGACATCTGGGACAAATAGACGCGAAATGCCCAAATTGGCCGAAAGAAAGAAATTTTGCGTAAGTCCTTTATCAGGAGCAAGTGGGACAAATGGACGCGAAGGACGCGAACCGGCCGGATCTGCCGAAACAGGAAAATTCAGCACAAGGATATTTGGGACAAAGGGACGCGCGGGACGCGGATAGCCGAAGGAGCCGAAAGCCAATTAGATCACGCCACGTGTCACCAACAGAAAAGGGACGAGGAAGCCCATTTCGAGCGGATCGGAGGATTCTGTCCTGCGAAGCACTGGGACATCCGGGGCAAAAAGATGCGGTGGATGCGAAAGAGCCGACAGACCCGCGGACCAACCAAATCATGACACGTGTCACAAGGAGAAAGGTCCAAAGGTCAAAGGGGCGATTTTTGAAGGAAAAGCCCGAACCAATGAAACAGTGCCACGTGTCCAAGTGTAAGGGCCCACAAGGAAATTTCAAAGGAAAGCCCGCAGAAAGGTGGAGAGAGAGAATTACTCAGCGAATCAGGGCCTGCCACGTGTCGTCCAGATGGCAGAGCGCGGGAAAAGATTTTAAAACCTGTTCTTGCCTGTTTTGTGCCCTAAATCTTCAGACCTTCGTATCTTTCGATCCAGAGCTCGGATTTGCACGTTCTTTATATCAACGGAAAGCTGTTGAAATTCTCTACATGATTATGGGATCAATCTCGCATTTTGGTGCAGTTTGGAGGGAGAAAATTAAGAAAACATCTCTGACGCGTGGTGATAGACAGAAGTAATGCTTCAACTACCAACTTTAATGCAGCAGACAGCTCGCCGCTCCTGTTAGACAGCCCGCCGTTTTTCCAGAATCCACCGCTTCTGCCATAATGAGATGATTTTAAATGCTACCAAGAAGTGGTTGGGGCAGATTATGGATTTCCTCTCTCTCCCCTCTCATTTCTTCATATATATTGTAAAGAAGAGCTCCTTTAAGGGGTCGGACATTCTTGTTTTGCATCCTCCCTTCTTCCCTCGCTTGCAAGAGAAATTGTGGAGCTTTCAAACCTCCCATATGGGTTGTAATGCCAGTCTTTTTTGCCTCTTGGCCACTGCAATGTACTGTATCGACTCTTGAGCAATAATATATATGTTGTGATTGACTCTCGACCCTCTCATGTATTCATTGCTGTCATTTTGATCTCTTATTGCAGTTTGGTTACCTGTGCATGGTGTTTGTATTGCATCTATGTGGTTTGTGTTAAATTTGCAAAACGAGTGTCTAACATTCCTTGGTGCATCACCTTTGTAGTTTAGGTTTTATTCTATGCATTTCCTCACCCTGTCTCCTTAGCAAGTTAGATTAGGTTTTAGCAAACCCTCTGCATTTTTTGTGTGCATCTGAACAGAGGAATAGGAACCAGCCTTCTCTGGAGAATCTTTTCTCATCTTTACAAGTCCCACGCTTGGAGAAAAGATTCCATGTTGTGCAATCACACTGGATGCCTAAACATCAACCTAGAAGCCTGATTTGCATCCAGGGGTGTTGTGAGTTTGCAACAACAGTAAGCATTTACATTTTTTCCAAAGGATTGCTGCAGTTCAAAACCGAGAAAGAGGTTGTTGTTAAAACAGATGGGAAATTGCTGATATGTTTGACAAGTATATTCAATATCAGAACAAGAAGAAAGCGTAGGGTGTAACATCTGGCAGATCTTCTTTCTTTTCTTCTTTCTCTTATTCCTTATGTTCCCGGATGAAATTGTAAGATTAAAGTTATTCGTTTAAAAGCCATTACTTTTAAGTTATTTGGAAAAGTTCTCTAAGATAAGCGGCAGATGTGCACAACTTTGGCTTAACCTCCAGATGCATGTCATTTAGAGAGGAATTCTAGGAGAAAGATTTCCAGATATTCCCTTTACAACTTCCCGCATGTTCTAGTTTAGTTGTAGTTTCCATTTGTAATTTCCCCTCTATACATTAAAAATAGAGGAAGAGCCTACGGGTTAAAGGATCAGAGTTTGTAATCAACATTCTTGTGTTCCAGACTTTGATCTGAACCCTTGATATCTTTCTAACAGCTAGGGAATAGAGAGGAGGCAGATTTCCAGAGAACTTTGTGTCAACGGTACATTTGTTTCTTATTTCTTTTTAGATCCTTGCATAAACTTTGTGTTATCTTAGATCTGGATCTGAAACTTTCCTTTTCTTTGAATTCTACATTTCTAGATCTATTTGTTTCGTCTATGTGCATGTGACCAACTCTGTCAACTATTGGTTAGGCTACACATCTTCTTTCTTTTCTGCTCGCATTCAATTATTTCCCTCTTCTGCATATATTCATTCCTTACAAATGCTTACTTGTTGCAAAACTACCTAGCTATGGTGCATGAGCTACACGGTTAAAGTAAAACCAACAGATATATATTAGAAAATATAATTGGCAAAATCTTACACGGGAGCCTCACCGGAAAATGAGAGAGATTTATCTCATGATTGCCTAGGTTTTTAGTTGTGCAAAAAATCTAGCCGACACAATCTAAGGTAACTTCAAGTGGAGGACAGCCCAAGGGACCCTTGGGACATCCTAGAAACCTTCCCTTGGACCAGCCAAGGAAACTCTCCCAACGGATGCCCATTGTTCACAAGGAGCTGCCAAAACCAGAAATGGAGGTGAGTCAAGAAATGAGCAAAGAAAAATTAATGTGTGATTCTCTTGCAAGGATCCATGGTCTCCCGGTCATCATTGTTTAGGTAAGGGTAAAGTTCATTATATTGAAGTATTTTCAAATTGTGAAGATGATGAAAATAGTGTTAGTGAAGCAAAGCAAGATAATGTTCTGGAAGAGGATCCGGAAAATTTGGATGACACTCTTGCTACCTTGTTCGATGTACCTAGGTATCACCCATTCCGGGTGAAGGGTGACCTACAGGGGAAAGGGGTCACAGTTTTGATTGATAGTGGAGCCACACATAATTTTATTGATGAAAGTTTGGTGAAAAGTTTGAAGTTGAAGGCTGAAATCTTCAAGGGAATCACTATCACGGTTCAGATGGCTTTACACTCCCATGCGCAAGAAGAATACCTCTGTTCATGTTCTCTTTGGGAGGGCACAAGGTAACGGATGATTTCTATGTCATTAGCATTGGTAAAACCGATATGGTGTTGGGTGTTCAATGGCTACATTCCTTGGGTGAATTTACTCAAAATTACCTAAGTATGGAGCTGAAATTTAAGGTAGAAGACAAAGAGGTTGTGCTACAAGGTATGAAGGGAGGAATTCCTCAAGTTGTGACCGCCAAAAGCATGGAAAATACCTTCAAAAGAGGGCAGGTTGCATGGGTTGCTCATTGCTTGGTAAGATCCAATTCTTCTATTTTCATTCAACAATCTTTTCATGATGATATTCACCCCATACTTAACAAGCATACCAAATTTTTGAATGATTTACCTCATGGGCTACCATCAGATAGAGGATTCCAACATGCTATTAAGTTAGAACCGGGTACCAAACTGGTAGTAACTACCCCTTACCATCACCCAAGGATTTACAAGGAAGAAATTGAAAGAACCATCAAAAAATTGTTGGAAATGGGGCTGATTAGACCTAGTTCCAAGCCATTTGCTTCTTCCGTGGTGGTTGTGAAGAAGGATGGCACCCTAAGGATGTGTGTGGACTATCGGGTGTTGATTAAGAGGACAATCAAGAATAAGTACACAATTCCAAGGATTGATGAGATAAATGATGAGTTACATGGAGCGGTTTTTTCTTCAAGATTGTTTTGAGATCCAGGTACCACCAAATAAGGGTAAGAGATGAGGATGCGCACAAGACCACTTTTAGATGTCATTTGGGCATTTTGAGTTTCTTGTCATGCCATTTGGGTTAACCAATGCCCCGACCAATTTCTAATCATGCATGAATCACATTTTTGGCAAGCATTTGAGGAAAATTGTGCTAGTTTTCTTTGATGACATTTTGGTATATGACAAAACATGGGAGGAGCGTCTCCAACACTTGGATAAGGTGTTGGAAATTCTAGAACAACCATCACTCTATCTAAAAAAATCCAAATGTGAGTTTGGGATGACTGAAATTTTGTACTTGGTATGTTATCAATGCACAAGGGATTCATGTGGATCAACAAAAGATCCAAGCCATCATGGATTGGCCAACTCCAACCAACATCACACAATTAAGAGGATTTTTGTGTTTGTATTGTTATTATAGGAGATTTGCGAAGGGGTTTTCCCAACTTTCTGCTCCATTGACTTCTCTAACATGAAAGGGAGCTTTAAGTCGGTCACAAATAACCCAAATAACTTTTGAGGAGCTGAAAAAGGTGATGTATTCTTGCCCGGTACTTGCTGTGCCAGATTTTTCTATACCTTTTGTACTTGAATGTGATGCTTTTGGCGAAGGTATAGGGGCTGTTTTGATGCAAGACAAACATCCCATTTCATATGGGAGAAATTAAAGGATCATGAGAAGTTCTCAATCTATGACAAAGAAATGTTGGCCATCATGCATACATTGACCAAGTTCCAGCAATATTTGGTTTGTGGAAGGTTTGTGGTCAAAACCGATCATAATAGTTTGAGTTCCTTCATAAAAAAGAGTTAAATGACTGACAGCAAAAGTGGTTAACGTTAGGAAATAAGGGATAAAATGTGTGGAACAATCCCACTCAGAATCTCAATAGTAGGAACAATGAGTCGGGTAAGACGGTTAATATTATTCCTCCTAAAAATCCCAATAAGGAAGAGCCTCTAAAAGAACCCTCTTATATCTCTTGATTGTTTTGATGCTTTTGGTTTGATGTTTGACGATGATGCACAAAATTTCATGGAGAATGTTGCTTTGATAGATGAGTAAAATAATATTGCACAAGTCACAACCCCTTTGACAAATGTAGCCTCTACCAACAATCAATTGCTTTTTTCAAATGTTGACTCCACCCTTCCACCCACCTCCCATGTTAATCCTTCTCTTCATACTACCGATGTTAATTACCATGTGAACAGAATTTTTCGGTCATTCCCTCCACCCCTATTCCCCCATAAGAGAAAAATCTACTAACAACCCCATTGACAACTTAGTATCAACTTCGGGGCCTTTATGGATGGAACCACCTATCAATAAATGGAAGACACTTGTTTTCAAGGTTGTGGCCCCAAATGTTGAATGTTTCTACAGTTGTATGATAGGGAAGACCCCCCAAAAGTGCCAAATCTGAAAGTTTAGGAGTGATTACTTGGGTCAAATTCATATTGAGATAGCCACCCCAACTTTTGCCAAAAACAAGCAAGATATGGATGTGGAAAACTACAATATTTGGGATATTCTTATTTCGAAGCCAAATAGGATTGGGAGGATTATTCAACTTACACTTGTCTATCAAAATATCATGAAACAAATGGAAAAGGATGGAGTTTCAAAGGAAAATCTAAAAGATTAGTGGCTAGCTTGAACCATTATATTAAATATCTCTCGAGCCCTATCACTTTTATGGAGGTTAATCCTACTAATTTATTAAGTTTTTAAAAGGAAAAGAGGAACTTCCCTAGATGGGTGAGATTGGACAGTATGGTTGTGGTGTGAAGAAGCTTGTTGAGAAAATTTACGTCGATGGATCAGATGCACTGAAGAAATTGTGAAATGTTGTACTAAACTCCAGTGCTGTTATAAGAAGATGGAATCATCCAAGGATCTATGTGGAGACAGAGTTATGACAGAGGCTTCATCCAAATGTTGTTGTGATGTCTAAATTCTCACCAAAAAATCCGTTGCAAGAAAGGTAATTCTTTCTATATATGACGACATTTCTGACAAATGGAAATACAAAATTGAACCTAGAATTGATGAATTGAGAAAATTTTACACCCAAATCAAAAAAGGCATCAATGAGGCACTAAATCTAGTTTTCAAGTTGGACGATTTCTCAATGGAAGTAAAATCCCCTTTTTTTGATATGGAAGGAAACATGAAATTAGTTAAATTTGTTAAAGATGATTTTTAGAAACATTTCAAGGGGCAATTAAGTAAAGTTACCAATTTCAATTGTGATGCTCTGATAAAATTGTCAAGAACTTCAGATTTGATAGATGATATTAGTGTTCCCTCTAACAAATCTGGTTAGTGCAAAAATGAACTCTCAATTGTGTATCAATGGGAGACAAGGCTTGATGCTATTGTTCCTCTCAACTCCGTTAAAGTATACAATGTTGTAGAGCATATCAAAAGTTATCAGTTGAAGGCCAATCCAATGTTCACAAAAGTAAGCATCTTTGATGTAGGTGGTACAAGTGGGTCCTAGTCCAATGAACTTGCAGATCCTTCCAAGTCCCAGTCAATGCCTATGTCATAGTTCTTATGTCATCTTATGGTCCTTTCTCGAGGGGAATTTGAGATTTAATATAAATTTGTAATATTTAAATACTAAGAAATTCAGGTCGTTTTATAACTACTTTGAAGATTTTATTTTTATAATTATTTATACGTCCTCATAAAGAGAAAAAAGGGAATTTTTCGCTATTTTCAATTATTGAAAGCTTTCAGTTGCATGTATGAAACTGTGAGTTCCATGTTGTATGATTGATATAAATTGGTGATAGAAATTTGTGTCTTCTCTAATTTGTGGTATGGATATCATTATCTATATTTGATATTAAATGATAAACGTATGATTTCATGCAATTAATTGTTTCAGGATTGAATTTCTGCAATTAGTCCACTTTAATACCATATTTCATAGGTTTGATACTTTATAGCTCAGAGGTTTTCTTTAAAGAATCTACATTTACCTTTTTTGTTTGTTACGCTTTGAATCAAAAAAGATAAAGTAAATCAACGTTGTGTAAATATGTATATGATGTACATATTGTATTTCTTTTTCCTTGTAAATATTGAATAAATGGAACCTCCTCTTAGAATAGAGGAGGGACGTTTTCCCACACACTACGATAAATCTATCCTGTCTTGTGAGAAATCATTTACTAACATGAGGGGGACTGCGAGAACACATAATTGTGAATAAAGAAAAGGCAATTCCATGACTGATGTCCTACATTGACATACCTAGCTCCCGTTCATATCTATTATAATGTCATGACATCCCAAAAATTTCTAATGAGGTCGACTACATAGAAATTAGCAATTTTTGGAAACTACCATTGACTGGTGAAAGATTGTGTACCTGTAATATCCCTTTCAAAGGGATGAAACTGAAAAGTAGGAAATTAGCTCAAACCCCAATATTAGTGGTGTCCCCAGATTTCACCCTAAAATCTAAGACTACCCTATTCAAAAAAATTCGTACTTTTAAAATAATGGGTTGTTTTGTGTTTTTATTGCCAGAAAGTTCCTGTAATGTGTCAAGATATTCCCAAGGAGCCATATTAGCCATTTTCACCAAATACCCAAATGCCCAAAATTGTTTTATTCTATCTCTGGGGTTTGCCTGCAAGAAATTTGTATTTAATTATTTTAAGCCCCATTTGAGGCAATTTGTGCTCCGGTTTAACCCTGTTGTGATCGTACATATCATTATTCCCATATACCAATAGGGTTTTAACTAGAAATGGATCATGGACTTTATTTGTAACTTCTGGCAACGTTTTGTGTTTCTAGTGTTTTCCCGTTTCGTTTTCTATGAAATTTCTCTGTATCAATTCCTTTACCGGTTTGGCCTGATTCTTGGCCTGGAGTAACTGGTGATCACCTATGCATGTTGTGCCAGAAGGAATTCGCCATCGAAGGCCTCGTTCTCTCTGAAAAAACAGTCATGCACAAAAAAGTTTCTTCTGGGCAGGCCGCATTTTTGGAAAAAGAAGACATTAAAGCTACAATGGGATTTTTGTCAGCAGCAGGCAGGGGAAAATTTTGTACCTGCCTAGCAGGATACTTTTTCCCATAGAAGCAATGCCACTTAAGTCACAATGAGAAAATCAGAGGTAGCAGGCAGGCAGGAATTTCTTACTTGCCTTGCAAAGTAAAAATTTTCATTGTGGAATAAAAAAAAAATCACTTAAGGCATTGATGGGATTTTATTACCTGCCTTGCAGGGTAAATAATCTCATTATGAAAGTCAAACAACTTAAGTGGATCATGGGATTTTCGGAGCTGCCTTGCAGGGTAAATAATCCCATTGTCAATTGACTTTTAAAAATAGAATCTGCTAATGCCAAATAAGTGCGCCCCTTTTGGGAGAGAAATAATACTTTTTTAAGTTTTAAATGATTTAATTAATTCCTATTTTCAGTGGCTAAGGTCAAAGCATATTGTGAGGCTTGAGTTAACTGGAAGCAAAGAGCTAAAATTAAATAAATTTAATTTATTTAATGGAAGCCATGAGCATGCACAAAATAGGCACCCCATTTGAAGAGTAAAGTTTATTAAATAATTAATTAATTGTCAGGAATAGGAGAGGCATTAATTAATTATAGAATTATGAGGATTATATAAGCAGGGGCTGCCATAAGGATGAATTAATTAATTCAAAAATAGATAAGTGCAGCCCAGACAAAAAGTGCGCCCCATTTGAAGAGGAATTTTGCTCAGAAGGTGTAATTAATGCTGGAAGCTTACAAATTTTGCGCATAGGTTGAAGGAGGTTGATTTATGTCTAGATAATTGTTTGAATAAGTGATACAGGTGCTCAAGAATTCATCACAGGTGCTTTTATAAGAGAAAGGGAGCTTAAATCAATGTCCAATACATTGAACATATCCTCTGAATCTGAAGAATTATCTAGATCTGCACCGGTTGTGAAGAATTTCGGCCGAATAAAGAGGAAAAGAATTGTTCAAACAAAGATTGCTCCAGCTATGGCAAAGCGGGATGAAAAAGAAAGCTTAGTGGAATCATGCATTACTCCCAGATTTGCTGACATCGGAGACACAAATCCAGGCCAGATCCAAATCTCATAATTGCAGAAGCTTCCTGCAAAAATTCATCCTCTTGTTTCTGATGCAACCCGTGTAAAAGTCAATGCATGAAAAAAAATTTCCAAGATCTTGTGCATGTGCTCCCAATCTTCCAGTTGAAGTCTTCATTGAAGTTGCACTCACCCAGAGTGCTTTCCAGAATTTTTAATTGCTCATATGCAATTAAAAATAAAAATGATGAGTTATCTACAGCCAACACTGCACTGATGCATGTACTGGAGAAGAACTACAAAATCTTCAAGGATAAAAGGGAAGACAACTCAAAGGCAAAGGCAACACCCGTAAGCCGCTTCCAGAGTTAACCGCTTCCAAAGCCAATTTGGTGAGAATCAAAGGCAAGAGAATCAGCTGCATGCAGAATATGAAAAAGTACAAGACTGCAGCTTTCCTCTTTCTTCTTCTTTCTCTTATTTCCTCCGACAAAATAATTGAGCGATCAATTAAATTATACAACTTAAGTGATTGGTTTAAAAGCCATTACTTGAAGAAGTCAACTACTTGGAGATAGGTGGCAGACGTGCAAAATAGAAGGTTCTATTTTCAATTGCAAATCATGCATGTCATGCAAAGAGGAATTCCTGGAGGGAGATTGTCAGTTGTTTCCTTTCCAACTTCCACATGTGCCAGTTCAACTAAAAGCTTCCGACTTGTAATTGTCCCTCTACATTCTATAAGTAGAGGAAGAACCTTCAGGTTAATGATCAGAATTTGTAAGCAGGATTCTTGTGTTCCAGAATTTGTGCTGAAACCCCTTGATAGCCACTTGAAGCAAAGGAATATAAAGGACTAGGTTTTTGGAGAACTTTGTGTCACAGTGCATTTTGTTTCTAGCTTTCTATCTTAGATCTTCAAATAAACTTTGCGTTATTTTAGATCTAGAACTGGAGCTGCCAAGTTGCTTATAATTCTATGTTGATATCTATTGGTTTCTTCTATGTGAATGCAATCAACTCTGTTATCTATTGATTAGGTTGCACATCTCCCCCATTTCTTCCCTATGTTTTCTTATTTCCTTCTTTAAATATTTACCTTCTTTAAACAATTGCTTACTTGTTGCAAAACTATATAGCTATGGTTCATGAACTGCATGGTCAAAGTAAAACCCCCATATAGATACTAGCATATTTTATTGACAAATCTAACACGGGAGCCTCACCGGTAAATGAGAGTGATTTATCTCATAACAGCCTAGGTTTTCAGCTATGTAAAAAATCTAGCCAACAGAAAGTTAAACAGCGTAAGTGAATCATGGGATTTTCAGAGCTACCTTGCAAGGTTAATAATCTCATTGTCAACTGACTTTTAAAAATAGAAATCTCTTATGCCAAAAAGTGCAACCCCTTTATGGAAAGAAACCCAGCCTTAAATTAATTAATTTAATTAATTTTTGCTCCAATTTTGGCGCCCAGGCTTAAGGAAAAGTCAACAGAGGAAAGTGGACAAAAGGAAGTTGGTAATAGATAGTTCTAAAATTAAATAAATATTATTTATTTAATGTAGCCCCTACATGTCAAAAAGTGCGCCCCATTTGGGAGAGAAATAATAATTTTTTACGTATTAAATAATTTAATTAATTTCTATTTTCAGTGACTAAGGTCAAAACATACTGTGAGGCTTGAGTTAATTGGAAGCAGAAGTCTAAAATTAAATAAATTTAATTTATTTAATGGCAGCCATAAGCATGCACAAAATAGGCGCCCCATTTAAAGAGTAAAACTTATTAATTAATTAATTAATTGTCAATAATAGGAAAGGCATTAATTAATTATAGAGTTATGAGGATTATATAAGCAGGGGCTGCCATAAGAATGAATTAATTAATTCACAAGCAGAAAAGTGCAGCCCAGACAAAAAGTGCGCCCCATTTGGAGAGAATTTTTGCTCAGAAGGTGTAATTAATGCTAAAAGCTTCCAGAATTGGCGCACAGGTGAAGGAGGTTGATTTGTGTTTAGATAATTGTTTGCATAAGTGATACAGGTGCTTAGGTGAAATTGGTAAAATTCATGTTTCCTTTACATGCAAATAAAACATCAAATTTTGGGGCAGCAGGCTTGAATTATGCAGATTTTTATGATTAAAATCCACTGTTCATGTTTCATTTGTCATCTTTGTCTGAATTATTGGCAGGAATTCATTACAGGTGTTTTATAAGAGAAAGGGAGATTAAATCAATGTCCAATACATTTAACATATCCTCCGAATCTGAAGAATTATCCAGATCTGCACCAGTTTTGAAGAATTCCGACCGAATAAGAAGAAAAGAAATGTTCAGACAAAGATAGACACAGCCATGGCAAAGAGGGATGAAAAAGAAAGCACAATGGAGTCATGCATCACTTCCAAATTCACAAACATTGGAGACAGATCTAGGTCCGGAACCTCTTTCCAAATTGATTGACAGATCCAGAGTAGGAAAGACTTCCCTCATGTGTGCAGTTGAAAGCAGTGGAATTATTCGAGTTGTAGCTTTTCCATACACAACCCAGTTGGCAGAGTTCGTTATGGAGTGTGCTAGGTCTTACCATCCATCATCCAGATCAGTCTGAGATGCTATAGGGAAAACAATAATCCAATTGAACGCACAATTCATCAATTATTGTTTGAAGATTCCGGCACGAAAGGTAGTGACTTCTATTAGCATTCAAGATGTCGGCAACAGGTGGGAGAAGCATAGAGTTGACTGTGTGAATATAATGAACAGCAGATACATGAAGAAGCCCAGATCTCCTTCCAAGTTTCCAAAAACTCTTCCGCGGTCCAATCTGGTACAAAAGGTAGACGATATTGTCAAATTCTTATGCAAGATAAATATCGAAGCAAACGCTCACACCTTCCGCACATGGATGTATGCTTTCATCAGGACCATTGAAATCAACAAAGCGGACTTAATAATCAATTGGTCAAAAATCATTAGCGACAACATTGGTGAGCAACTCCGGAACGTGAAGCGTACTTTTATCTTCAAAATGACTTCCTATTTAGTATACGCAGCAGCTTCACAAGGCATCTTCTCCAAGCTGGATAGATGTGGTGTTCTTTCCAGGACCCCATTTCAAGTGTTACCCACATCTTATTGTACCTGCGTGCAAGAAAGATTTCAAAGTGGTCAATGCTGGATTCTTCTACGAATTCATTTGCAGGCTAGACAGGGACCTAAAGGCCAACAGGGTGAGCAAGGACGCATGGGAAGTTGTGTCCAAAATTGGCAGTCTATTCATTCAGTTTGCGGATTTCACATACCTCAGGGTTACCGGCTTTTCTGGAGAACCGGTTAAGCTGCCCAGATATCCAAATGATAGATTGATCACCATGGAACTGAGCAGACAACTTGTGGAGATGCACATGACCTTCAGTCGAAACGGCACAAGTCTACGGGATTCTTCGCGATCATTGTGGGACATTATAGCTGCCAGAGCATTCATAGAGCTCGAGGAATGGAGGCGGAAGATGTTATTTGAGTATCGAGCAAGAGTTCTTCCCAGCGCGGCTAAACTTCGATCCATTTGGAGCAGCCAGGAAGACGATCTCCTAGGAGTACGCACATGTGCATTCATTAGAGGATTTCTAGATGAAGTGCAAAAGTGAGTACAAGGTTAGAAAGAAAGATTTTAGCAAGCTATCAGCACGGCAAGTGTTCGACTTTGGACTAGCACAGATACCTGCGGATCTTAGAGATGATGGGAATGTGTTACTTGACACTTACCATCAAATGGGAGGAGATAAATCCATACTTCAAGATAATGTAAGGGGATGCCATACGATTGAGGAAAGGTCTACCGCCATTCTGGTGAATACTTCAAACTAGTTGCTGACGAAGGGATACTGCCTTGATGAAGCATTGATGAATCAAGTCACGGGAAACTTCGGCATAGGAGAGTCCCTCAAGAGGAAGCACAGAGGAGAAAGCAGCACAAGGTCCAAGAAGATGAAAGTGCACAGAAGGTCTCAATCAAAGGAGAAGATCACTTTCACAGCTATGACTTTAGTTTCGGCTTCTCCAGCATCCAGTACTTCACCAATTGTTGCACCTCAACAAGACACTTCCATGCCTCCACTGCAACAGGACACTTCCATGCCTCCACTGAATCTGGCAACATTCATCTTCTCTCCTCAGCCACTCCGTTCAGCACTTGTTCTTGAAGAAACGTTGAAGCTACAGATGGTAGAGTTTGAAAGAGATTTGTCTTTGGATGATTCAAAAGATGGCAGCCATAACACTGTAGTGGTTTCTGATGGAGAGGAATCAGAGCGGGAGATAGTAGTACACTCGGCAACTTCTCATTCTCCGAGAAGTAACTTCTCAGAATGGTTGACTTCACAGTTGGTTCCAAAAGCTAGAGTGGAGATGAACTTAGAAGAACACGACTTACAGCTACTCCTGAGTCTAGGCGGAAAAGACTGAAAACCTAAAGTTGTTAAGGTAACTTCAAGGTTGATCATCGAGGAGTCGTGGCAGAAGTTTGCTAAGATGTCAGTTCCGATGAAAGGGAAGAAAGAGGATGAGCTCACGGCAGATGATGTACCAGTAACCAGAGTACCTATCGGTCAAGCCACCACAGAAGGATTGAAGCAGGATACACAGACATTGATAGATGCTCTATTCCTTAGGCTAAACAGAGAAAAGGTGGAGAAAGACGAACTTCAGAAACAGGTATCTCAATTGTGCGAGATCATAGTCAAGGTTGCTAAATCTTCCACTCAGCCCATTTCAGAGCAGCAGCAGGTGAGTGATCATCTAATGCAGGAGATGGAGGATGCAAGCAATCAGGTGAAAGCTATCAACGAATGGAAGAAGTCTGATTATTCGTCAAGTTTCTGTACAACTTGGAGAGGTGCCAGCCCGCCTAAAGGTTATGAATGATGCAGCAAATCAGCTGAAGCAACTGGTGACGAGCATAGTAGATATGAACACAGTTGCTGAGAGTAACCTGAGTACTTTGGCCGAAATCAACAAGTTGCTGATAGAAGTATTGGTTGTAGAACAGATTGTACCAAACGGATCAGTTGAGAAGGGGAAGTAGCTGGAGTATGCAATATCTTTCCGTTTGGAGATCTGCAGAATTTTGTTGCAAGAGAATGCAGGCACTTGAGAGTATGGACATCGTCCTTGCCAAACAGTATCATTTCTTTCACTCAGGAGGAAGTGGTCGGAAATATTACTTCATACACACGGATCATTCCTAGCAGAGTGCCCAATTCCCTGGAAGAGTCTCTTCTGATGGTACAAAAGAGAATTGATGGAGCTACTAAACCTTTCATGATGAATTCCATTAGCAAACTGGTGGCACTACAGTCGGATATTGCGAGGTCAGGCCGAGCTTGGAGGATGTGGAAGCATGTATTAGAGGTGTTGAACGAAGGATTGCTGCAGTTCAGGACAGAAAAGGAAGTTGTGGCTAAGACAGATGGGCAGATGCTGAATTACATGTTCGACAAGTATATCCAGTATCAGAACAAAAAGAAGACATAAATGTTACAGCTGGTGTGACTTCTTCTCATATTCTTTCTTCTTCTATTTTCCACGTTCCCGGATGAAATTGTAAAACATTAAAGTTATTGGTTTTGAAACCATTACTTAAAGTTATGCGGAATATGTTAGGAAATAAGGGATAAAATATGCGGAATAATCCCTCACAGAATCGCAACAGTAGAAACTAATATGCAGAAATTATTACAGATCTCAAATAAAATTGCAGAATAAAAATAACACAACACAAAGAGACAGTATTTAATGTGGTTCACCCAATTTGGGCTACGTCCACCAAGAATCACTTGCTCAGATTTTATTACAAGCCACCGCTCTCTCAATACAATACCCAGATCCGTTTGGAGCTATGCTCAACAAACTCTATAGAATTCACACTCGAATTCAAAACACATATGTAATACATTTGCTTGTCTATCTATCATATGCATAAGACCATATAAATAGACAACTGCTTAAGCAGTTTGATACAAAACCGTGAGTATCAAAACCAAGGGCAAAAACCGTGTGTATCCAAAACTATTGGTTTCAAAATGACCGTGGGTATCAAAACAATGGGCAAAAGACCGAAAAAACCATGGGCCCAAAAACAACCCATAACGGTTACCCATTACCCATGGGTTATAAAACCACCCATGTAAAATACCCGAGTGTAACACATGGAAGGTGTACCATACACTAACATGAAAATAGGCTCCCAAACATAACAATCTCCCACTTGGACACTAGTTTCCACTGAGCAAGCTTCTCAACCCTTCACTGTCATGCGCGAAGGCCAACCAAAGCTGAACATAGCTTTAGTTTATCCCTTTTGACCACCTTGGTCATCATGTCTATAGGATTCTGACTGGTATGAATCTTCTCCAACTTTAACTTATCTTCCTCCAAAGCTGTCCTGATGAAGTGATATCTCAACTGTATATGCTTCGTCCTGGAGTGGAAAGCAGAGTTCTTAGCTAGGTGTATAACACTCTGACTAAGATCACTATATACCTTACATTCATCTTGCTTATGCCCTAATTCCTTTCAAAGCAAGTTTTCCAAATCATCTCTTAATGATTTGTGTGGCATAGTAACATCCTCAGCCTCCGTTTAAAGTTGAGCCAAATCATCTCTTTGCCAACAACATTACTCAGCCTCCTAGAAATAGGATTGACAAAGCCACCAGCTTCTGTAGTCATGAAATCTAGCTCACTGCTGTCCCACCTACAGTATAAATATAACCTGTTGTGCTCCTCCTGCTGTCTACATCTCAGCCATGTCTGAATCTACATAACTAGCATGTAAAGTGGTGTTTGATCCACTATAGCACAAAATTGTCCCCATGGTCCCTCTCAAATACCGAAGGATCCACTTTACTGCTTGCCAATGCTCTTTACCTGGATCACTCATAAATCTACTCACATCTCCCACTGCAATGGGCAATATCAGGCCTAGTGCATACCATGGCATTTCACATACAAACTGCCAACTGCTCCATTTCCAGTAAGGTACCTTGGACATTTGGTTTCTAAGGTTCCTGCTCTGTCATGGGACATTGCTCCTTTGAGGTAACTTGAAATGGCCTGCCAAAGGAGTCCCAACCAGTTTAGCATCCTGCATGTTAAACCTGTCTAATACCTTCTTCATGTACTCTTCCTGAGATAAAGTCAGACTTGGCTCATTCCTTAAACCATACAAATGAGGTGGAACACTTATCCTTGGATTCCTTCCTATCCCAACTTATCCTCATACCAAGGATTTGTCTGGCTGCCCCCAGAAAATGATTGGTAGCGGAATAATCCCTCACAAAATCGCAACAGTAGAAACTAATATGCAGAAATTATTACAGATCTCAAATAAAATTGCAGAATAAAATAACACAACACAAAGAGACAGTATTTAACGTGGTTCACCCAATTTGGGCTACGTCCACCAAGAATCACTTGCTTGTAGATTTTATTACAAGCCACCGCTCTCTCAATTGCAATACCCAGATCCGTTTGGAGCTATGCTCAACAAACTCTACAGAATTCACACCCGAATTCAAAATCACCTGGTATCTGTAATACAATTTGCTTTTCTATCTATCATATGCATAAGACCATATAAATAGACAACTGCTTAAGCAGTTTGATACAAAAACCGTGGGTATGCAAAACCAAGGGCAAAAACCGTGGATGTATCAAAACAATGGGCTCTAAAGACCGAAAAAAAACCATGGGCTTCAAAAACAGCCCATAAGAAGGTTACCCATGCTACCCATGGAATACCTAATACATCATGATTTTCAAAACTTTGCTTTCATCCAGGGGCTTCGCCCCCGAACCCCCCCTGACCCGCTCACCAGCGAGCGGGACCGCCGTAAAAATATAAGAACGAGTGTAACACATGGATTTCATTGTGTAAATGTTTATACACTAACATGAAAATAGGCTCCACAAATATAACAGAATAATTCTATTAGTTAAGTGAGTACATGTGTCACTTAAGCAGAAGTTAGTGGAGGATGATTGCCAAATGTCATCTTTACTTCTTGTTTATGTTTCAGTTCAGTTGAATTTCTCATTTGTACTTTCCCTCCTACATTCTATAAGTAGGAGAAGATACCTTCCAGGTTAATGATAAGAATTTTGTAAGCTAGCATTCCAAGTGTTCCAGACTTTGTGCTTAAACCTTTGAGAGCCACTTGAAGCAAAGGGAAAAAGGTCATCTTGAAAGATAGTTGTCCATACAAAGAAGGCCTCGACTCAGGAGGAAGAGATTATGAAACCCGGATGATATCTATGAGTAGGAGATTTGGAGGATCACAAAAATCGACAGTATCATATGTTCCCCTATAAAGATGACAAGAACTATAAGATCTTTCAGCAAGCTACTGTCATGAGTTTTTGTTGGCTAGATTTTTTGCATAGCATCAAACCTAGGCAGTCATGAGATAAATCTCCCTCATTTAACCGGTGAGGCTCCCGTGTCAAATTTGTCAATATAAATGTGTTATTTTATCTATCAGGGGGTTTTACTTTAACCACTTAGTTCATGAACCATAACTAAGAAGTTCTGCAGCAAGTAAGCAGCTGTTTAAGAAAGGAAAATTATAGAAGAAGAAAGTAAAGGTATTACAGAGAAGAAGTAAGGAAGATGTGCATCCCAATTAGTAGATAGCAGAGCTAATTGCATGCACATAGAAGAAACTTAATAGATTTGAACACACAGAATTATAAAGCAAAGGCAGTTCTAGATCCAGATCTAAAATAACACAAAGTTTACTTTAAAAATCTAAGATTTAAAAGCAAGAAACACAGTACGCCGTGACACAAAGTTCTCCGGAAACCTGCTTCTTTGTATTCCTCTGCAACAAGTGGCTCTCAGGGGTTCAGCACAAAGTCTAGAACACAAGATTGCTTCTTACAAATTCTGATCGATCATTAACCCGTAGGTTCTTCTCCTACTTATAGAATGTAGGAGGGAAAGTACAAATAGAAGACTCAAACTGAACTAAAGTATGAACAACAAGTAAAGATGACATTTGGCAATCATCCTCAACTAACTTCTTCTTAAGTGACACATGTATCACTTAACTAATAGAAAGGTTCCACATGACTTCAAGTAATGGTTGCAAAACCAATAACTTAGAAGTTTACAATTTCATCCGGGAACATAGAAAGTAGAAGAAGAAAGAATAGAAGAAGTCATGCCAGCTGTAACATCTACATCTTCTTCTTGTTCTGATATCTGATATACTTGTCGAACATATAATTCAGCATCCTTCCATCTGTTTTAGCCACTGCTTCCTTTTCTGTCCTGAATTGCAGCAACCCTTCATTCAACACTTTGCTGCATGCTTCCACTTCTTCCAAACTTGGCCCAAATCTCGCAATGTCTGCCTGCAGTGTCACCAGCCTACTGATAGAGTTCATCGTGAAAGGCTTGGTAGCTTTATCAATTCTCTTTTGTACCATCAGAAGAGAACCCTCCAGGGAATCATGCACCTCGTTAGAAACAATCCGCACGTATGAAGTAACACCTCCATCCACCCTTTCCTCAGTGAAAGAAATAATACTGTCCGGCAAATCTGATGTTCTACTCTCAAGCGCCTGCATCCTCTTCAGCAAAACTCTGCAGATCTCCAAACGGAAAGATACTGCAAACTCTAGCTGCTTCCCCTTCTCGACTGATCCATCCGGCACAATTTGTTCTGCAACCAATACATCTCCCGGCAGCTTGTTGATCTCGGCCAAAATACTCAGGTTACTCTCTGCAACTGTATTCATTCCTTCTTATGCTTTCTATCAGTTGCTTTAGTTGATTTGCTGCATCGTTCATAACCTTTAGGCGGGCTGGCACTTCCCCAAGTTGCACAGAAGCTTGACGAATAATCAGACCCTTCCATTCGTCAATAGCCTTTACTTGATTGCTTGCATCTTCCATTTCCTGCATAAGATGATCACTCACCTGCGCTGAAATGCGCTGAACGGAAGGTTTAGCAACCTTGGCTATGATCTCACATAATTGAGATATTTGCTTCTGCAGCTCTTCTTTCTCCGCCTTTTCACTGTCAAGCCTAAGGAACAAAGCATCCAGCAACGTCTGCGTGTCCTGCTTCAATCCTTCAGTGGTAGCTTGACCGAGTGGTATTTTGGTCACCGTCACATCTTCTGCCGTGAGCTCCTCTTCTACCTTTCCTTCCGCCAGAATTAATATCTCAGCAAACTTCTCTCCCGAATCCTCAATGATCAACCTAGAAGTTACTTTAGCAACTTTAAGCCTTCTGTCTCTTCTGCTCAGATCCTGAAGTAGCTGCAAGTCATTTTCCTCTAAGTTCATCTCTACTCTTGCTTCCGGAACCAACTGCAAAGCTAACCATTCCGAGAAATTACTTCTCGGAGAGTGAGAAGTTGCTGAGTGCACTACCATCTCCCGCTCTGCATCCTCTCCATCAGAAAGTGCCACAGTATCATGGCTGCCATCTTCTGAAACATCCAAGGACAAAGCTCTTTCGAACTCCGTCATCTGCAGCTTCAACATCTCCTCTGGAACGGGTGCCGAACGAAGTGGCTGCGGAGAGAAGACGAACGTTGCTGGTTTTAATGAAGGCATGGAAGCATCCTGCTGCTGTGGTGCAATAGTTGGTGATCCACTACGTACTGGAGAAGTCGGAGTCAAAGCTATGGTCGTAGAAGTGGTCTTCTCTTTCTCTTGAGATCTTCTGTGTACTTTCAACTTCTCGGACCTTCTGCTGCTTTCTCCTTCATGCTTTCGCTTTGAGGGAATCTCCTGCGCCGAAGTTGCCCATGATTTGATTCATCAATACTTCATCAAGGCAGTATCCCTTCGTTAGCAGCCAGCTCGAAGTACTTCACCAACACAGCTCCAGATCTTTCTTCTATTGAATGCTGCAGCCGCCATTGCTATCCTGTAGTAGAGCTTTATCTCCTCCCATTTGATGGTAAGTGTCAAGTACCACGTTCCCATCATCTTTAAGATCCGCAGGTATCCGCGCTAGTCCAAAGTCAAATACTTGCTTTGCCGACAGCCTGCTGAAATCTTTCTTTCTGACCTCGTACTCACTTCTGCACTTCATCCAGAAATCTTCTAACGAAGGCACATGTGCGTACTCCTGGGAGATTTTCTTCCTGGCTATTCCAAATGGATCGAAATTAAGCCGTGCAGGGAAGAACTCTTGCTCATACTCGGACAACATTTGTGCTTCCATCCCTCGAGCTCTGTGAATGCTGATGCAACTGTAATATCCCACAGTGAGTGGGAAGAAGCCCGTAGACTTGTGCCGCTTCGACTGAAGGTCGTGTAACTCCACAAGTTGCCTGCTCAGCTCCATGGCAATCAATCTGTCACTCGGGTACCTTGGCATCTTTGTTGGTTCACCTGAAAAGCTCGTAACCCTGAGGTATGTGAAATCTGCAAACTGGATGAACACACTGCCAATCTTGGACACTGCTTCCCATGCTTCTTTGCTTACCCTGTGAGTCTTCAAGTCTTTGTCTAACCTGCAGATGAAATCGTAGAAGAAACCATCGTTGATCACTTTGAAGTCCTCGCACGCAGGTGCAGTAAGCTCTGGGTAGCACTCGAAAATGGGATCCTTGGAAAGAATACCACATCTATCCAGCTTGGAAAAGACACCCTGTGAAGCTGCAGCATATACCAAGTATGAAGTCATCTTGAAGCTTGAAGGTACGCTTTACGTTCCGCAGTTGCTCACTGATGTTGCTGCTAATAATTTCTGACCAACTGATTATAGAATGAAGGCATGGAAGCATCCTGCTGCTGTGGTGCAATAGTTGGTGATCCACTACGTACTGGAGAAGTCGGAGTCAAAGCTATGGTCGTAGAAGTGGTCTTCTCTTTCTCTTGAGATCTTCTGCGTACTTTCAACTTCTCGGACCTTCTGCTGCTCTCTCCTTCATGCTTTCGCTTGAGGGAATCTCCTGCGCCGAAGTTGCCCATGATTTGATTCATCAATACTTCATCAAGGCAGTATCCACCTTGCGTTAGCAGCCAGCTCGAAGTACTCACCAACACAGCTCCGGATCTTTCTTCTATTGTGCTGCAGCCGCCATTGCTATCCTGTAGTATAGCTTTATCTCCCTCCCATTTGATGGTAAGTGTCAAGTACCACGTTCCCATCATCTTTAAGATCCGCAGGTATCCGCGCTAGTCCAAAGTCAAATACTTGCTTTGCCGACAGCCTGCTGAAATCTTTCTTTCTGACCTCGTACTCACTTCTGCACACTCATCCAGAAATCTTCTAACGAAGGCACATGTGCGTACTCCTGGGAGATTTTCTTCCTGGCTATTCCAAATGGATCGAAATTAAGCCGTGCAGGGAAGAACTCTTGCTCATACTCGGACAACATTTGTGCTTCCATCCCTCGAGCTCTGTGAATGCTGATGCAACTGTAATATCCCACAGTGAGTGGGAAGAAGCCCGTAGACTTGTGCCGCTTCGACTGAAGGTCGTGTAACTCCACAAGTTGCCTACTCAGCTCCATGGCAATCAATCTATCACTCGGGTACCTTGGCATCTTTGTTGGTTCACCTGAAAAGCTCGTAACCCTGAGGTATGTGAAATCTGCAAACTGGATGAACACACTGCCAATCTTGGACACTGCTTCCCATGCTTCCTTGCTTACCCTGTGAGTCTTCAAGTCTTTGTCTAACCTGCAGATGAAATCGTAGAAGAAACCATCGTTGATCACTTTGAAGTCCTCGCACGCAGGTGCAGTAAGCTCTGGGTAGCACTCGAAAATGGGATCCTTGGAAAGAATACCACATCTATCCAGCTTGGAAAAGACACCCTGTGAAGCTGCAGCATATACCAAGTATGAAGTCATCTTGAAGCTGAAGGTACGCTTTACGTTCCGCAGTTGCTCACTGATGTTGCTGCTAATAATTTCTGACCAACTGATTATAGAATGAAGGCATGGAAGCATCCTGCTGCTGTGGTGCAATAGTTGGTGATCCACTACGTACTGGAGAAGTCGGAGTCAAAGCTATGGTCGTAGAAGTGGTCTTCTCTTTCTCTTGAGATCTTCTGCGTACTTTCAACTTCTCGGACCTTCTGCTGCTCTCTCCTTCATGCTTTCGCTTGAGGGAATCTCCTGCGCCGAAGTTGCCCATGATTTGATTCATCAATACTTCATCAAGGCAGTATCCCTTCGTTAGCAGCCAGCTCGAAGTACTCACCAACACAGCTCCGGATCTTTCTTCTATTGTGCTGCAGCCGCCATTGCTATCCTGTAGTAGAGCTTTATCTCCTCCCATTTGATGGTAAGTGTCAAGTACCACGTTCCCATCATCTTTAAGATCCGCAGGTATCCGCGCTAGTCCAAAGTCAAATACTTGCTTTGCCGACAGCCTGCTGAAATCTTTCTTTCTGACCTCGTACTCACTTCTGCACTTCATCCAGAAATCTTCTAACGAAGGCACATGTGCGTACTCCTGGGAGATTGTCTTCCTGGCTATTCCAAATGGATCGAAATTAAGCCGTGCAGGGAAGAACTCTTGCTCATACTCGGACAACATTTGTGCTTCCATCCCTCGAGCTCTGTGAATGCTGATGCAACTGTAATATCCCACAGTGAGTGGGAAGAAGCCCGTAGACTTGTGCCGCTTCGACTGAAGGTCGTGTAACTCCACAAGTTGCCTGCTCAGCTCCATGGCAATCAATCTGTCACTCGGGTACCTTGGCATCTTTATTGGTTCACCTTAAAAGCTCGTAACCCTGAGGTATGTAAAATCTACAAACTGGATGAATACACTACCAATCTTGGACACTGCTTCCCATGCTTCTTTGCTTACCCTGTGAGTCTTCAAGTCTTTGTCTAACCTGCAGATGAAATCGTAGAAGAAACCATCGTTGATCACTTTGAAGTCCTCGCACGCAGGTGCAGTAAGCTGTGGGTAGCACTCGAAAATGGGATCCTTGGAAAGAATACCACATCTATCCAGCTTGGAAAAGACACCCTGTGAAGCTGCAGCATATACCAAGTATGAAGTCATCTTGAAGCTGAAGGTACGCTTTACGTTCCGCAGTTGCTCACTGATGTTGCTGCTAATAATTTCTGACCAACTGATTATAGAATCAACCTTGTTGATTTCAATGGTCCTGATGAAAGCATACATCCATGTCCGGAAAGTGTAGGCATTCACTTCACCATTCAACCTGCATAGCAATTTGACAATATCATCCGCCTCCTGCACTAAATTGGATCGTGGAAGAGTTCTCGGGAACTTGGAAGGGGATCTAGGCTTCTTCATGAACCGGCTATTCATGATGCTCACACAGTCAGCTCTATGCTTTTCCCACCTACTGTCAGCATCCTGAATGCTAATAGAAGTCACCACCTTTCGTACTGGAATCTTCAAACAATAATCGAAGAATTCTGCATCCAAACGAATTATTGTCTTTCCCGCAACATCACGCACTGATCTGGATGAAGGATGATAAGATCTAGCACACTCCATCACAAACTCTGGCAATTGGGCTGTACCTGGGAAAGCTGCAGCTCGAATAATTCCACTACTTTTGACCGCACGCATGAATGAAGTCTTTCCAGCTCTGGATCTGTCAATCAAATCAGAAAGAGGTTATGGGCCTAGATCCGTGTCTCCTATGTCTGAAAGTTTAGAAGCAATGCATGAATCCATCGTGCTTTCTTTTTCATCTCCTTTCGCCATGGCTTTATCAATCTTTGTCTGAATAATTCTTTTTCTTCTAATTTGGCCGGATTTCTTCAATACTGGTGCAGATCTGGACAATTCTTCAGATTCGGAGGATATTTGCAATGTATTGGACATTGATAAATACTCCTTTTCTTTTATAAAGCACCTGTAATGAGTTCCTGCAATTTATTCAGACAAAAATGGCCACCGGAGCATGAATAGTGAATTTAAATTATAAAAATCTGCACTTTTCAAGTCTGCTGCCCCAAAAATTGGTGTTTAATTTGCACTGCTGCCCCAAAGAGAGCATGAATCCTTTCAATCAACACCTGAGCTCCTGTTACACCTGTGAAAACAACTATGCCGACGAAGATCAACCTTCTCCAAAGCATGCGCCAAATCTGGAAGATTTTAGCCTTTGTTAGCACTTTGTCTGTGCAAAATCCTTCCTCTAATGGGGGCGCACTTTTTCTCCTTGCTGCAATTCTTAACCTGTGAATTAAATAATTCATCCATATGGCTGCCCATGCTTATATAACCTTCATAATTCTATAATTAATAATTGCCCTAACAATTAAAGGCAATTAATTAATTAAAAATCATGCTTTTCTCTTTTAAAAATTGCATGTTTAAGGACAGCCATCCAATAAATTAAATTAATTCAATTTAATCCTTCACACAGCACTTAACTTTAGCCTCACAGTGTGCTTTGACCATAGCCACTGAAAATAGAAATTAATTTAATGATTTAATGCATTTAAAATCATTAAACAACTCCTAAATGGGGCGCACTTTTTCCAAGGAGAGGGGCAGCTACTAAATAAATTAAATTTAATTAATTTAATTGCTTTCTTTTAATCCTCCTTTGACTTTTTGACCTCCTCAAGCTTGGGCGCACTTTTTCCAAGGAGAAAGATTATTAAAAATAATCAATTTAATCACTTTAATCCATCACCAAAGGGGGCGCACTTTTTTGCACATGTAATTCTATTTTTAAGAACTTTTTTCATAATGGGATTCTTTACCCTGCCAGGCAGGCACCAAAATCCCATGATCCACTTAAGTGATTTGACTTTTGCAATGGGATTCTTTACCCTGCAAGGCAGGTACTAAAATCCCATGATTTCACTTAAGTCACTTTCCTTTTATTATATCATGGGAATTTTCACCCTGCAAGGCAGGCAATAAATTCCCACCTGCCTGCAGCCTCTATTTTTCCCATTGCAGCTTAAGTGACTTTTATAACACGGGAAAAAGTACCCTGCCAGGCAGGTATACAATTCCCATCCTGCCTGCGGCTTATGTTTTTCCCATCGCAGCTTAAATCCTTTGTTTTCCAAAAATGCGCCCATCCCCGCAGGGGCTTTTCTGTGCACGACTTCGCTTTTTCCCAGTGATCCAGACCTCCGATGATGACTTCCTCCGGGCAAAATGTGCGTGTATGTTTTCCAGCTGCTCCAGGCCAAAAATCGGGCTTACCCGGCGAAGGAGTTGTTCCAAAGAAATTTTACAAAAAACAGAACGGGACACCACAAAAACACGAAATATTGCCAAAAGTTACAAATAAAGCCCAAAACTTAAAATAAGTTAAAATCCCTCTGGTCTATAGGAATAATAACATATTCGCTTATAATGGAGTTAAAACGGAGCGCAAATAGCCTCATACGGGGCTCAAAATAATTAAATACAAATTTCCCGCAGACAAATCCCGACGACAGAATAAAACAATTTTGGGCATCTGGGTATTTGGCGAAAAGAGCTAATATGGCTCTTTGGGATTATCTTGATGCAATACAGAAACTTTCAGGCAATAAAAACAACAAATGACCCACTATTTTAAAAGTACGAAATTTTTTCGAATTGGGTAGTCACAGATTTCGGGGTGAAATCTGAGTGACACCAGCAAGATAAGCAAAGGTCTTTAAATCTCGAGATCTAAGGAATAACTTCCACTGTTTATAAGTAGATCTGAAGACTGAGCTTCGGTGAGAAACTCGCAAATGCACCGTGACACAAAGTTAAACGGAAATCTGCTCAACTTTGCAAAATACACAGTTATGGTTCAAATGAGCTATCAGATAGTTAAAGCATGAAACCCAAGCTCAAACACAAGAATATCGCTGAGCTTATCAAACACTTCCGACAAAGCTTAACATAGGTTCAGCCTCACTAGCATGTAGAGGGGAGATTACAAATAGACATGAGTCTTATAGTGAACTTCGAGCAATGCATGGAATCTAGTAAATAGATTAGCAAAAAACTGATTTTAGGATCAGCAACGATCCTGAGAAATATCAACTTGAGCTCTCATGAACATGCAATCAGATTTTTAAAACAGTGATGCAAAAAGCATGCAAAACACTTGACGGCCCACTATTCTTCAACCACCTTTGCTCAAAACTAGACTTCTAACAGAGTAGGCTTTTAGGCAACTCAGATCACTATAAATCCAATATCAAAAATCTTACTCATTGATCGCTAAAACCGATTGCTCGAAAGAAATAAGATTAAAAAGACCAGAGAAAGTTGACAGTACTTGTCACTTTTTCATATTCTGAACTGCAGCTGATTCAAAGAGACCCCATTGATCTCACAAACTGGATCTTGATTACGACCTTATAAATAATGGATCAGGAATCCCAATATGAACTCAAATCTGATTTCCGTGCCCTAGACATGGCCACCAAATACACACACCAATGCTCAAGTAACATGCCCTACAAAGGAGAATAACTCAATTTTCATATATATATAATTGAAATCAGATTATGACTTCTTCACAAACTCTGCAATTGTTCCTTCAATGAAGGCCAAACAAGGAAGGAGGGGTTTTGTCCCCCAACCAACCACAAGAAGGGTTTCCGTCCATCTTGGAATTCCACACACTTGGATTTCAGCCCAAGAGTGGAATAACAATGAGCAATCAGCCCAAAAGTCCAATTAGAGTAAAATGTGCCAAAAGTAGATGGTCCAAATGAAACTCTTAATCTCTTTTTATATCTTCCTCTTGGCGCCAAGGATCAATCATGCATGACCGATCTCCAAAATCTTCTTTTTATCTTTTGTTTTGCTTTTAAAATTCCACAAAACCCAGCCAACCTCATTAATAGCTTATTTCTTTATTTTGAGCTTATTAAAAACTCCCCAACCCAACCGACCCACTAAGAATGGGAAATACAAAGATAAAACATAAATACGAATGAAGAAAACTGAAATATAATTCACGATCTAATCAATAGTTTACAGAATTGATCACATGCACATAGATTAAAACAAATAGATCATGAAATACATAATTCAAAGTGAATGAAACTTTCAGATCTAGATCTAGAATAACACAAAGTTTATGAATAAATCTAGAAATAAATACGAGACGAATGCACCGTTGACACAAAGTTCTTCGAAAATCTCTTCTCTATTCCTCTGCTTGCAGAAAGCTATCAAGGGTCTCAGCGCAAAGTCTGGGACACAAGAATGCTAATTACAAATTCCCCTCCTTTAATCCGTAGGTTCTTCCTCTATTTATAGTGTATAAAGGGCAATTACAAATAGGGAGCTTTAAATGAATTCCCGCATGCGGAAGCTATGAAAAGGGAAACAACTAGCAATCATTTTCTTGGAATTCCTCTTTGCATGACATGCATGATTTATAACTGAAAAATAGAACCTTCTATTTTGCATGTCTGCCACTTATTTCCAAGTAATTGACTTCTTCAAGTAACGACTTTTAAACCAATCACTTAAGTTTTATAATTTAATTGATTGCTCAATTACTTTTTTCGGAGAAAATAAAAGAAAGAAAAAGAAATAAGAAGAAAGTTGCAACCCTCCCAGTCTTGTTCTTCTTCCATATTTTGACTCTTTTGCCTTTGATTCTCACCAAACTAGATCTGGTAGCAGCTGACTGTGATTTGTTTGCGGGTATTGCCTTTGACCTGTCTTCCCCTTTTATCCTTGAAGCTTTTGCAATTCTTCTTCAGTACATGCACTGATAAAATGCTTGCCGTAAACAATTCAGGCAAAACTCATCACCTTTTATTTTTAATTGCATATGAGCGATTAAAAATTCTGGAAAGCACTCTGGGTGAAGGAAAGTACAAGTAAATTCAATGAAGACTTCAACTGGAAGATTTGGAGCACACGCACAAGCTACTGAAAGGAATTTTCTATGCACTGACTTCCACACAGGCTGCGATAGAAACAAGAGGATGAACTTTTGCCGGAAGCCTTTGCACTTATGAGATCTGGATATGTCAATTAAATCAGTGATAGGTTCAGGACCTATGTCTATATCATTGACTTCAGCAAATCTGGAAGGTATGCATGATTCTACTGATCCTTTTCTTTCATCATGTTTCATCATGGTTGGAACAATCTTTGTCTGAGCTCTTTTTCTTTTAATTATTTCGGAATCCCTTGCAATTGGATCAATTTGTGCAGATTTGGCAATGTACCTGACATTGATTTGAAATCCCTTTTACTTATATGAGCACCTGTGATGAATACCTGCAATTGATTCAGAAAAAGATGGAGTCCAAGGCATGAATGCTTGATTTTTATCATCAAAATCTGCATATAAAGTCTGCTGCCCTAAAATTTGAGGCTTTGCTTGCATGCAAAGCAAAAAAAAAAATTATTTAATTCACTAGATCACTTATACCAACATGCAGATAATAATCATAGCAAGAATCAAGCCATTCCAACCCTAGGCGCCAAAACTGGAAGCTTCCCGGCAATGGAAAATAAACTTTAATGCAAAATCCTCCTTCTTTTGGCACCAAAACCTATCTGGGCTGTAATCCTCATCAAAAAGAATTAATTGCTTCTTTATTATGGCAGCCCATGCTTATATAATCCTTAGCATACTATTTTTAATAATTGCCCTTCCTATTTCTGGCAATTTAATTAATAAACAATCATGTTTATTCACCCAAATTGGTCGCCCAATTATGCATGTTGCTGGTTGTTTTTAAATAAATTATTTTATTTATTTTTAGCATGCATCCTTGACTTCTCTTAGCTCTTCCATTTGCATTGACTTTCCTTCTATTTATGGTGCCAAAATTGGGTGAATAAACCATTAATAAATATTATTAAATGCAATGTTATTCAACCAAGGTGGGTCGCATTTTTTAGCAAGGGTAATTTTCAAAAATAGGAAGTCAACTTTGATGGGAATTTCTACCTTGCACTGCAGCTCCAAAAATCCCCTCTTTCACTTAAGTTGTTTGACTTTCATACTGGGAATTTTTACCCTGTAAGGCAGGTAAGAAATTCCCACCTGGCTGCCACCTCTAATTTTCCCATCGCAGTTTAAGTGACTTTGCCTTCATGGGAAAAAGTACTCTGCAAGGTAGGTAAGAAATTCCCGCCCGCCTGCCACTACCAAAAATCTCATTGTAGCTTAAACTCATTCATTCCAAAAAGTGCGACTTGCCTGGGAGAGGCTTTTTGTGCATGACTTCGTCTTTTTTGGTCAGAAGCTTGCATTTTGAGGTTGATTCCTTCCAGTGCTGCGTCAGTGGATGATCTCCAAATGCTCCAGGCAATTAAATAGACTATACTGGACAAGGAACAAACCTAGGGGAATTTCAAAGAGAAATTGAGGAGAAAACCGAAGAAAAACACAAAAGAAATAACTAAAAGCGAAAAACGTCGCCAGAAGTTGCAGACAATGCATTGAATTCATTCCTGGTGAAAACCCTAATGAGATGAGTGAATATTGGCATGCAAAACTTCAACAGGATTCAACCGGAGCACAATTTACTTCAAACGGGGCATTATTTGTTCAATAAATAATTAAATAAAAATTTCCCGCAGACAAAACTTGGCGGAGGGATAAAATGAGTTTGGACATTTGGGTATTTGTCGCAATTGGCTCATATGATTCACTGGGAATATCCTAACATAATACAGACATCTTCTAGCAATAAAAACACAAAAAGACACGTTATTTTAAAAGAACGATTTTTTTTCAAATGGGTGGTCCCAGATTTCAGAGTAAAATCTGGGGACACCACATTTTATTGGTATTGAAGATGATCATCGCTTTCACCTTGGAATACTACTGTAAATATGGAGTGGTAAATGGTGGTGGTGGATACCCATCTAGGGCTTCAAATGTGATCACCTTAGTAGATACATGAACAATGGTGCTATACCTCATTTTTCCAAAGGGAGCCACTTGTAGTATGTACCAATGAGATTGCTTGTTAGAACTAAAACATCATAGATACCCCTATAGAAACTTGTTTAGAATATCACTTTTGTCATCGGATTGTGAATGATATCAAGATCTATGGGCTAATTTGGTACCCAAGGTGTTGAATAATCTGTAAAAAACTTGCTAGTAAAGATAGGATCCCTATAACTCACAACGATCTTTGGAGTATCATGAAGATTTTGTACCTAATCCATCAAAACTTTTGCTACTATACTAGCATTAAATGGATGATAAAATTTACAGAAGCAATCATATTTAGTGATTCAACTTACTACCATTATGATAACATTCATACCTTTTGATTTGAGTAAAATTGTAACGAAATCCATAAAAAATATTCCCAATGCGGCTCTACAATTGGAAATGGTTGTAAAATCACTTGAGCTTTTTCTATCTCTCCTTTATTCTTTTGACATACTAAACATTCTGCCACAAATTTCTGTACTTAAATTTCGATTACTTCTTGTAACAAATCCTTCTTGGTCCAATGATAAGTTTTGAGTACCCTTGAATGCCCTTCTATACATGATGGATGCATTTCTTGTTAAGTTTAAGGATTCCACAGGAAATTTAATCAGATTATTACTTTTTGTGGGATTAAGGGAGATATAATCCCTGACCATAGGACCCACCATTGGATTGCAAATTCTAGTAGTCTCCAAAACTCAACCTCTTGGATTAAAGTAATGTTTTCCAGCCAAGAATCAATTACAAAATGGACCCTATTGCCTTGCCTTATGTTCCATCTATGCTTGGGTTCACAAGGGACCTGCATGACCTAATAAAATTCCAAATTACCAAGTCATGAGGGAGAGAATCCTGGGAAAGTATTCTCAAAACCTGTTGAGAATCTAAATAGTTGTCCCAATTTTTATTGCTCCAATGCCTGTTCTTTTCCTCGAGCATTTCCATAAAAAGCATAGCTCCCAAATATTTATTCATACAGTGGCTGGCTCGAAATCCAAGACCCCAAACGCCTTTGGTAGGCATACTTTCTTCCCAAAAATAAGGAAGATTTTCTTCTTGTCTTCAATACCGTTCTACAAAAATTTCTGCTGAAGGCAAATGATGCCGTTCAGAATTTTGGCAGGGGTCTTGAAAAGAGACATCTTGTGAGTTGAAATAGCCTGCAACGAGGCTTTGATGAATTGGATTCGACCAGAAAAGGTCAACCACTTCCCTTTCTAAGAGGATACTGCAAAATGATACCTATCAACCATCAATTTATAGGCCTTGTAAGTCATCATCCCTTCTATCAATGATATTCCCATATATGCACTAAGAAGATGACCTAATTAAACTTTTTTTTTTTAATTTGATTATGAACATCAAGGAAGACATTTTGAGATTGAAGTATAGATTTAGAAGCATTGATATTTTGCCTCATTGCAAGTTCATACCTGTCCCAAATTGCTTTTAAAGTGTGGGCCTCGGTCACACTTGGTACTTCTACTAGTAAAGTAATGTCAACAAACTGAAAATGAAAGATCGATCTTATATTAGAGTGAATTTAGTAACATTTAGGTTAAGTTCCATTGCATCTTAAGTTGACATTAAAGACCCTAAAAGTTAAAACCAAGCAAGGGAAAACATACACCAAGGCATTAAACTACAAAGCATCATTGTTCATCTTTCTAAATGATCCAAATAGAAGTAGTGAAAATACAATCAAGTGTCATTGCAGAGTGTAAATGATATATTCCAAACATCATTACAAGGGACTCCACAGTGCATCTAAACCAGCAGTAAGTGGAAGCTTCATGTGGCTGTCAATATAATGTTTATAAAAGCGGCAAAAATGAACACCACCATATAGTTGTTATATCTACAATTGAGAATATTACACACATATCTGCCTCCATCACCAACAGTAGCTACCAAAAAATGTTTCTATTCTCCTGGCATTCCATGTTATGTATACATAGGAAAGGAACACAAGAGCCCGATTAGAAATGTTATAACTGAACAGCTATCATTGTTTGACAATAGTAGGAGATTACAACCAAGTATGAAGTCAAACCCTTAGATACCATGCTACCCAAGAGAATGGGTCAGCACCCTTCTAGAATAAACATGTCAAGGGCATGCACAATAGTTTAAATGATCAAATAAATTAGCATTTGTCACAAAGCTTCTATATGGGATAATAGTCCCAAAGAGGTCCAAAGTGAAGAGAAACACACATTTTCATATCCACATGCTCACCAACAATGATGCCATCAAGACGATAGGTCAAATCAGCCATCCCTACACATATGGAAATGATACAACCTTCCCACTGCAATGTTTCTTCTCCTCTCCCAATTTTCCAAACCATGAATAAGAAAACACATGGAAAATAATATAGTTTGTCCAAGTTATCCTGCCACTATGGGATTCTCACATGAGTGTATAACAGTATACATAATAAACCATGGCTCTAGCTACAATGCCACATAAGAAAGAGGTCAGCATACTCTATAAGGCCAGCATATAAGACACTTGTACAAAAGCATACATTGCTCAAATAAATCAGCACAGGTAAGGTTTTTCTTTTATGGAAAACAATCCCAGAAAAGGTCTAGATGAAAAGAGACGTTCTTCGCCTGCCCCACAATGCCATCAAAATCTCAAATTGAAGGCACTAGCTTCTAGACAAGTAGAATTATCTAAAACCTGTGCATCATATCATTAGGAATGTCTTCGCATAAATGCATACTAAAATGACATCATTTGGAATTTCCAAGTGCAAGGAGAATATGACAGCTGTGTATTATGTTGGAACATGAGATCTAGCTTTTTCTATAGCCATGCTATCAATTCCCAATGCATACTCTACAATTTGTTTATCTCTTTAAAAAAACATGCATGTTTAGCATTACCATCCTGTTGGCTAGATTTTCTGCATAGCATCAAACCTAGGCAGTCATGAGATAAATCTCCCTCATTTAACCGGTGAGGCTCCCGTGTCAGATTTGTCAATATAAATGTGTTTTTATCTATTAGGGGTTTTACTTTAACAACTTAGTTCATGAACCATAACTAAGAAGTTCTGCAGCAAGTAAGCAGCTGTTTAAGAAAGGAAAATTACAGAAGAAGGAAGTAAAGGAATTACAGAGAAGAAATGAGGAAGATGTGCATCCCAATTAGTAGATTGCAGAGCTAATTGCATGCACATAGAAGAAACTCAAATAGATTTGAACACACAGAATTATAAAGCAAAGGCAGCTCTAGATCTAGATGTAATGTAACACAAAGTCTATTAAAAAATCTAAGATAAAAAAGCAAAAAACACAATACACCGTGACACAAAGTTCTCCAGAAATCTGCTCCTGTGTATTCCTTTGCAACAAGTGGCTCTCAGGGGTTCAGCACAAAGTCTGGAACACAAGATTGCTGCTTACAAATTCTGATCGATGATTAACCAGAAGGTTCTTCCTCTACTTATAGAATGTAGAGGGGCAATTACAAGTTGGAAGCTTTTAGTTGAACTAGCACATGTGGAAGTCGGAGGAAAGAAACAATTGACAATCTCCATCTTGGAATTCCTCTTTGCATGACATGTATGATTTACAATTGAAAATAGAACCTTTTATTTTACACGTCCGCCACCTATCTCCAAGTAGTTGACTTCTTCAAGTAATAGCTTTTAAACCAATCACTTTAAGTTGTATAATTTAATTGATCGCTCAATTACTTTGTCGGAGGAAAGAAGAAGAAAGAAGAAAGCTGACAGGAAAGAAGAAGGAAGAGGAAAGCTAACTTTGTCCTTTTTCATGTCTGCATGTAGCTGATTCAAACTGGATCTGTAAACAAGCTAGAATTAGTTGGATCTGGAAGCGGCAGGATCTGGAAACAAAGCTGGAATTGACAAGCAGTCTGGAATTGGAACAAGCTGGAATCTGGAAACAAGTTGGAATTTTGCCTTCACCTTGTCTTCTCTTTTATCCTTTGAAGCTTTTGCAGTTCTTCTCCAGTACATGCATCAGTGCAATGTTTGCCGTAGATAACTCATCATCCTTATTTTTAATTGCATATGAGCAATTAAAAATTATGGAAAGCACTCCGGGTGAATGCAACTTCAATGAAGGCTTCAACTGGAAGATGGGAGCACATGCACAAGATCTTGGAAGGAATTTTACATGCACCGATCTTCTTCACGGGCTGCACTTGAAAACAAGAGGATAAAGCCTTTGTGCCAGAAGCTTTTGCAACTATGAGATCTGGATCTGGATCTGCATATGGATCTGGATATAGATCTGCACCTGCATAACAAACTCTGGCAACTGGGCTGTAGATGGAAAAGCTGCAACTTGAATAATTCCACTGCTTTTAATGTGCACGCATGACTGAAGTTTTTCCTGCTCTGGGTCTGTCTATCAATTCAGCAAGATCCGAGCCTAGATCCGTGTCTCCAATATCTGCAAATTTAGCAATGCATGACTTCGTTGTGCTTTCTTTTTCATCTTTCTTTGCCATAACTTTGTTTATCTTTGTCTGAATGTCTTTTTCTTCTTATTTGACTGGAATTCTTCAATACTGGTGCAGATCTGTATAATCCTTCAGATTCAGACGAAATATTCAATGTATTGGACATTGATATAGGTTCTTTTTATTTATAAAAGCTCTTGTATCTAACTCCTGCAATTAATTCATAACCGGAGCATGCACGGTGAATAATCACAAAAATCAGCATAATTCAAGCCTGTGAAAATTTGACGTTTTATTTGCATGCAGAGCAAACATGAACCTTTTACCAACAGCACCTGCGCACCTATATCACTTCTACAAATAATTATGTAGAACAAATCAGCCTTCTTCAAAGCATGCGCCAAAACTAGAAGCTTTCAGCATCAAATCCACCTTCCTCTGAGCAAAATCCTTCTCCTAAATGGGGCGCACTTTTCCTCCTGGGCTGCACTTCTTTACCTGTGTGTTGAATTAATTCATCCTTATGGCAGCCCATGCTTATATAACCCTCATAATTCTATAATTAATAATTGCCCTAACTATTCCTGACAATTAATTAATTAAAAATCATGCTCTTCTCTTTAACTGGTGTGCTAAAATTGCATGTATTAAGGATAGCCATCCATTAAATTAAATTTAATCCAATTTAATCATCCACTCAGCACTTAACTTAAGCTTCACAGTGTGCTTTGACCATAGCCACTGAAAATAGAATTTAATTTAATGATTTAATACTTTAAAAAGTATTAAATAATGCTCAAATGGGGCGCACTTTTTCCAAGGAGAGGGGCTGCCATTAAATAAATTAAATTTATTTAATTTTGGAATGCTCTATTTTTAAATTCCTTTTGTCCATTTCCCTTTATTGACTTTTCCACAAGCCTGGGTGCCTTTTTCCAAGTGAATAGAATTTATTAACAAATATTTAATTTAATGCATTATTATTCATCACCAAAGGTGGGTTGCACTTTTTTGGACATAAGAAATTTCTATTTTTAAGAAGTTTCACCATGACAATGGGATTATTTACCCTACAAGGCAGGCACCTGAAAATCCCATGATTCACTTAAGTCGATTTGACTTTTATAACGGGATTATTTACCCTGCAAGGCAGGCAATAAAATCCCATGATTTCACTTAAGTCACTTTCCTTTTATTATCACCATGGGAATTTTCACCCTGCAAGGCAGACAATAAATTCCCGCCTGTCTACTGCCTCTAATTTTCCCACTGCAACTTAAGTGACTTTTCTATCACAGGAAAAACTATTCTGCTAGGCAGGTACAAAATTCCCATCCTGCCTGCTGTTTATATTTTTCCCATCTGCAGCTTAAATCCTTTGTTTTCCAAAAATGCGCCCAACCCCGCAAGGGTTTTCCTAGTGCACGACTTCGCTTCTTCCCAGTGATCTAGACCTCCGATGATGACTTCCTCCGGGCATAATGTGCGTATATGTTCTCCAGTTGCTCCAGGCCAAGAATCGGGCTAACCTGGCGAAGGAGTTGTTCTAGAAAAATTTCACAGAAAAATGAAACGTGAAAACACAAAAACACGAAAAATTGCCAAAAGTCACAAATAAAGCCCAAAACTTATTCCTAAGTTAAAATCCTTCTGGTACAAGGAATTAATGATGTGTTCGATCATTACAGAGTTAAAACGGAGCGCAAATAGCCTCATACGGGGCTCAAAATAATTAAATACAAATTTCCCGCAGACAAATCCCGACGACAGAATATAACAATTTTTGGGCATCTGGGTATTTGGCGAAAAGGGCTAATATGGCTCTTTAGAGAATATCTTGACACAATACAAGAACTTTCAGGCAATAAAATCAACAAAACGACCCATTATTTTAAAAGTACGAAAAAATTTCGGATAAGGTAGTCACAGATTTCAACATGAAATCTGGGTGACACCAGGAGTTCTTCAACTGGTCTGCAGCTATGTAGGCGGAGGTGCAGGAGGATTAGGAGGATCGGGTCATCCACTCGGAGGAAATGACTGGTGAGAAGTTATGGTTCTGGATCGGGAGGACAAGGTCCACATCAACAATGAACCACCTCTACAACCTCAACATGTACCTCAAGTCTTACTATGTAGATGTCCCTTTCTAGGGCTTAAATATGAAAATAAGGGTTTGGCCTTGCAAACCCATAGCATGAAACAACTTTGATTTTTTCACAACTTTTAAACAGTAACAACGAATTGACAACTTCACGATAGAATCACACAGTCAATATGCCACTACACTTCAAGAGTGCCGAAACTTGAGTATAAGAAGTATGATCCACACAATCCCAAGGTGAAGCACAATATAATTTTATAACAGTTGCGTTCTACTTGAATTAGCAACGATGAGGTTTGAACAACAGAATCAGCGTGCTTAAGGACATACAAATAAGGCTTTGAAATTTATCTCAAAATACATTACTTCAACCGTGGAAATACATTTCCATCCAATGTGTGCAAAAATACATAAAAATGTAGTGATACACTGCTATAATTAAATCTGTGACAGCTGTAGAGGCAGCCAGATTACAGCCATGGTAAAAACAGCTAGAGAAACTCCTAAAACTCATGAGCGCGCAATGTATGGCATTATGACCTGCACAAATTATGAGGGATAAGGAATATAAAGATAAAAATACGCAATTCATGTGCCATAGAAGGCACCAAAAGTCAACACCTGAACCTAGTCATTCCCCTGGAAATGTCCAAAACTATCATACAACGCTTTTCAGTCAAGGTGTCCTTGTATCTGTAAGATTTCTCATGATGGAAATCACCAAACCACTTCAAGAGGGTTTTTAATGAACCCTAGTGTGATCCATTGAAGACCGTTTTCAAACTCGCCAAAGCCACTGAATGAAGGGTTTCCGATCCTTTTGGCATACAAGAAAAACTTACACTACGTATGCTCCAAGTGATGTAAAAATAGATGATATATGAGCAACTCGCCTAGACCATAGTTAAACTTGGACTTCAGAAGTACTTCGGCTTTCAAAGGAAATTTCAAACACTGATTTTACGCAACGTTTAATGAACTCGCCAATGCATTTTAAGGATCTTCAACTCCCTATTGTCACTCGACACAACCAAGCTTGCATAAAAGAATATTTCTGTTGATGGACGCTTGGAGCGAATTCATAGAAGACCGAATTTGGAATTTGAAGGCTGAAGGTAAACAGTTCCTTTTTTTTTCTTTTAATAATTCACTCGAAGTTTTTCAAAATTCATTGAATTATATTGACACAAGGTTTTATAGATTGCATTGTGATGTAATGAATAACATTTTTTAGCAAATCTCGAATAGGAAGCTAAACTTTGGTGCAATTGCATTTGCAGCCAGTGACTATCGTAAAATTTAAATCCTTTCAACTTTTTTTGCAAATTTGGTCTATATTATTTAATTTTTTATATATTCATATTGTAATTTTAAATACATCTAATTTAAAAGTGAATGCTTTTAAATTTTTAATAATCATTCGCAGACGGAGGTATGTTTTTTTTAGAAAAATTCGTTCTAAATTATTTAAATTTTATATATTCGTATTGTATTTGAATCTTCGAATATGTTTTGTAATTTTGAATGCATTCAATTTAATTGCGAATCATTTTAAATTTTTAATACTCATTTGGGCCCAGAGGTATGTTATTTTTATTAAATTACGATTAAATATGGTTATTCAGACACGTTTTTTTTTTAAATTTAATTAAGCTTACGTTTTTTTAATTTTTTAAATGTGGTTTGCAATTTCCACGCAAAAACATTTTCTGGAGGCATCAATCGCCTAAAGTATCACCTTGCATGTACTTAATTTTGTCGAGATTTACAGTTTGCCCCAATAATTACAGAAGAGGCAAAGCGAGAGATTAAAGCAAAGCTGGCAGAGCTTAGAGGAGAAAAAACTAGAGAACGCAAAGGCTGAATGCAGCCATAGTACAAGCTATTAGACCTGGGGCTGCAATGGAAGAGAATTTAGACGATGATGCAACAACAATTGTGGTGCTCTACTCGTGGTCCACGCATACGAAGAGGAAAAGCCAGAAGAGGCTCATTTGCTTCATCGAGTTCATTAGCAAAGGCATACATAGTCTTTTTTGTGGCAAGGAACATTACCTGGAGCAGAACCTTCATTGCAAGGTACAATTTGGCTAGAACAAAGATATGCAGTGACGAAATATGGATAAAGCATGTGCAAGGACGATTTTAGTACTACAACAACCTTCCATTCAATGTGGCAAAGAGCCCTACTAGGAGTACTTGGTGACAACATTGACAGTTGTAGGGAAAGGGTACAAGGCACCCTCTCCAAAAGATTTGAGTGGGAAATTACTTGAAGGGTGCCCAAATTGTTGAAAAATCAGATGCAACTACAATTCTAGAAGATAGCAATTAAGAAACAATGGAAAAAATACGGATGCACCATTCTTTCATATGGGTGGACGGATGGAAGGAACCGCACCTTCATTATTTTTTTAGCAATTTCAAATGGTGAGATGGTGTTTTTGAAGTCTATTGATGCCTCTAACATAGTTAAAAATCCAAGAAATTTGAGTCTTATGTTAAAGAAGGTTGTATTAGAGGTGGGCATACAAAATGTTGTGCAAGTTGTCATAAACAATGCAACAACATATGTGGTGGCTAGGAGACTACTGCAGAAGATACATCCATCACTCTTTTGGACTCCTTGTGCGGCTCATTGTCTTGACCTTCTTTTAGAGGACATAGGAAAAATTGATTGGGTGAGGCCGGTTGTAGAAGATGCAAGAAACATAAAAAAGTACATACATAATCACCCTCGAGTTCTGAGCTTGATGAGAGAACACACAAAGGGGAAAGAGCTTGTGTGGTGTCCCCGAGATTTCACCCTGAAATCTGGGACTACCCATTTTTAAAAATTTCATTCTTTTCAAAGTAACAGGTTGTTTTGTGTTTGTTTTGCCTGCAGTTGTTTGCATCGCTCTAAGGTAACCCTAGAGAGTCATAAAAGACAAATTCATCAAATACCCACATGTTAAAACTCACTCTATCCCTTCGTTAGGTTTTGTATGAGAGAATTTTATTTATTTATTTATTAAATAAATAAAGTTCTTTTAAAAATAGATTGAGCTAAAATTGGAGGATTTAGGTTATATAAAGCGCTTCACCCCATCATTATTACCACAGAACATTCACCCGAGGGGAAGAATTTTTGCAAATCAGCTAATTGGAGAAATTTTCGAGCAATTGCTTGTAGCTTCTTTTGTTTTGTTTTTATTTTTTTTTGTCTGTGTTTTGGTTTGTTTTCTATGGCAATTCCTGTAGCCTATTCATTCTTCCTGCTAGATCTTTCCCCAGGCCTAGGGTTTTGAAGAGATATCCAATATTTTCAATTACTAATCTGTCTAAAGGCGATCAGAGCTCAAGATTCTTTCAGAAGATTGCAAGGAGTCGCTTGGTCCAAAAAGGTGCAAAAATGGATTTTATTAAAATAAGAAAAATATTACCATCAATGCATAGAGCTCGAGAAAATATGCACTTTTAGAGAAAACGACACTTAAAACAAAGCCACGAAATGAAAGTTATGGCACATGCAAGTTTTGCTGCTACATCTTCTCGGAGCCTTTACAAAAATGGCAATTTTTATTCTATCCTTGGGTTTTCTTCACTAAAAATCCAAAGAAGGAAAGAAATGGTGTCTTCATGCTAGTCACAATTTTCAAGGCTGCCTTCCACGTCCAATTTCCACGCTGCCTTCAGTGACAAATTTTCACACAATTTTAAATGTAAAAGTCACAATGCAAGTCGCACTTTTTGTAATGAAAACTTTAAGTTACCAGTGGAAATTTTGGCAGTGGCAGGCAGGTGGGAATTTCTTGCCTACATAGAAGGTTACTTTTTCCCATCAAGTCAAAGTCACTTAACCTGCAATAGGAATTGTTATCCAATTTCACCCCCCCAGGGTTGAATTGATAACATACATCAGGATTCCCAAGTCCCAGGCTGAAAAAGAACGAGCTCTGAGAGAATGCGAGAAGTTGTAGAAAATAAGCCTGGGCCAGAAAAAATTGTGAAAATCGGCTAAGTCCTTGTCCTAGGGACAGTTTGGGACATTCGGGACACCAAGGCGCGGTTCGGCCAAAACGCCTCCCGGCCTGCGAAGCAAAGGGACATCTGGGACAAATGGATGCGAAATGCCCGAATCGGCCGAAAGAAAGAAAATTTGTCCAAGTTCTTCACCGAGAGCAAGCGAGACAAGAGTACGCGGAAGACCCGAACCAGCCGGTTCGGCCGAAACAGGAAACTTTCGCCCTAAGACATCTGGGCCGTGAGTGCGTGGAGGACACGAACCGGCCAGTTCGCCCGAAATGGAAAATTTTAGCACAAGGACAAGTGGGACAAAGGGACACGCAGGACGCGGATAGCCAAAGGAGCCGAAAGCCAATCAGATAACGCCACGTGTCACTGGCAGAAAGGGGACGTGGAAGCCCATTTCGGGCGAACCGGAAGAATTTGTCCCAGATAGCACTGGGACATCCGGGACAAAAAGACGCGGTGGACGCGAAAATCCGGCAGGCCCGTGGACAAATCACAGCATGACACGTGTCGTCAAGGAAAAAGGTCCAAAAAGTCAAAGGGGCGAGTTTTCAAGCATTGATCCAAACCAATGAAATAGTGCCATGTGTCCAAGTTTAAGGGGCCCACAAGAAAAAAAACGTGAAAAGGTGGAGAGAGGGAATTGCTCAGTGAATCAGAGCCTGCCATGTGTCGTCTAGATGGCAGAGCGTGGGAAAAAAAATTTAAAAATCCGTTTTCGCCTGTTTTGTGCCCTAAATCTTCAGATCATCATATCTTTCGATCCAGAGCTCGGATTTGCACATTCTTGATATCAACGGAAAGCTGTTGAAATTCTCTACATGATTCTGGGATCAATCTTACATTTTGGTGCTTTTTGGAGGGAGAAAATTAAGAAAACATCTCTGACGCGTGGTGATAGACAGAAGTAATGCTTCAACAACCAACTTTAATGCAGCAGACAGCTCGCCGTTTTGCCAAAAGCCGCCGCTTCTACCATAATGAGATGATTTTAAATGTATCTAGAAGTGGTTGTGGTAGATTCGACTTTCCTCTCTCTTTCTTCTCTTTTCTTAGTATATATTGTAAAGAGGAGCTCCTTTAACGGGTCGGACATTCTTGTTTTGCATCCTCCCTTCTTCCTTGCTTGCAGGAGAATTTTTGGAGCTTTTCAAACCTCCCATATGGATTGTAATGCCAGTTTTTGCCTCTTGGCCATTGCAATGTACTGTATCGACTCTTGAGCAATATATATATGTTTGTGATTGATTCTCAACCCTCTCATGTATTTCATTGCTGTTATTTTGATCTCTTATTGCAGTTTGGTTACCTGTGCATAGTGTTTGTATTGCATCTATGTGGTCTGTGTTAGATTTGCAAAACGAGTGTCTAACATTCCTTGGTGCATCACCTCTGTAGTTTAGGTTTTATTCTATGCATTTTCTCACCCTGTCTCCTTGACAAGTTAGATTAGGTTTTAGTAAACCCTCTGCATTTTTGTGTGCATCTGAACAGAGGAATAGGAACCAGCCTTCTCTGGAGAATCCTTTCTCATATTTACAAGTCCCACACTTGGAGAAAGGATTCCATGTTGTGCAATCACACTGGATGCCTGAACATCAACCTAGAAGCCTGATCTGCATCCAGGGGTGTTGTGAGTCTGCAACAACAGGAATTTCAGAGGTGGCAGGCAGGCGGGAATATCTTACCTGCAATGCAGGATGAAAATTTCCATTATAAAATAAAATCACTTAAAGCACTTTTAGGAATTTCTTAACTGCAACGCAGGGTGAAAATTATCATTATGAAAGTCAAATCACTTAAGTAAAGGATGGAATTTTTGGAGCTGTAGTGCAGGGTGGAAATTCCCATCAAGTTGACTTCTTATTTTTAGCACTCAACCTTGCCAAAAAGTGCGACCCACCTTGACAAACTTTCATTAACCATTCATTAACCAGATCTATAAAAAGAACCATGCGCAAAATTTCACCCTCTTCTGAATCTATTGTCTTTAACTCAGTCATTAATTCACACAAACCCCTCCCTCGAACTAACTTTGTGGGTTTTATATCCAAGTCATATTCCTACACCTTTGTCACCCATGTTCCTCTTAGTAGCCCTAGCTCTTGTTGGGTGAGAATAGATTTTACTGCAGTATCTAGAACTAGGACCACAATATGTGAGGCAACAATATAGTATCTGAATGCCTTACATGCTTTTACCACTGAATATGCATGTTTTTCCATAGGAGTATATTTCAACTCGTAAGCTTTTGAAGGCATGCTCATGAAAGCAATCGGAGCTTCTACATCCTCTTGATTTTTCTGCACCAAGATTGTTGACATGGTGTGTTCGGAGGAATAACGTAAAGAATGAATTCTTTACTAAAGTCTGGTGAAACCAAGACTGGAGCTTTTGACAAGGCCTCTTTAATTTTCTCAAATGCTTCCTTCCCTTCGCTGCTCCATTTGAAATCCTGTGTCTTCTTCATCATATTTGAGATATGACGGGTTAATTCAGCAAAGTCAGGAATGAATCTTCTGAGAAAATTTACTTTACCAAAGAAAGAGTGAACCCCCTTTTTGGATGTTGGCAATGGTAAAGTCTGAATAGATTTGACACGCTCAGGATCTATCTTGGTTCCTTCCTTTGAGACAATATGCCCTAGAAGCTTCCCTTCTGTTACATCAAAAATAGATTTCTTAGGATTCAGAGAAATACCATGTTTGCGGCATTGGATGAAAACATCTTCAAGATCTGAGATGTGCTTGCTTCTTTCCTTGGAAAAGACTGTCAGATCATCAAGGTATACTACTATGCTTTTATCTTTGAGATGAGCAAATGCCAAATCCATAGCTCTTTGAAACGTAGCTCTAGCCTCCAACATTGATCAAACCGAAAGGCATTTTCTGATAAGCAAAAGTTCCCCAAGGTGTAATGAATGTTGTCTTATAGTGATCCTCCTCAGCCACCTTGACCTGATTATAGCCTGAGAAACCATCAAGCATGGATAATATTTTAGATCCAGTAATGACCTGCAAAGTGTGGTCCATGATGCGGATGGGGTAGTTATCTTTTAATGAGGTTTGATTGAGGTTGCAGAAATCAACGCACAACCTAATCTCACCACTTTTCTTTCTCACAGGGACTATGTTGGCTAACCATTCAGAGTGATGTATGGGATAAATTATCTTTGCATCCAAAAGCTTCTGGATTTCTGCAAAGATAGTCCCTGAAATAGTAGGGTTGTGCTGCCACAACTTCTGTTTGAAAGGTTGTTCTTGCTTTAATGGGATATAATGTTGGACCTCTGCAGGCTGATAGGTCTTTAGATCCTGGTAAGACCAAGCAAAAACATCCATATATTTCTTAAGAAGATTTGTAAAAGCTTCTCTTTCTGCTTCTGAACAACACTTACCCAGATTTACTAATTTGGGATCATTACTAGCTCCCAAATTTAATAATTGTGTATCGGAGGAAAAACCTTCCTCACTTTCTTCATTCTTTTTAAGCATCTGATCATGCTTGTCGAACATTTCCTCAAGAGATACTAAGCCTTTAGGAATTTTATTTCCCTTTAGCTGGATAATCTCTTGACTTCCTGAAACCTTTGCATCTGTTTCTCCCATAGTAGTTTGTCTTGGAGGTGAGTTTCCTCCCTCGTAGTAGATCTCTTCAAAGTTGTCCTTTTGTTGGAGAAATGCAGCGATCTGCTTGTCATCATTAAAAACCTGCCATTATTGGATGTTATTAGGAACCTTCAAGCGGAAGACCATCTCAACTTTGTAATCCCCATGTCTGAAGAATGTGGGTGGCTGATCTAGATTTAATAAAGTTGCAGTAACTGCAAGTGAATCAGCTCTAGAATTTTGCTCTCTTGGAATATAGGAAATTGAGAAAGCAGCAAAATCTAGGATAGCAAAATAGACCCGGTCTCTATAATGCCGTAGTTTGTCCTTTTTGACTTGGTAGAGACCTCATACTTGCTTGACGATTAACTCAGCGTCCCCCCTTGCATGTAAGAGCTTGATTCCCATTGTTCTTGCCTGCTCCATTCCTAACAATGGTGCTTCATATTCTGCCGTGTTGTTAGTGTTTTCAAACATTAACTTGAAGGAATGTGCATGCACCTTTCCCTCAGGAGAAATAAGAACAACACCTACACCGGATCCAAACGAGCAGCAGTTGCCATCAAACTCCAGAGACCAAACCTTATTATCCAGTTGATGTGGCTCTTGGATCACAGGTTGGGTTTCTTCTTTATCTAGTTCTAGATAATAGACTCCGTGATCGGATTCTTGGAACAAGATCTGAGATCTAGGATCCTCAGATTTTGATACTGTGTACTTGGATTTCTTCTCAGGTTCTAACTTTTGATTAACTCCCTTGATTGGTATGTGCGCACAAGACCAATCCATCTTGACTTCTCTGCCCAATTCTTTACAGAATTTCCTGCTCAACAGCATGCCATAAGATACTGGGATATCTGCTACAAGGATAGTCAGTCTTTAATCTTTTGTCTGGGAATGAAGCAAGTACTGCTTGTGCATCTTTGATTTGCCCAACCAGAGGTACTTGTCTTTCCATTGAATGGCATCTTCCAATGGTTTTTGTCAATGTGAGACCTAGAGCGTCAACAACTTTGGGCGGCATCACATTGTCGGAAGCTCCAAAATCTAAAATGCAATTACTTAATTTATAACCGTTAATAAGTAATGACACATAAAATGGCTCGATCCTTTCAGATGTAGCGGGAGAAGATGTAGAAGGAGAAGAGCTTGCCACGGTATTATTCGAAGGAGGAGTAATCTTAGGACTAGACAAGATACCCCGTGAAACACTATTTGTTGGAGTATTGGGACCATTACTTTGCACATATTTTACCAACCTATTTAACTGATCAGGAAATGCCCTCAAATACTCAGCTTCTGACATCTGAATTTTGGTCTTTTTAATATGATCAATAATGTTGAAAGCTTGACTTACTTCAGCCGGTTGTCCGTTGGTCCTTTGCTGTTGATTGAAAGAACCTACATGCTTATCTCTGGGAGCTAATGAAGAGGGTAGTGTACTACCTCTGTTTAGGATGGTAACATCTGGCCCAAGATCTTCTCTTTCTCTTCTTTGGCCACTTGAGGAAGCTTCAACACTTTGGCGTGTTTGGGACCTTGTGAACACCGTGAAATGTGTGGCCATCAGAATCTTCAAAAGATTCATAATAGCCCTCGTCATATTCATAGTCTAGGTAACCAATGTTGGAGTCACCAGCGGGATCTACAAAGTCTTCTTCATCAAATGATTCATCAATGCCAAGATCTTCTTCATTAGTTTCCAAGTTGTTCCTTGGAGCAGCTTCAATTGCCAACCGTTGTGGTGCAGCAGTAAGTCTATTTCGATTTTGATTTTGACCATTAAAGGTCCGAGCAGGAGCCATTCTTGAAGGAGTTGCATTTCCTCCTTGAGATATCTACTTCTTGATTTGTAGCATGTCATTAGCTAACTTCTGTAGCAAAGGATCGGAAGTACTTAAAGAAGCTCCATCACCTTTATGGGGTGATTGTCTGATTTTTCCAGCCATGATCAAGTCATCTTCAACCTCTACAGCAACATTTTGTGCCTCTAGTAGATTCACAGGTCTTGCCCTCCGTAGCTGATATCCAACTTCGGGAAACAGAGCGTTTATAAAAAACTTCTTTTGATTTTCGTCCCTAAGCGCAGTAGAAGTGGGGATTTTATATAAAATCCTTTAGAACCTTGCAATAAAGTCGCACATGTTCTCGTTTGGTTCCTTCTTTAACTGCGTCAGCTGAGTGATCAGCGTGCTAGTGTCTTCTGCAGGTTTGAACCTCTTTAGAAATTGTTCTCGCATGGATGCCCAATTTGTTATAGTTCCAGGGGCTAACCGATAGAACCATTCTCCGGCCAAATCATGTAGAGTCTCAATGAAAAGTCTGACCGAAACATCCTCATGCTCCACCGCAAGCACACCACAAGATATGAAGAATGTTGCCAAGTGATCATCTGGATTTTGCTTGCCATCTCCAAAGAATTTCGGGAAATTCTTTCTTGACCCTTTAGGAAATTTGTGCATAGGTGGAGTTAGGTTCAGTGGTCCAAAAGTTGCTCCCCATGGGACAGGTGCTATTGGAGCAAGCAGCTGTTGGTTCTGATTTTGATTCTGCATGATGAACGAAGCACGTCTTCTCCAAGAGTAGACTTGATGGATAATTCCAGCCGCCGGATTATGCTGAAGATGATCTGGATCTGGATGAGTTTGCACTCTTCTTCCTAGTGAAAAACTGGATCTGCGGCTTCTAACTTGAGGAGGATGATTGAAATTGAATTGCTCCTGCAATCTATAGAAATGATCAGTCCTTCCTTGAGCCTTGACAAATCGAGTGAATGGGCGTTCAGCCAGGTTTAGAGTTTAATGGGAACTAGCTAGATAAGCTCTGATCTGCAAATGATTGTTGTTCCCCAGCGAAGTCATCAAAAAATTGTTGGCTAGATTTTCTGCACAGCTGAAAACCTAGGCAGTCATGAGATAAATCTCCCTCATTTACCGGTGAGGCTCCCATGTAAGATTTTGTCAATTATATTTCCTAATATCTATTTGTTGGTATTACTTTAACTATGTAGCTCATGAACCATAGCTAGACAATTTTGCAGCAAGTAAGCAGCTGTAAGAGAAAAGAAATATCTGTAGAAGAGGAAAATAATAGAAAGCAGGAAGAAAGGAGAGAAGATGTGCAACCCAATCAATAGTTCACAGAGTTGATCGCATGCACATAGATAAAACAAATAGATCTTTAAATACAGAATTTAAAGCAAAGGATAGTTTCAGATCCAGATCTAGAATAACACAAAGTCTATGAATAGATCTAGAAAGAAATAAGAAGCAAAATGCACCGTTGACACAAAGTTCTCCAGAAATCTCTTCTCTATTCCTCTGCTTGTAGAAAGCTATCAGGGGTTTCAGCTCAAAGTCTGGAACACAAGAATGTTGATTACAAATTCTGATCCTTTAACCCGTAGGTTCTTCCTCTACTTATAGTGTGTAGAGGGGAAATTACAAATGGAAAACTACAACTGAACTAGAACATGAAGAAGTAGTAAAGGGAACATTTGGCAATCATCTTCCTAGAATTCCTCTCTTAGTGACATGCATCAGAAGTTTAAGCCAAAATTGTGCACATCTGTCACCTATCTTAAAGAATCTTCCAAATAACTTAAAGTAATGATTTTTAAACCAATAACTTTAATTTTACATTTTCATTCGAAAACATAAGAAATAAGAGAAGAAAGAAGAGAAGAAAGAAGATCTTCCAACTGTAACACTTAAACTTTCTTTTTGTTCTGATATTGAATATACTTGTCAAACATGTAATTCAACATCTTCCCATCTGTTTTAACAATAGCATCTCTCTCAATTCTGAACTGTAACAACCCTCTGGACAAAGCAGTAGTGTTAGCCTTTACCTTCTCTAAACTAGGCCCATATCCCTCAACATCTGCCTGAAGCTTTATGAGTCTGCCAATTGAATCCATCGTGAAAGGCATGGTGGCTTCATCAACTTCTTTCCGCACAACCAGAATAAATTCCTCACGGGAAGTAGGTAATTCATCCGGGATGCTCTTCGGCACTTCTCCCATCTTACTTTCCAGCAACTGCATCCTTTTCAACATGAGCTTGAGGATCTCAACGTGGACGGAAACTGAAATTTCTAACTGCTTTCTCTTTTCCACCAATCCACTAGGCACAATCTTCTCTGCAATCAGCACATCCTCTGACAATGAGTGTATCTTAGCTAAAGTATCCAGATGACTTTCAACAACTATGTTCTCATCTTCTATCTGTGTCATCAGTTCCTTTAGTTGGGATACTACCCTATGCATATTCTCCAATGTGGTTGGTATTCTTTTGAATTGCTCTGAATCTTGGTGAATGATTTGTTCTTTCAAATCTTATCTTCGAGGCTTCAGCTTCAATCTATAGATGTGGGTGGGGCCCCCTATCTATACTCACTCTATATGGTATGGGGGACCCTCTATAGCTTTTCCCTGGTCCCTTGCATCTTCTACCTCCTGCATCAGATGATTACTTACCTGCTCATGTGCTATAATGGGCTGAGAGTAAGGTTTGGCCAAGATCTTGGCAATGATCTCACATAGTTGGGACACCTAATTTTGAAGCTTACCTCTTTTAGCCCGCTCTTTGTCAAGCTGAAGGAATAAATCATTCATTAGTGTCTGTGTCTCCTTCTTTAATCCTTTAGTCGTAGCTTGACCTATTGGCACTTCCAGGTCACTGTTATATCATCCACCATGAGCTCTCCCTTGTTCTTTCCTATTTTATCACACTGATAACTCAACGAAATTTAAGTCTTAATCCCTCAATAATCAACCTAAAAGTCATTTTACATGGCAACTTTAGGGCTTTTATCTCTTCTGACCAAACTCAGGAGAAGCTCAAAGTCGTGTTCCTCTAGGTTGATCTCCTCTCTGGCTTTTGGGATTTTCTGCAAAGCCAACTATGAATGAAAATTTACTTCTTAGGGAATGGGTAGTCACCGAGTGCACCACCATCTCATGCTCTAATTTTATTCTATCTAAATTTTCCATTGTGTTGTGACTTCCACCCTTTGAATCATCTAAAGAAAATGATTTTTCAAACTTTGGCAATGAGTGTATCTTAGCTAAAGTATCTAGATAACTTTCATCAACTATGTTCTCATCTTCTATATGTGTCATTAGTTCCTTTAGTTGGGATACTACCCTATGCATATTCTCCAATGCGGTTGGTATTCTTTTAAATTGCTCTGAAGCTTGGTGAATGATTTGTTCTTTCCACTGGGTAATAGTTTTGACCTAGTCCCCTGCATCTTCTACCTCTTGCATCAGACGATTACTCACCTGCTCATGTGCTAGAATGGGCTGAGAGGAAGGTTTGGTAACCTTACCAATGATCTCACATAACTGGGACACCTGCTTTTGAAGCTTGACTTTCTCAGCGTTCTCTTTGTTAAGCTTAAGGAATGTTGGCTAGATTTTTTGCATAGCATCAAACCTAGGCAGTCATGAGATAAATCTCCCTCATTCAACCGGTGAGGCTCCCATGTCAGATTTGTAAATAAAAATGTGTTATTATCTATTAGGGGTTTTACTTTAACCACTTAGTTCATGAACCATAACTAAGAAGTTCTGCAGCAAGTAAGTAGCTGTTTAAGAAAGGAAAGCTATAGAAGAAGGAAGTAAAGGAATTACATAGAAGAAATGAGGAAGATGTGCATCCCAATTAGTAGATAGCAGAGCTAATTGCATGCACATAGAAGAAACTTAATAGATATGAACACACAGAATTATAAAACAAAGGCAGCTCTAGATCCAGATCTATAATAACACAAAGTTTACTTAAGAGATCTAAGATTTAAAAGCAAGAAACACAGTACACCGTGACACAAAGTTCTCCGGAAACCTGCTCCTTTGTATTCCTTTGCTCCAAGTTGCTCTCAGGGGTTCAACACAAAGTCTAGAACACAAGATTGCTGCTTACAAATTCTAATCGATCTTTAACCCAGAGGTTCTTCTCCTACTTATAGAATGTAGGAGGGAAAGTACAAATGGAAAACTTAAACTGAACTGAAACATAAACAACAAGTAATGATGACATTTGGCAATCATCCTCAACTATCTTCTCCTTAAGTGACACATGTATCACTTAGCTAACAGAATGGTTCCACATGACTTCAAGTAATGGTTGCAAAACCAATAACTTAGAAGTGTTACAATTTCATCCGGGAACATAGAAAATAGAAGAAGAAAGAAATAGAAGAAGTCATGCCAGCTGTAACATTTATGTCTTCTTCTTGTTCTGATATCGGATATACTTGTCGAACATGTAATTCAGCATCTTTCCATTTGTTTTAGCCACTGCTTCCTTCTCTGTCCTGAATTGCAGCAACCCTTCATTCAACACTTTGCTGCATGCTTCCACCTCTTCCAAACTCGGCCCAAACCTCGCAATGTCTGCCTGCAGCGCCACTAGTCTACTAATAGAATTCATCATGAAAGGCTTGGTAGCTTTATCAATTCTCTTTTGTACCATCAGAAGAGAACCTTCCAGGGAATTAGGCACTTCGTTAGAAACAATCCGCACGTATGAAGTAACACCTCCGTCCACTCTTTCCTCAGTGAAAGAAATGATATTGTCTGGTAAATCTGATGTTCTACTCTCAAGTGCCTGCATCCTTTTCAGCAAAACTCTGCAGATTTCCAAGCGGAAAGATACTGCAAACTCTAGCTGCTTCCCCTTCTCGACTGATCCGTCTGGTACAATCTGTTCTGCAATCAATACATCTCTCGGCAACTTGTTGATCTCGGCCAAAATACTCAGGTTACTCTCTGCAACTATATTCATGCCTTCTACGTTTTCCATCAGTTGCTTTAGTTGATTTGCTGCATCGTTCATAACCTTTAGGCGGGTTGGCACTTCCCCAAGTTGCACAGAAGCTTGACGAATAATCAGATCCTTCCATTCGTCAATAGCCTTTACTTGATTGCTTGCGTCCTCCATTTCCTACATAAGATGATCACTCACCTGCTCTGAAATGGGCTGAATGGAAGGTTTAACAACCTTGGCTATGATCTCACATAATTGAGATACTTGCTTCTGCATCTCTTCTTTCTCCGCCTTTTCACTGTCAAGCCTAAGGAATAAAGGCATCTATCAATGTCTGCGTGTCCTGCTTCAATCCTTCAGTGGTGGCTTGACCGAGTGGTACTTTGGTCACTGTCACATCTTCCGCCGTGAGCTCCTCCTCTATCTTTCCTTCTGCCGGAATTGATATCTCAGCAAACTTCTCTCCCGAATTCTCAATGATCAACCTAGAAGTTGCTATTATCCAATTTCACCCCCCAGGGTTGAATTGATAACATACATCAGAATTCTCAAGTCCCAGGCAGATTGATCCAGGGAAAAAATCATGTTTCTAGGGTCCCTTCAGAAATTTTTTCTAACTCTCCTGTCCAGGTTGAAAAGAACAAGCTCTGAGAAAATGCAAGAAAGTTGCAAAAAATAAGCTTGGGCCAGAAAAAATTGTGAAAATCGGCTAAGTCCTAGTCCCCGGGACAGTCGGGACATTTGGGACGAAAAGGCGCGGATCGGCCGAAAAGCCTACAGGCGGCCCAAACAGCAAAGGGACATTTGGGGCGAAGATACGCGAAGGACGCGAACCGGCCGGTTTGGCCGGAACAGAAAATCGAAGCACTGGGACATTCGGGCCAAAAGGACGCGAACCGGCCGGTTCGGCCGAAACAAGAAACTTCGGCACAAGGAAAAGCGGGACATCCGGGATAAAAAGACGCGGTGGACGCGGAAGAGCCGGCAGACCCGCGGACCAACCAGGAGGTGACACGTGTCACAAGGGAAAAGTCCAAAAGTCAAAAGGCAAGTTTTAAAGGGGCAGCCCGAGCCAATAGGAATTGGACACGTGTCCCAAGTGGCGGGGGCGCGGAGGAAAAGTAAAAAATGTTCCGAATCATCAAAAAGTCAAAGTTTTCAAGGAAAACCCGCGGGTAAGCGAAGGAGAGAGGATCATGCGACCAATCAATGCATGCCACGTGTCATCCAGGTGGCAGGGCGCGGAAAAGAAATTTAAAAATCCGTTTTCGCCTGTTTTGTGCCCTAAATCTTTAGATCATCATATCTTTCGATCCAGAGCTCGGATTTGCACGTTCTTGATATCAACGGAAAGCTGTTGAAATTCTCTACATGATTCTGGGATCAATCTTGCATTTTGGTGCTTTTTGGAGGGAGAAAATTAAGAAAACGTCTCTGACGCGTGGTGATAGGCAGAAGTAATGCTTCAACAACCAACTTTAATGCAGCAGACAGCTCGCCGCTCCTGTTAGACAGCCCGCCGTTCTGCCAGGATCCGCCGCTTGGATCATAATGAGATGAGTTAAATGCGACCTGGGAGTGGTTGGGGCAGATTCAAATCTCCTCTCTCTTCCCTCTCTCTTTCTTCCTATATATTGTACAGAGGGGCTTCTTTCAAAGGGACATTACAAGTTGTTCATCTTTTCAGCTCTGCCCTCCCTTCTTTTCTTCTCTAGGGTTGAAAATGGAGTTCGAACCTCCTCCACTGCTCTGTAATGGCATTTTTGCCTTTTACTATTGAAATGATGTTCTGTGCAAACTTTTGAAGCAACAAAAACGTGTTTTGTGATGCATCTGTCCATCCTTGCTCATTTTTCGCTTGTTTTCTTCTTGCCTCTCTTCATTGCAGGTATTTGTGCATGTTCTAATGTTCATTACAGGTCTGGAGCTGTGTTCACGGAGCTTTGGGACATTTTCTGTGTGAAATCTATCCTTGGGCCTGTGATGCATCTGTCCATCCTTCCCATTGCCCACCTCTCTTTGTTCCATGGCAATTTTGATAGATGTTCAACATTCTCCTTCTCTGGTGTATCACCATTTTAGTGTAGGCTTTTGCTGTTTTCCCCTTTTCTCTCTCTCTCTGTCCCTTTGGCACGGTTAGATTAGGATTAGATTAGCTTGCCTGCACTGGAATAGCTTGTGGCAGGTAGTTTAGGAGCAGGAACCAGCCTTCTCTGGAGATTCCTCTCTCGGTTTTACAAGTCCCACGCTTGGAGAGAGGTTTCCATGTTGTGCAATCACACTGGATGCTAGAGTGATCAACTTAGAAGCCTGATCTGAATCCAGGGGTGCTATGAGTCTGCAACAACAATTGCTTTAGCAACTTTAGGCCTTCTGTCTCTTCTGCTCAGATCCTGGAGTAGCTGCAAGTCGTGCTCCTCTAAGTTCATCTCCATTCTCGCTTCTGGAACCAACTGCAAAGCCAACCATTCTGAGAAATTACTTCTCGGAGAGTGAGAAGTCACTAAGTGCACTACCATCTCCCGCTCTGCATCCTCTCCGTTAGAAAGTGCCACAGTGTTATGGCTGCCATCCTCTGAATCATCCAAGGACAAAGCTCTTTCGAACTCTGCCATCTGCAGCTTCAATGTCTCCTCTGGAACGGGTGATGAACGAAGTGGCTGAGGAGAGAAGACGAACGTCGCCGGATTCAATGAAGGCATGGAAACGTCCTGTTGCTACGGTGCAATAGTTGGTGAAGTACTTGGTACTGGAGAATGTTTCCGGAAACATAAGCTATGGTCGTAATAAGTGATCTTCTCTTTCTCTTGTAGCTCTCTCTGTGTACTAGTGACCTCCTGTGACCTTCTGCTGCTATGTGCTTCATGCTTTCACTTATGGGAATCTCCTGCACCGAAGTTGCTCTTGATTATAATGCATCACATGCTTCATCAAGACAATCATCCCTTCGTTAGCAACCATATTTTATAAGTGTCCTCCTACACAGCTGGTCGAGGTGTCGTGCGAATTGTGTTGCAGCCTCCTGTGTTCTTCTACTAGTGTATGGCATTTTCTCCTCCCATTTGATGGTAAATATTAAGTACCACAATACCATCATCTGTAATATCCTCCAAGTATTCAGCTGACTAGTCCTATAAGTCTAACACTAGCTTTGCTGACAGCCTGGTGATATCTATCTTTCTAAGATCGTACTGCACTCCCGCACTTCATCCAGATTAATTCTTGACTAACGTTATATGGTCCCAAGTGTGTACTTTTACTAGGAGATTGTACTATCACTGAAAAGTCCAAACTTTTGGACTAAAATGATCCAACCGTGAAGGGAAGAATTTCCCTTGCTCATAACTCGGCTTATTTACCATTTGTACTTCAATTCCATATGAGCTCTAGTATAGAATGCTAAATGGGGCTATCCAATAAGTACTTCCTGAACTTATGAATCACATATACCGTGAACAAGCACCGTCGCACTATGTGTCGCTTTGACTGTAAGGTCTGCTTGGTTAACTCCATTAGTTTCCTTCTTAGCAAAATAGCGATCAATGTATGGTTCGAATTTACCTGGGCATCTTTAGTTGGTGCTCCAGAAAATGCACCGTAACCCTGGATATACTAGATGCATATACATGTAACATTGAAACAATATTACTTCCAATAAGGGACACGAGCTAAGATCCCACTGCAGTAGTTAGCTTACTCCTGTTACAGTTCATAAATGTTAGTCTAGCCTGCAGACGTCACTCCAATAGAATTTTTCCCTGATCACTTTTAAGTAATTCTTCGAGTCTAAGGTGTGGAAACCTTTTCATAACCCTTAATAAATGGGGTCCTTGGATAATAACACCACATCTATGTCCAACTTGGAATCTATGCATTTCAATCTGATTGGTTGAAGCTGCATCCATACCCCAAGTATGAACGACAATCTTGAAGCAGGATCTACGCAACAAGGTTTCGAAGTTGCTCACAAATGATATGTTGCTGAGCATAAGTACCGACCAATGGCATTGCAAAGAATCAACACTTCTTAATATTCAACGATATTGTTGAAACCACCTACATATCATGTACGGAACAGTGTAGGCATTCGCTTCGCCATTCATCCTGCATAGCATTTTATTTAACCAACCCATAAACAGCCTCCTGCATCCAAATTGGACACATGAATATATTTATCGGGAACTTTGAAGGATATCTAGAAATCTTCATGTATCAACTATTCATGATGTTAACGCAATAAGCTCTATTGGCTTCATTCCATTTACTGAAAGCAGGTCATAACCATGCTAATAAAAGTCACCACCTTTCGCATTAGAATCTTCAAACAATAGTTGTTTTACTCTTGCGTCTTAAGACGACATTATCCTCTTTCTCGAATGATATCCATAAAATCATTCTGGATGAAAGATGATAAGACCTCGCACACTCCATCACAACACCTTCTAGCGATTGGGCTCTACATGGAATGGCTGCAGCTCGAAAAGGATTCAACTGCTTTTGACCGAAAGCATGAGTGAAGTCTAGTACCGCTCTGGATCTAGGTCAATCAAATCGGCAATACTTATCCGGGCCATAGATCTGTGTCTTCTATGTCTGCAAGTTTGGAACCACCTGGATTACTCCATTCGTGACTCTTCAATATGCTCAATAATCCCTTCGCCATGCCTTTGAGAATTTTCGTCTAAATAATTCATTTTCTCTTTACTTGGCTCGGATAAATTCAAGACTGGTGCATTTTCTAAGGCCAATTCTTATGAATCGGAGGATATTTGCCCATCTATTGGACATTGATATTTTCATCCTTATTCTAATGATGGATGCAAAGCACCTGTAATGAATTCATGCATATCTATATAGTACCCAAAATTTCCACAAGTAGCATGACATTAGCGAATTTAAATGGTAAAAGTCTGCACTTTTCAAGCCTGATGCCCCAAATATTGGTATTTAACGAAACACATGATGAGATCCATGAATCCTCTCTCTTTACCTTCAAAATTTTGAGCTTAACTTTAACTATCCTTGTTCCAAACTATTATGAAGACAGAATGGACTGAGAGGGGGGGTGAATGCATGCGCCTTAAATCTGGAAGCTTTTAAAATTCAGATTAGCACCTTGCTTTAAACATAAATCCATTCAACCATACATTAATGTGTTCTTAAAATTCCACTTGGCTGCAATTGAGCATAACCATAAAAGATTTGAAAAAATAACACAAGATATAAGTGGGGAACCCTCAAGGGGAAGAAAAACTTCACTAATTTTATATATTAATAATTACTCTAACAATCAAAGGCAATTAATTAATGTGAAAATCATGCTTTTCTCTTTTAAAAATAGCATGTTTAAGGACAACCATCCTAGTATAGTAGATTAATCCAATCTGTACTCCTAATGAAGACACTAACTCTACAAGGATGGTAAAATCCACAGAAGTGCTTTGATCAAACACCCACTCAAAATAGAAATTAGATTTAATGATATCTGATGCTATTAAAAAACATTAAATAACAACTAAATGGAGATCACAACTTCAGCTCAAGAGGGCAGCCATTAAATAAATTAATCTTTCACCTAGCTCTCTCTATCTCACACTTTCATGACTTGATTTAAATTCTGTTATCCCCGTAAAATTGACAAGGGCAATTTTACCGATAACCATACGGAAAATTTTGTTTCGATCCCTCGTTAGGGATCCTTCGCATTCGAAACATCGTAAAATCCCTTCCCGGGAAATCTAGTTTTCGAACTTAGTCTTTTTGAGCCTTTTTTGGCTGGGCGCATGGATTTGCCTTGCAACATCAAGTTTTGATGCGCCGCCTTAAAAGCCTTTGGCGCATGGTTTTCCATGTTGTCACTCCTTTCGGTGCGCCAAAGGATGTTGAGTCAGTTTTTGGTGCGCCAAAGGGCGCACGTAATCTCTATGTTACACACACCAAGTTTTGGTGCGCCAAAAGGCGCACATAACTTCATGTCGACAACGCGTTTGGTGCGCCAAAGGCGCGCTCATTCTTCTGTTGTCAATTCCTTCCATGCGCCAAAGGGCGCACGCTTTCCCTTGTCGACAGCAGTTTTCATGCGCCATTTCAAAAGTGGTTGGCGCATTGATGACAGGTTTTTCTATAAATATCCGTGCGCGCCCATGTCATTTTCATTCTTTGTCAAGCACGTGATTGCTCTGGATTTGTCAGCTCTGCTCTGTCGCTATCTCGCCCTATGGACCCGCTGTCCAAATCGTTTGCTATATTTAAGGTAAGAGGTTCTCCCTCTTCTCTGTTTTATGCTTTCATGTTTTGGTCGGTCTTGGTTTGCTGGTCGGTTTGCAATGGAAGGTGTTTAAGCTAGTTTTTTCCCCCCTCTGTGCTGTCCTGTTTTGTTTCCTTCTTTTCTTCTCTTCTTCCTTCCTCCCTCTTTCCAGATCTGCTAGAAAAGGGAGTTGTCTTGTCCAAGTATCTTTTGGGAGTGGAAGAAAGAAAGAGAGAGCTTTTGAGCTGTTAGTTTGAGTGAGCTTATTTCAAAAGGCGCATTGGCGTGCCTTGTAACAATAAAGACAGACGCGCCCCACGGCGCACCTACCCGCCATGCAACATGCTCAAGACCCGCGCCCACGGCGCACCCCGCCATCATGCTGCACCTTGAATCCATGCGCCCTCGAAGCGCGCCCTTTTTGCATGCTACAAGTTTAAAACCCGCGCCTCCTTAAAAAACCTTTGGCGCACCCTTTGTCCATGTTGCATAATGTTTCCATGCGCCAAAGGGCGCACCAAACCCCAATGTAACACGCATTTCCTGTGCGCCCTGCTATAAAATGCAACCTGCTTCATCCATGCGCCATGCGCCTTTGGCGCCAATATAACCTCTGCAACATTCCTTTTCCGTGCGCCTTATCTATTTGGCCTGTCAGTTGCATTTTTCCCTCGCCCTGAGCCTTTAAATCTCTAACTCTTTCTTCTGCTAGCTTTCCAATGGAAGATCAAATGACTAATTCAACCTTTTTGGATTGGGTCTCACTTCTTCTTCATGCAAATCAGCAACTGAGTTCGAAAGAACACATGTCTACGTCAAGCAAGAAACCCACCAAACCAAGAGGAAAGGCTAAACTGACAGAAGAAGAGATGAAATACAAATATCAAAGGGTCAGAATGCCCGAATCACAGGCTGAGTGCAGTATGGATATCAGAGACTCAGAGTTGGGTCACATCGACATGGATGAGTTCTGGGTTAGAACTCAAAAAGTTACAAGAAGTCCATGGATGGACAAGCTAATAGGCAGTGCCCTGCACTTTGCCGGAGGAATCCCTGTCAGCAGCTGTGAACAATGAGTTCATGATGGTAGTTGCGCAATCTTTCAACAAGGACACAAGATGTGTCGAGAACAGCAAGGGCGAGGTAATCATAAACCTCACTGCTCGTCATTTTGAGTTAATGCTTGGCATCCCTCACCACCGGAATTACGTGGCTGTTAGCCAACAGGAATGCATCAAGGCCTGGGAAGACAATGAGGACCAGTGCATGCAGTTGATGAATGAGGTCTACCTAAAGAATAAGAAGGTAGTGACCCGGTGGCCTCAGACTATTCACCGAAGTGATTTCTCAGAGGAACTCAGTGACACTATCACCTTCCTGAGCAGAGTCTTCGGGCTTTCAGATGCCCACTATTTCCATAAGTGGATGCTGCGGTACCTGGAGACAATAAATAAGAATTTGCCCGATCAGCGCTTCTGCTGGGGGGAAATATAAGCAGCACTATATCTGAGCACTACAACAGCTCGCCACAACAGGAGTATTCCATATGACTCCTATGTAGTCTACGCTGCAGCATCGGACAAGGGATTACCCAGGGCTCAACCGAAGTGGAGTGTGGCCTCAAAGCCAAGATATTTGATTACTACCCAGAGCTGAGGCTGGAGAATAGCATCCCTCAATTTGCTAAAATCAATGATGCATTCTTCTATCACGTCATCTGCCTGCTTGAGGCCCAACATGACTCATAGCCGGACGACCAAGAACATAGTAGCAGTCACAGAGAAATGGGGAGGCCTTGTTCACCCATTTCCCACGTTCACCTATCTAAGGGCTGTCAACTTTTTGGGAGAGCCAACCAGGCTACCAGGTATGCTGGACCAAAGTTGATTCTACTGGAGTTATCAAGGCAGCTGGTCACATACCATGAAAAGTGCCTCAAAAGAAAGAAGGGCAGAACTCCTTTCCCCCTCACAGTGGGCCGGTACACATGCTCCTCCTATCACAAGGCGAAGGAAATGTTCGCAGAGCTGGAGTTGCTAAATTTGAAACATGACTTCCTCCCAGCCAGGCCTACCTTCGATCCTAGGAGCCTGCCCTGCCAAGGGCTAAGCTGGATCCGATCCATGTCCCTCAAATTGAGGATATTACATTGAGTTCTCCATGAGGTGGAACTCAGAAGAAAGGATCACTCGCTCTTGGCATTAACGGAATCATCCAATACGGAGTGGCCATTGTCCCCAAAGGCTTCCAAACTACGGAAAACGAAATTGACAAGGTGTATAATGACACGAAGGGGATGATTAGGCCTTTCCCGGACATCGACAGAAGCAAAGCTCCTCAAACAATTGAGGAGAGGGTCAAGGAGACTATGCGGAGAACAGGAGCATTGGTGGCCGAATGAACGACTGTATCTACGGCGGGGGTAGATTTCACAACTTCCCCTTTGGGCAACGCAACCTCCAAGGTCAACGAAGCGTTGTGAAAGGCAAAAGTGCGACGGTGAACCTTAGCAACCATTCAAGAGGAAGCCCCTTGAAAGTCCTCTTCTTCAGAGCCGAACAAGGATACTCTGGATTCGCCAGGAAGGCATTTGGCAGAGGATAGTTCCTAGACGCCCATCCACCCAGATGTGGCGTCGCGAAACTTCAGAGGTCCCTGCTATCCCTTTTTTCTATTTCTCCCCTCCTAGAGTGGATCAGCGACCATCCTTTGGTCGAGTCCTTGCCCATTCTACTCATTTCCCCGCATCTCGTTATCTTTTCCTCCATCTTGATTTTGTTTCCTCATTTTTTCCTCATTCTACGAGCTCCCTTCCCTTATATCTCTTCTGCGTTGCGGGTTCCCTCCATCAGTGGCAACTTCTTCGGCTATTCTTGCATGCCGCGCCCGTGTTCCACGTTTTTCCCCTTTCTACCGTTTGCGGCTTCCCCCTCTGGCTTGGTCCTCTGCTATAGGACCAGCGTGGATCTCTCAGAAGGAGCACACAAAAGAGGAAAGTCCCATCGCTCCGATGGACTTTTCGTCATTCCGGCTAAAGGAGTGAAGAAGCACAAGCCGGTTTACACGCTTCTCGAAACAAGCGTTGCAGGTGAGAGCGTAATGGAAATAGCATACCCCAAACCCCCTCAAGAAAAAGAAGATCGGTCTCCAAACAGTTTCACCGTGACCAAGCACAATGGGACATCCTCAGGAAAGTCTCCAGGGGAGCTCGTTCCGCCAGTGGAGCACTCTGTAAAGAAGCTAAAGGAAACCAAAAGAGGAGAAAGGCTATGAAGGGGGAGTAGAATAAATATTGCTTCAGGCTTAAAAAAGAGGGAAGTGCACCTCCCACGAATGCCGCCGAGCTCCGAGAGCTAGCAGGAGAAGATCAATGGAGTTTCAAAAAATCGGGCGAGCAAGGTATGGCCTTTGTGCTTGGAGGAGCAAATCCTCAAGATAGTGAAAAGTAATCGCAGATCTATAGTTTATACCTGAAACATCGGAAGTCGAATAAGGAACTCCAGATTAGCAGGTCCGCTATCAGAAAAAGAGTTAGAGCACGCTAGATCAGCAGGACCTTAAACAAAAATGTTCGGACTGTTCAGTCGCAAATCTGCAAGTTCGGGGTCTTCGGCCATCCCAAGGGCCGCACAAAATATGTCACGTGGGATATCGGATAGATCAGCTGGAATTGTTTTAGAACGAGACAAGGTTAAAGGAAGAGAGCCCTGGATTCAATGCATCAAAATGGAGAAAATTTTCCTCGCCTGACTCCATGGCTGCTCCACTCCTTCCTTACCCTGGAGTCAGCTGACGACATATCGGATTTCAAGGGAGATTGCCTACAAGGGAACAGGGCCAGAGGTCACGTTCGATACTGAACTTTCAACAATCCTACTGGTCTGTAGGGACTTCATCGGGTTCCCTATCGAGGCGAAGAAAGATTATTCCAAACTCCCGGAAAAGCTTTAGACGAGGGGGGATTGCGGAAAAGCATCAGTGTGAACGGCACAAGGAATCCATCACAGGAGCAATTGGTCAATGATCAGCAAGTTCATGGATACCGCGCTCAGTTCCACATCTCATCCCCCGAGGGCATCAGAAACAGGGACCCACCCCCCCCCTTTACGGCACAGGATGATGCACTGCCACAATGAGTAGGTTCTTCTTCCTTCTTTTCTTCTCTTCTCTCGTATTCTCGACTTATGTTCGAAATTGTTCTAAAAATGTGTTGGCAACAGTGCATGATCACCATGTGCATCATGGGCTGAGTCATCCATCAAAGTGTCAAAGTCAACCTGATTTTGGATATTTGGGTAAATGTCTTTGTAATACGTGGTTGGGCTCCATTTGCCTTCTCTCCCTCATCCCTCTTAAATACTGAATACTGGTGTATTCAGGGAGGTTGAAACACTTTTCAGATAGAAATAGAAGTGAGGAGAGAAAGATTGAGATTTCTTGAACAGAATAAGTAACAGTCCTACCAAATTATTCGGATTGTGTCTCAATAGCTGTGTTATACATAGATCTTCTACTGTTAGATCTTGTATGTGTTTAATTGTTGTTGCATATCTACTTTTCGTCATTTGTTTATCAGTAGCTTTGTTTATTATGCAAGTAGGTTTGGCTCTGTTAATACCAAATAAAAAACCTACATCCCTTTCTGAACCTTCTGCTTTGGAATTCATTCTTTTCTTCCATTCGGGATCTGTTCGTTAATCTTCTCCTCTTCATCTTCTTTTCGCAGCCTGGAACATCTACTGGGATGAGGATCCAACCCCCGAAGGCGAATCTGTGAGATCTTGATAGGTTCCTGCTAGTAGAAAGAGCAAAATAAACCAGTTAGTTTCGGCTTGCTCGTCTCAAAGAGGGCTATAAGCCTGAAACATGTGGCTCGTTTATCCATAGATATGTCGCGCGACAGATTTACGACCAACCCACTTGACTGTTGATTCCTCCAAGCTTGGGAGCATTTGTTGAGAGAAAGATTAATTAAATAATCAATTTAGGACTTTATTCTCTTCACCAAAAGGGGGGGCACACTTGTTCTGTGCACATTATAATTTTTATTTTTAAGAATTTTTCATAATGGGATTCTTTTACCCTTACAAGGCAAGGCACCAATAACTCCAGTGATCCACTTTTAAGTGATTTGACTTTGAAATGGGATATTATTTACTCTGCAGGCAACGGCATAAAAATCCCATGATTTCACTAGTCACTTTCTTTTATTAATCATGGGAATTTTACCCTGCAAGGCACAGCAATAAATTCCCACTGCCTTGCACTTCTATTTTTCCCATGTAGCTAAGTGACTTTTTTATAAACACGGGAAAAAAGTACCCTACTAGGCAGGTACTTTGGTATAAAAGTCCACCTGCCTGATGTGGATTTATTGGCCAATCGTAGCTTAAATCCTTTGTTTCCAAAATGCGCCATCCCCGCAGGGGTTTTTTTGTGCAACGACTTCTCTTTTTCCCAGTGCATCAGCCTCGATGGCGACCTTCCTCTGGGCTTAATGCTGCATATCTGTGTTCCAACTTGCTCCAGGCCAAAAATCAGGTTACCTGGCAAGGCCTTGCTCCCGAGAAGAAATTTCACAGCGAAAACAAAACGGGCCCCCACACACACACCAACAAATTGTCAAAAGTTACAAAGAAAGGCCCAAAACTTCAAATACAAGTTTAAAACCCTTCTGGCACATAGAATAATAACAGATTCGCTCATAATAGAGTTACCAAGAGTTTGCAAATAGCCGCATACGGGGCTAAAATAATTAAATACAAATTTTTCGCAACAAATCCCGACGACAGATATATAATTAAAACAATTTTGGGATATGGGGTATTGGCGAAAAAGGCCTAATATGGCTCTGTGGGACTTATCTTGACACAAGACAGGACTCACCTAAAAGCCACATACAAATATAATAAAAATCACAAAACGCCCCATTATTTTAAGTACGAAAATTTTTGCAGCTTAAGGTAGTCCAGATGTTCGGGGGAAATTGGAGTGACATCTGAGCTGACACCAAGGAATTAAGTGTTTCATTCGTGTTGTGTCTCCTGTTTTAATCATTCGGTGGTAGCTTACCTATTGGCACTTGGTCTGTTATTATAGAGGATGTAGAGCTCTCCTTGTGCTTGCCTTTTGCTAGAACTGATAATCGCGAACCTTGTCCTGGTCCTCAATAATCAACTTAGAAGTCCCCCTTTTCGCACCTTAGGTCTCTGTCTCTCATCCCACACTCAGAGAGCTGCACTGAAGGTATGGTCCTCCCGGTTGCTCTCTTCTCGCTTCTGGGATTGTTTTTGTTTTAAGCGTTCAACGAGGCCCAACCCTGATGAAAATTTGCTTTGGGGGAGGAGAAGTCACTGCGTGCACCACACTCTTCCATGCGTGTTCTGCTCATCCGAGCTTCGCCCATCGTGTTGTTGACTCCCCCCCCACCCGAAACCCAGACCACCCACCCCTTGCATGTCCCAAGACAAGCTTTTTCCAACTTTGCAAATGTGCTTTCAACTTACGCATGGAGAGTCTGTGAGGAAATCTGAGTGGTTGAGGAGAAAATACAAATGACCTGGATCAACTCCGGCTCGGGACCCAAAATCTCTCGGCGGTTATGGAATGCCGAAGTGCTATGAGTGAGTTATGCCTCGGAAAGCTTTGGTGGTGGGTGGAACTAGCACGATAGTTTTAGATTTGGCCTTCTCCTGATGTTCCGTGAGACTTGCACTTTAAGCTTCTTCGACCTTCTGCACTGTAACCTTTGTTGCTATATCATTGTGCTGGAGTCTCTGTAGTAAAGTTACCATAAATTTGATTTATCAAAGCTCCCCATCAAGGCATCCGGCAATACCCCTTTGTCAACAAACTAGTTCGAGTGTTAACACAGAAACCTACGGCAATATCTTTCTTACACACACACAAACATACGAGTTTGGACCCAAAACACCACAGGCCATAAGTTTTCCTGAAGAGAGCTCATTCCTCCCATCTGATGGTACGAGGTCAAGTATCACATGATATCTGCGCGATTTGCAGGATTCGTGTCAACACCATAATCCGAACTTGTTGCGCAATTAGCTGTTTTGACAAAGTCTTTCTTTTGTCTTCATACTTGTTCCGCACTTCCTCAGAGTCTCCAAACAAGGTACATGAGAATTTTCATGGAGAGTTGTCTTCTCACTACTCCATTCTGGTCAACAGTCTACCGCATGCTCCGGACAGGGAGGGGGACGACCACAACGACCCCAAAAGGTTCATACTCACAAAAATTTCAGCTTGACTCTCCTTAGCTTTGTGGATGCTACTAGGTAGCTGTTATAATAACCCCCTGTGTTGGAAACGAAACCCGTAGACTTGTGCCACTTTGAATGGCCCAACGTCATGCTCTCCCGAGCTAGCAGGCACAACTCCCTGCTGACCATTGTCGTTTGGATACTTTGGCAACGTACTGGTTCTCTCGAAAAAATTGGTACTTGCGGATAGGTGAAGTTGCACATGGATGAACATAAATCCATGTTGGGTACACAAGCAATTAACCCACCCGGTTTCGTCTGGTACACCTGTTAGGCTCTACAAAGAATCACGTTGTACATGTGAGAGATAAACATTTGTAGAAAGGAAAAACATCATGACCGCTTGTAATTTTGTGGCATTCAGGAACTGTCAATATGGGAAGCATTCAAAAAATAGGATCTGCTCCAACACTACGCCCCGTTATCTAGCTTGGAAAGAATAACCTTACGAGGCTGCTTGCATATACTTAGGTATGAAGTCATTTTGGGAAGCTGTACGTCCGCCTCACAGCCGGAGCTACTCACCGAGGCTTTCACTGATGACTATGCCCAATTGATTCTTGAATCCAACTTTGTTGATATCAATGTCCTCACGAAAGCATAAATACATGAGCGAAGGTGTGGGTATTAGCTTCCCGCTTCCCTTGCACGCAATTAGTGATATCATCAACTCTTGCACAAAGTTGGATCGCGGAAAGACGAAAGAGTCCCAGGAACTTTGATGGGACCTGGGCTCTTCATATACTCTGTTGTCATTAGCCCACGCAATCTGCTGCTTTGTGTTCTCCCAGCTGTTGCGAGACTTGGTCAAAAATGATGCAGCAAGTTCCTTGAATAACCGGCCGCTCGTTCCACATCTCATCCCCCGAGCAGCATCAGAAACAGGCGACCCCTTTTCGGCCACAGGATGATGATGATGAGTAGGTTCTTCTTCTTCTTCTTCTTCTTCTTCTCTCTATTCTCCGACTTTCTTTTCGAAATGTCTAAAAATGTGTTGGCACAAATGATGACTCATCCATGTTGCATCATGGATGATGTCATCCATCAAAGTTGTCAAAGTCAACATGACTTTTGGATATTTTGTAAATATCTTTGTAAATAAGTGGTTGGCTCCATTTTGCCTTCTCTCTCCCTCATCCTCTATAAATACTAGAATACTTGTAGTATTCAGGGAGGTGAACATTTTTCAGATAGAAATAGAAGTGAGGAGAGAAAGACTTTGAGCTTTCTTGTAACAGAAAAGAACAGTAATACAATTATTCAGACTTTGTGCTCAATAGCTGTGTTATACATTAGATCTTTCTTACGTTAGATCTGTATGTGTTTAATCTGTTGGATTCATATCTACTTTTCCGTCATTTGTTTATCAGTATTGCTTTGTTTATTTATGCAAGTAGGTTTGGCTCTGTTTACTACCAAACTAAAAACATAAATCTTCTGACCCTTCTGCTTTGGAATTCATTTCTTTTCTCCCTTCGGATCTGTTCTTTCTCTTCTCCCTCTTTCATTCCTTTCTTTTCGCAGCCTGGAACACTCTACTGGGATGAGATCCCAACCCCGAAGGCAGAATCTGTGAGACTTGCATAGGTTCCTGCTAGTAGAAATAGCAATAAACCAGTTTCGCTTTGCTGTCTCAAAGAGGGGCTAAGCCCTGCAACACTGTTGGCTCGTCTATCCATAGATCTGTCCGCGCGACAGATTTTCGAACCAACACATCTTTGACTTGTTGACTTCCTCCAAGCTTGGGCGCATTTTTTGAGAGAATAGATTAATTAAAATAATCAATTTAAGGCTTTTATTCTCTCACCAAAGGGGGCACACTTTTTTGCACATATAATTTTATTTTTAAGAATTTTTTCATAATGGGATTCTTTACCCTGCAAGGCAGGCATCAAAATCCCGTGATCCACTTAAGTGATTTGACTTTGACAATGGGATTATTTACTCTGCAAGGTAGGCACTAAAATCCCATGATTTCACTTAAGTCACTTTCCTTTTATTATATCATGGGAATTTTTACCCTGCAAGGCAAGCAATAAATTCCCACCTGCCTGCAGCCTCTATTTTTCCCACTGTAGCTTAAGTGACTTTTATAACACGGGAAAAAGTACCCTACTAGGCAGGTATAAAATTCCCACCCTGCCTGTGGCTTATATTTTTCCCATCGTAGCTTAAATCCTTTGTTTTCCAAAAATGCGCCATCCCCGCAGGGGCTTTTCTGTGCACGACTTCTCTTTTTCCCAGTGATCCAGACCTCCGATGGCGACTTCCTCTGGGCATAATGTGCATATATGTTTTCCAACTGCTCCAGGCCAAAAATCAGGCTTACCTGGCAAAGGAATTGCTCCAGAGAAATTTCACAGAAAACAAAACGGGACACCACAAAAACACAAAAAATTGTCAAAAGTTACAAATAAAGCCCAAAACTTAAAATAAGTTAAAACCCTTCTGGCACATAGGAATAATAACATATTCGCTCATAATAGAGTTAAAACAGAGCGCAAATAGCCTCATACGGGGCTCAAAATAATTAAATACAAATTTTCCGCAGACAAATCCCGACGACAGAATAAAACAATTTTGGGCATCTGGGTATTTGGCGAAAAAGGCTAATATGGCTCTTTGGGATTATCTTGACACAATACAGGAACTTTCAAGCAATAAAAACACAAAACGACCCATTATTTTAAAAGTATGAAATTTTTTCGGATAAGGTAGTCGCAGATTTCAGGGTGAAATCTGAGTGACACCAAGGAATAAAGTGTTCATTAGTGTCTGTGTATCCTGTTTTAATCATTCGGTGGTAGCTTGACCTATTGGCACTTTGGTCACTGTTATATTAGCAGATGTGAGCTCTCCCTTGTGCTTTCCTTTTGCTAGAACTGATAACTCAGCGAACCTTTGTCCTGGTTCCTCAATAATCAACTTAGAAGTCATTTTAGCAACTTTAGGTCTTCTGTCTCTTCCTCCCAAACTCAAGAGCAGCTGAAAGTCATGTTCCTCCAGGTTGATCTCTTCTCCAGCTTCTGGGATTGTCTGCAAAGCCAACCATGATGAAAATTTGCTTCTCGGGGAATGAGAAGTCACTGAGTGCACCACCATCTCATGCTTTGGTTCTGCTCCATCCGAGCTTGCCATCGTGTTGTGACTGCCACCCTCTGAATTGTCCAAAGACAATGCTTTTTCAAACTCTGCCATCTGTGCTTTCAACTTCTCTGCATGGAGAGGTGAGGATCTGAGTGGTTGAGGAGAAAATACAAATGACATTGGATTCAACGGAGGAACAACAAGATCTCTCTGAGGTTCTGGATATGCCGAAGTGCTATGAGTTGATGCTAGAAAAGCTGGAACTAGCACGATAGTTTTAGATTTGGCCTTCTCCTGTGTGTGAGACTTGAACTTTAAGCTTCTTCGACCTTCTGCTACTTTCACCTTTGTGCTTTCTTTTGCTGGAGTCTCCTGTAGTAAAGTTACCTATAATTTGATTCATCAAAGCTTCATCCAGGCAATACCCCTTTGTCAACAACTAGTTCGAAGTGTTAACCAGAACTACGGAATATCTTTCTTCAATCGTTTGGCAGCCACCAATGTTTTCCTGAAGAGCAGCTCTATCTCCTCCCATCTGATGGTACGAGTCAAGTATCACATGCCCATCATCTGCGAGATCTGCAGGTATTCGTGTCAAACCATAATCAGACACTTGTTGCGCTAATAGCCTGTTGAAGTCTTTCTTTCTGACTTCATACTTGTTCCTGCACTTCATCCAGAAGTCTTCCAAAAAAGGTACATGTGAATATTCCTGGGAGATTGTCTTCCTCACTACTCCATATGGGTCAAAGTTCAGCCATGCTGGGAAGAACTCAGGCTCATACTCAGAAAACATTTCAGCTTCGACTCCTCTAGCTTTGTGGATGCTCTGGCAGCTGTAATAACCCACTGTGACTGGAAAGAAACCCGTAGACTTGTGCCGCTTTGATTGTAAGTCATGCATCTCCACGAGCTGTCTGCACAACTCCATGATGACCCACTTGTCGTTTGGATACCTTGGCAACTTTACTGGTTCTCCCGAAAAGCCGGTTACCCTGAGATAGGTGAAGTCTGCAAACTGGATGAAAATACAGCCATGTTGGGATACAGCTTCCCAAGCTTCTTTGCTTACCCTGTTGGTCTTCAGATCACTATTTAATTTGCAGATAAATTTGTAGAAGAACCCATCATTGACCGCTTTGTAATCTTTGTGGCATTCAGGAACTGTCAACTGTGGGAAGCACTCAAAAATAGGATCTTTCGCCAATACGCCCCGTCTATCTAGCTTGGAAAATATACCCTGCGAGGCTGCTGCATATACCAGGTATGAAGTCATTTTGAAGCTGTACGTCCGCCTCACACTCCGGAGTTGCTCACCGATGTTGTCACTGATGATCTCTGCCCAATTGATTATTGAATCAACTCTGTTGATCTCAATAGTCCTCACGAAAGCATACATCCATGAGCGGAAGTTGTGAGTATTAGCTTCTCCACTTAACTTGCAAAGCAATTTAGTGATATCATCCACCTCCTGCACCAAGTTGGATCGCGGAAGAGTCCTCGGGAACTTTGATGGGGACCTGGGCTTCTTCATATATCTGTTGTTCATTATGCCCACGCAATCTGCTTTGTGTTTCTCCCATCTGTTGCTAGCATCCAACATGCTAATTGCAATCACCACCGTTCGTGTCGGAATCTTCAGACAATAATTAATAAACTGTGCATCCAGCCTGATTATTGTCTTTCCCACAGCATCCCAGATTGTTCTGGAAAGAGGATGATATGACCTTGCACACTCCATAACAAATTCGGGCAACTGAGCTGTGACTGGGAATGTTGATGCTTGAATAATTCCACTGCTTTTTATTGCCCGCATGAGAGATGTCTTTCCGGCCCTGGATCTGTCAATTATTTCGGAGATGGGTTCAAGGCCTATGTCCGTGTCATTGATATCAGCAAATCTGGAAGCTATGCATGATTTTTCTGATCCTTCTCTTTCATCACGCTTCCTCATGGCTGAGCAATCTTTGTCTGAGCAATCTTTGTCTATGTTCTTTTTCTTTTAATCCTGCCAGAATTCCTTGCAACTGGATCAATTTGTGTAGATCTAGAAATTTCTTCAGATTCGGAAGATATATTCAATGTACCTGACATTGATTTGAACTCCCTTTCACCTGTATGAACACCTGTAATGAATACCTACAATTATTTCAGACAAAGATGAAGTCCAGAGCATGAATACTTGATTTTTGTCACCAAAAATCTGCATATGAAGCTTGCTGCCCTAAAATTTGAGGTTTTGCTAGCATGCAAAGCAAGCAAAAATATTTTTAAATTCACCTGGGCACTTATAGTAACATGCAGATAATTATCATAGCATAAATCAAGCTATTCCAACCCTAGGCGCCAAACCTTGAAGCTTTCTGGCAATGAAAAACACCTTCTGATGCACAAATCCTCATTTCCTTGGTGCCAAAACTGTCTGGGCTGCAATCCTTAGCAAAAAGAATTAATTGCTTCTTTATTATGGCAGCCCATGCTTATATAACCCTCAGCATTCTATTTTTAATAATTGTCCTTCCTATTCCCGGCAATTTAATTAATAAACAATCATGTTTATTCACCCAAATTGGGCGCCCAATTATGCATGCTGCTGGCTGCCTTTAAATACATTTATTTTATTTATTTTTAGCATGCATACTTCATCTATCTTTGGTTGACCCTCTTGCTTTGAATTTTCATCCATTCTTGGCACCAAAATTAGGTAGAGAAACTATTAATAAATACCATTAAAAGCATTATTTAATGCCTAAATGGGTCGCACTTTTTGACAGGGCTGATTTCTAAAAATAAGAAGTCAACTTTGATGGGATTTTCTATCCTGCACTACAGCTCCAAAAATCTCTTCTTCACTTCAGCTGTTTGACTTCCATAATGGGGATTTTTACCCTGCAAGGCACGTAAGAAATTTCCACCTACCTGCCACTGCCAAAATTCCCATTATCAAATTAAAACATCTCCCAAAAAGTGCGACTTGCATTAAAATTAGGCTCTGCTGATAAAGTGCGACTTGCATGAAAATTAGGCTCTGCTGATAAAGTGCGACTTGCATGAGTGAATAAATCTCTTCGGTGGGAAAAGTTAGCCTGCTAGGCAGGCAGAAAATTCCCATCGGTGCTTTAAGTGATTTTTCTTTATTCTATAATGGGAATTTTTACCCTACAAGGCAGATAAAAAATTTCCGCCTGCCTGCAGCCTCTAATTTTCCCATCGTAGCTTAAGTGAATTTGACTTCATGGGAAAAAGTACCCTACAAGGCAGGTAAGAAATTCTCGCCTGCCTGCCACTACCAAAAATCCCATTGCAGTTTAAACTCATTCATTCCAAAAAGTGCGACTTGCCTAGGAGAGGCTTTTTGTGTATGACTTCATCTTTTTTGGTCAGAAGTTTGCATTCTGAGGCTGATTCCTTCTGGTGTAGTGGCCGTAGATGATCTCCATGTGCTTCAGGGAATTAAATAGACTATACTGGACAAGGAACAAACCTAGGGGAATTTCATAGAGAAGCTACGGAGAAAAACGCAAAAGAAATAAATAAAAGCGAAAAATGTTGCCAGAAGTTGCAAACAATGTTCTGAATTCATTCCTGGTGATAATCCTATTGGGATGTGTGAATACTAGCATGCAAAACTTCAACAGGGTTCAACCGGAGCACAATTTACTTCAAACGGGGCTTTATTTATATAATAAATAATTAAATAAAAATTTCCCGTAGACAAAACTTGGCGGAGGGATAAAGTGAGTTTCGGCATCTGGGTATTTGTCGAAATTGGCTCATATGTTTCACTGGGAATATATTAATGTAATACAGACATCTTCTGGCAATCAAAACACGGAAAGACCCATTATTTTAAAAAAGAACAAAAATTTTCAAATGGGTAGTCCCAGATTCTAGGGTGAAATCTTGGGACACCAGTTACTTATGTGTTACTAGTTACATAATTGATTTTATTAATTGCTTATAAATATTTGATTATCTTGTTTTTAGGTTCTTGGTGGGAGGATTGGGGAGGAAATACCCCGCATCTTCAAAATTTAGCCCTCGTGATTCTATCTAAACCTTGTAGCGCTTCTGGATGTGAACGCAACTGGAGTTTTTTTTAGGCCATTCACACGAAGAAGCGCAACAAGTTGACTCAAAAACGGTTCAGCGACTTGGTTTTTGTGCAATACAATCTCTGGCTTTGCATAAGAAAAGTGGAGGCCACATCGGAGGAGCTTATAGATTTGGATGAGATAGATCCATACAACAAGTGGACTAGGCAAGAAGAGGAAATCCCTGCGTTCATAGAGGATAAGATTGCTTCTTTCGAGGGGGAAGCTATGGAGGGAGAAGCACTAGCAGGAGATATTGGATTGGATGACATCTTTGGAGGTGATCTCGAACATGCAGTAAAGGAGCCACCACCATCTACTACTAAATTAGAGCCAGAGTCACAGCCTTCTAGGAGCGAGGAGACAAAGCTAAGTGTGGGGACTAGTAGAGGCAATAGAACCTCTCCCCAATATTTTTCTAGAACAAGGAAGAGGAAAATGTAACTTATTGTATATTGTAGCTTGCATAGATATGAAATTTATGATGATAATTTTCACCTGACAATCATCATAAAAATAACACTTATCAGCCATTCTGTTGTATTCGCTTGATGATGTGATTTTGTATTGTATTTGTATTCAAATCTAATAGAAAACACTTCTCCAACATTTTATAGACTCATGTGATACATTTTGTAGCTAAATTTTGAATAAAATTTATGTTTTTTAAAGAAATTTGAGTATTTTTTAAGTTGTCGAATATTCCCGAATATTCGCCGAGTCTTGCCGAGTTTTTGCCGAGTCAATTTTTTTTGGGTTTGCCAAATATTTGCTGAATACGAATTTGCGAATTGTGAGCCCAAAAAACCAAATGTAGATGTAAAATGCACCAAATATGATTTGCAAATGAGGTCATACAACCCCTTTTATACTCCTTGCTTGGCGCCAAAGTCCAATTAGATGAGGACCGACCTCTTAAGCTTCACTTTATCTTCTAATTGCTTCTTTAATTCCTCCAAACCTAGCCGACCTCCCTCATAAAGGAAAAACACTAAAAGAAAACATTAAATCTTATAAAAGAAAACTGAAATGAAGTGCAATTCCTTCCCTTGTTCACTTATTCTCCTCCACCACAAGAAACATACCTTTATTGCCCATAGAAGAAGGGATCTCAACACCTCACTTCTGCATTCCCCCAAACATTTTTGCCATACCATCATTCTCGGATGCTCCCCCTTACCCCTGGATCTTGACCCCCATACTATGTTCACCCACACCTCCACCCTGTATGATATCCCTGGTCAGCCATTGACCAAGGTTGTGTCCCTACCCTCCACCTGTCACATCTTCACCTACACCAATGTTAAGAAGGCCATATCAGTGATGAATTGCAACAAAGCAATAGATGAGGAGGGCTTTCAGGCAGAGTTCTTCAAGCATGGGATTAGCACCATCAACAGTTATTTGGTAGACCTTTTCAATCAAGTGGTGTGTACTGGCTTCCCGCATTTTTGGTCCCACCATATTATCCACCCTATCCACAAATCTGGTCCTACTTCTGACCCTAATAATTACAGGACAATTATGGTGGGTCACACTTTCTCCAAATTGTACGCCACTATTCTCCATTTGCAGCTATCCGAGTCTCTTTAGCAGTACCAGTGCAGAGCCAAAGGACAGACAGGTTTCAAGACAGGGTACCAGATGTAATTGTCTGGTTGTGGAGCTAGATTGCTTCATAGTTAGCATGCAATGGAAAGTGACTGGAAATACAGCAACATGTCATCGGTCAAGGGGGGAACCGACACGGTCACTCAAAACCATCATCGGTCAGACAAGCCCGACTTCGGTCAGAGCAAGTGGGAACCGTCCGTGGTTAGGTCTAACCGGCGCCGGCTACCTGTGCGATGTGTTTTATTTTAAGTCACGGGCTTTAAATATAGATTTTGTTTTAAAGAAAATCTATTAGATGTAGATGCATAGCTAAGGTGCCCTAAGTTTATATATTTTATATATATAGGCGTGAAAGTTAGGGCTTAGGTGGAATAATGAGAAGGATCGGATTAGATCCTTGATTCTTCGAGACCGAGAGGATGAAGACATAAGAAGAAGAAGAGGAAAAAGGAATCAGGTTACATGAAGACAGAGACTCCATGGAGAGGAGATGGATCAAAAGGAAATAGCAGGCTATTGTATTTCCTTTGTAAAGTTTAGTCTCAATGTAATCAGCTTGCATAATATGCAAAGCACATAGCGTTTCTTCTTGTAGATCCACATGTTGGAGAGATCTTGTATTATAGATCTATGTAGATCTAGTCTTGCATTGTAGATCTGTGAGATCTTGTAATAATGATCCATGTAGATCTAGATATTGTAGAGGTCTCGTTTGCAGATACACAATACAGTGAGAGCTTGGCTACACAGTGGCAGATGCAGGGTAGCTTCAGGTATGTGAGATCTGGTTATGTTTGAGAGTGGTGTCCCCAGATTTCACCCTGAAATCTGAGACTACCCCATGTAAAAAATTTCGTACTTTTAAAATAATGGGTCGTTTTGTGTTTTTATTGCCAGAAAGTGTTTGTATTGTGTCAAGATATTCCCAGAGAGTCATATTAGCCAATTTCGCCAAATACCCAGATGCCCAAAATCGTTATATTCTGTCACTGGGGTTTGCCTGCGGGAAATTTGTATTTAATTATTTTGAGCCCCGTTTGAGGCAAATTGTGCTCCGGTTTAACCCTGTTGTGATCTTACATGTCAATATTCCCATATACCAGTAGGGTTTTAACCAGGAATGAATCCTGGGCTTTATCTGTGACTTCTGGCAACGTTTTGCGTTTTTAGTGTTTTCCCGTTTTGTTTTCTATGAAATTTCTCTAGGTCAATTCCTTTGTCAGTTTAATCTGATTTCTTGCCTGGAGTATCTGGAGATCACCTATGGACGTTATGCCAGAAGGAATTTGCCACAGGAGGTCTGGTTCTCTTTGAAAAGACGAAGTCATGCACGAAAAAGCTTCTTTTGGGCAAGTCGCATTTTTGGGAAAAGAAGGTTTTAAGCTACAATGGGATTTTTGGTAGCAGCAGGCAGGTGGGAATTTTGTACCTGCCTAGCAGGGTACTTTTTTCCATGGAAGCAAAGCCACTTAAGTCACAATGGGAAAATTAGAGGCAGCAGGCAGGCGGGAATTTCTTACCTGCCTTGCAGGGTGAAAATTCCCATTGTGAAATAAAAGAAAATCACTTAAGGCATTGATGGGATTTTCTTACCTGCCTTGCAGGGTAAATAATCCCATTATGAAAGTCAAACAACTTAAGTGGATCATGGGATTTTTAGAGCTGCGGTGCAGGGTGAATAATCCCATTGAAAATTGCTTTTAAAATAGAAATGGCTTATGTCAAAAAGTGCGACCCCTTTTGGGATAGAAGGACAGCTTTAAATGCATTAATTAATTAATTATTTCTCCAAATTTGGCGCCCAAGCATGAGGAAAAGTCAACAAGGGTAAAGAGGATAAAGGAAGATTAGAATTAGAATTCTAAAATTAAATAAATATAATTTATTTAATGCAGCCCCCTTCATGTCAAAAAGTGCGCCCCATTTGAAGAGGAATAATACTTTTTAAAGTATTAATTGATATAATTAATTCCTATTTTTAGTGGATGAGGTCAAAGCACACTGTGAAGCTTAAGTGGACTGGAAGTGGTGAGCTAAAATTAAATAAATTTAATTTATTTAATGGCAGCCATGAGCATGCACAAAATAGGCGCCCCAGTTGAAGAGAAAAACATGTTAATTAATTAATTAATTGCCAGGAATAGGAGGGGCAATAATTAATTATAGAATGATGAGGGTTATATAAGCATGGGCTGCCATAAGGATGAATTAATTAATTCTTTAGCAAGGAAGTGCAGCCCAGGCAATTTTGGCGCCCCATTTGAAGAGGAATTTTGCTCAGAAGGTGTATTTACTGCTGGAAGCTTCAAAGTTTGGCGCCTAGGTTTGAAGGAGCTTGATTTGTGTCTGATTAATTGTTTGCATAGTGGTACAGGTGCTCAAGTGAAGTTGGTAAACTTTATGCTTGCTTTGCATGCAAACAAAACATCAAATTTTGGGGCAGCAGGCTTGATATATACAGATTTTTATAATTAAAATCAAGTGTTCATGTTCTGGTTGCCATCTTTGTCTGAATTAATTGCAGGAATTCATTACAGGTGCTTTTATAAGAGAAAGGGAGCTTAAATCAATGTCCAATACATTGAACATATCCTCCGAATCTGAAGAAATCTCCAGATCTGCACCAGTTGTAAAGAATTCCGGCCAAATAAAGAGAAAAAGAATTGCTCAGACAAAGACAAATTCGGCCATGGCAAAGTGGAATGAAAAAGAAAGCACAACAGAGTCATGCATCACTTCTAAGTTTGCTGACATTGGAGATACAGATCTAGGTTCAGAACCTCTTTCCGAATTGATTGACAGATCTAGAGCTAGAAAGACTTCCCTCATGCGTGCAGTCAAAAGCAGTGGAATCATTCGAGCTGCAGCATTTCCATTCACAGCCCAGTTGCCAGAATTCGTCATGGAGTGTGCTAGGTCTTATCATCCATTATCCAAATCAGTCCGAGATGCTACGGGGAAGACAATAATTCGGTTGGATGCACAGTTCATCAATTATTGTCTGAAGATTCCAGCACGAAAGGTGGTGACTACTATTAGCATACAAGATGCCGGCAATAGATGGGAAAAGCATAAAGCTGACTGCATAGAGATAATAAAAAACAAATACATGAAGAAGCCCAGATCTCCTTCCAAGTTCCCAAGAACTCTTCCACGATCTAATTTGGTACAAGAGGTGGATGATATTGCCAAATTGTTATGCAGGATAAATGGCGAAACGAACGCTCACAACTTCCGCGCATGGATGTATGCTTTTATCAAGACCATTGAAATCAACAAAGCAGATTCAATAATCAATTGGTCGGAAATTATTAGTGACAACATTGGTGAGCAGCTCTGGAATGTGAGGCGTACTTACAGTTTCAAAATGACTTCGTATTTGGTTTATGCAACAGCTTCACAGGGTATCTTCTCCAAGCTAGATAGACGTGGTGTTCTTTCCAAGGACCCTATTTTCGAGTGCTACCCACAGCTTACTATACCTGCATGCAGTAAAGATTACAAGGTGGTCAATGATGGATTCTTCTACGAATTCATTTGTAGGTTGGATGGCAATCTAAAGGCCAACAGGGTGAGCAAGGAAGCGTGGGAAGTTGTGTCCAGGATTGGCAGTATCTTCATCCAATTTGCGGATTTTACATACCTCAGGGTCACCGGCTTTTCGGGAGAACCAATTAAGTTGCCTAGATACCCGAGTGATAGATTGGTCATCATGGAGCTGAGCAAACAACTCGTGGAGATGCATAACCTACAGTCGAAACGGCACAAGTCTACAGGCTTCTTCTCGATCACTGTGGGCCATTATAGCTGCTAGAACATTCATAAGGCCCGAGGAATTGAAGCGGAAATGTTTTTTGAGTACGAGCAAGAGTTCTTCCCAACATGGCTGAACTTTGATCCATTTGGAGTGGCAAGGAAGACAATCTCCCAGGAGTACGCGCATGTGCCTTCATTGGAAGATTTCTGGATGAAGTGCAGAAGCGAGTACAAGGTTAGAAAGAAAGATTTCAGCAGGTTATCAGTGCGGCAAGTGTTTGACTTTGGATTAGCACGGATACCTACGGATCTTAAGGATGATGGGTCTGTGTTACTTGACACATACCATCGGATGGGAGGAGATAGATTTGTACTTCAGGAGAGCGTAGGTGGCTGCTATACGATCAAGGAAAGGTCTGTTGCCGTTCTATTCAACACTTGAAACTGGTTACTGACGAAGGGATATTGCCTTGATGAATCAAATCACGGAAACTTCGGCATGGGAGATTCCCTCAAGAGGAAGCACGAAGGAGAAAGCAGCAGAAGGCCTGAAAAGATTAAAGTGCACAGAAGGTCTCATTCGAAAGAGAAGATCACTTCTACCTATGGTGTTAGTTCCGACTTCTCCAGCATCAAGTACTTCACCGACTATTGCACCTCAGCAGGATACTACCATTCCTCCGTTGAATCCGGCAACATTCATCTTTTCTCCTCAGCCACTCCATTCAACACCTCTTCTCGAAGAAACGTTGAAGCTGCAAATTGCAGAATTTGAAAGAGCCTTGTCTTTGGATAGTTCAGAGGATGGCAGCCACAACACTGTAGCAGTTTCAGATGGAGAGGAATCAGAGCACGAGATAGTGGTACTGGTGTCCCCAGATTTCACCCTGAAATCTGAGACTACCCCTTGTTAAAAAAATTTGTTCTTTTAAAATAATGGGTCATTTTGTGTTTTTATTGCCAGAAAGTGTCTATATTATGGCAATATATTCCCAAAGAGTCATATTAGCCAATTTCGCCAAATACCCATGATGTCCCCAGATTTCACCCTGAAATTTGAGACTACCCCATGTTAAAAAAATTCATTCTTTTAAAATAATGGGTCGTTGTGTGTTTTTATTGCCAGAAAGTGTCTGTACTGTGTCAGGAGAATCCCAAAAAATCATATTAGCCAATTTCGCCGAATACCCAGATGCCCGAAATCATTATATTCTGCGACTGGGGTTTGCCTGCGGGAAATTTGTATTTAATTATTTTGAGCCCCATTTGAGGCGAATTGTGCTCCAGTTTAACCCTATTGTGATCATACATGTCAATTTTTCCATATACCAGTAGGGTTTTAACCAGGAATGGATCCTGGGCTTTATTTGTGACTTCTGGCAACATTTTATGTTTTTGGTGTTTTTCTATTTTGTTTTCTTTGAAATTTCTCTGGATCAATTCCTTTGCCGGTTTGGCCTAATTCTTGGCTTGGAGTATCTGGAGATCACATATGCACGTTGTGCCAGAAGGAATTCGCCATCGGAGGTCTGGTTCTCTTGGAAAAGACGAAGTCGTGCACCAAAAAGCTTCTTCTGGGCTGGCCACATTTTTGGAAAAAGAAGACTTTAAAGCTACAATGGGATTTTTGGTAGCAACAGGCAGGTGGGATTTTTGTACCTACCTAGCCGGGTACTTTTTCCCATAAAAGCAACGCCACTTAAGCCACAATGGGAAAATTAAAGGCAGCAGGCAGGCGGGAATTTCTTACCTACTTTGTAGGGTAAAAATTCTCATTGTGAAATAAAAGAAAAATCACTTAAGACATTAATGGGATTTTATTACCTGCCTTGCAGGGTAAATAATCCCATTATGAAAGTCAAACAACTTAAGTGAATCATGGGATTTTCAGAGCTGCCTTGCAGGGTAAATAATCCCATTGCTAATTGACTTTTAAAGATAGAAATTCCTTATTCCAAAAAGTGCAACCCACCTTGGGTGAATAATAATGCATTAAATAAATATTTGTTAATATTTATTCACTCAATTTTGGCGCCCAGGCTTGTGGAAAAGTCAACAAAGGGAAGTGGACAAAAGGAAGTTGGAAATAGACAGTTCTAAAATGAAATAAATATTAATAATGCAGTTCCTTCATGTCAAAAAGTGCGCCCCATTTGGGAGAGAAATAATATTTTTTTAAGTATTAAATGAATTAATTAATTCCTATTTTTCAGTGGCTAAGGTCAAAGCATACTGTTAGGCTTGAGTTAACTGGAAGCAGAAGTCTAAAATTAAATAAATTTAATTTATTTAATGGCAGCCATGAGCATGCACAAAATAGGTGCCCCATTTGAAGAGTAAAGCTTATTAATTAATTAATTAATTGTCAGGAATAGGAGGGGCAATAATTAATTATAGAATTATGAGGATTATATAAGCAGAGGCTGCCATAAGGATGAATTAATTAATTCAAAAGCAGAGAAGTGCAGCCCAGACAAAAAGTGTGCCCCATTTGGAGAGGAATTTTGCTCAGAAGAAGGTGTAATTACTGCTAGAAGCTTCAAAAATTGGCGCCTAGGTTTGAAGGAGCTTGTTTTGTGTCTAAATAATTGTCTGCATAGTGGTACAGGTGCCCAAGTGAAGGTGATAAAATTCATGCTTGCTTTGCATGCAAACAAAACATCAAATTTTTGGGGCAACAGACTTGAATTATGCAGATTTTTATGATTAAAATCCACTGTTCATGTTCCGGTTGCCATCTTTGTCTGAATTAATTACAGGAATTCATCACAGGTGTTTTTATAAGAGAAAGGGAGCTTAAATCAAAGTCCAATACATTGAACATATCCTCCGAATCTGAAAAATTATCCAAATCTACACCAGTTGTGAAGAATTCCAGTCAAATAAAGAGGAAAAGAATTGTTCAGACAAAGATTGCTCCAGCCATGGCAAAGAGGGATGAGAAAGAGAGCATAGCAAAATCATGCATAGTTTCCAGATTCAGATTCAGATCCAGATCCATAATTGCAAAAGCTTCCGGCAAAAATTCATCCTCTTGTTTCGAAGTGCAGCCCATGAAGAATTTAGTGCATGGAGAATTCCTTCAAGGACCTTGTGCATGTTCTCCTAATCTTTCAATTGAAGCCTTCATTGAATTTGCATTCACCCGGAGTGCTTTCCAGAATTTTTAATTGCTCATATCTTCGTCACCACATTCGGCGGATTTTACGCAAGAAAATCGAAATTCGCTGAATTATTTATTGAACCCAAAAGTTCGCTGAAATTCACCGAATTTAATCATCTTGATGAAGTCCCATTTTTCGAGGGCAAAAAATATTTAAAAAATCGTTTAAAATTCCTTTAGATTCATAAAAGGTGTTTTAGGGTACCATTTGTGATTCAATAAATTGACCATTCGCGATTCAATAATTCGAGTTTGCAGGAATTTTAGCGTTTGCAGGTGGCTTGGGTTGTCGTTTGCAGGTGACTCGGACTATCGTTTGCAAGTTGTCATTTGCGTCTGTGCCTGTGGACCTCGAACCACCAGTCTCCAATCTTGAACGACCAATCTCCAATCAGCACTGTGCATGCTTTTATTATATGAGCTTATAAATTATAGAGTTTAGGTTTAAGTATTTTATATACAAGCTTATATCTTATATAGTTTAGTTTAAGTATTTATATATTTTAGGTTTTTTTAATATAATTCATATTATTTAGTTTTTTAAATATAGTTGCATATTATAATTTATAAAATATATATATTTTGATTTTTTAAAATTCAAATAGTTCGTGTTTGGTTATTATATATATTTTAATTTTTTTTTTATTAGCCAAATTTAATCACGAATTTTATCTTATTTTTTTAGAAACAAATTTCTTACGAATTTTATACTCGGTGAATTCGAACACAAATTCGAATGCGGTGACTTAGGCTCATATGCAATTAAAAATAAAAATGATGAGTTATTTACGGTAGACATTGCACCGATGCATGTACAGGAGAACAACTGTAAAAGCTTCAATGATAAGAGGGAAGACAAGGCAAAGGAAACACCCGTAAGAAAAATTCCAGATCCATCCGTTTCCAGATCTAGCTTGGTGAGAATCAAAGGCAAAAGAATCAGCTGCATGCAGAATATGAAAAAGGACAAGAGTGCAACTTTCCTCTTTCTTCTTCTTTCTTTTATTTCCTCCGACAGAGTAATTGAGCGATCAATTAAATTATACAACTTAAGTTATTGGTTTAAAAGCCATTATTTGAAGAAGTCAACTACTTGGAGATAGGTGGCAGACGTGCAAAATAGAAGGTTCTATTTTCAGTTGCAAATCATGCATGTCATGCAAAGAGGAATTCCAAGAGGTAGATTGCCAGTTTTTTCCTTTCCCACTTCCACATGTGTCAGTTCAACTAAAAGCTTCTGACTTGTAATTGCCCCTCTACATTCTATAAGTAGAGGGAGAACCTTCGGGTTAAATGATCAGAATTTGTAAGCAGCATTCTTGTGTTCCAGACTTTGTGCTGAAACCCTTGAGAGCCACTTGAAGAAAAGGAATATACATAAGATTTCCGGAGAACTTTGTGTCATGGTGTATTTTGTTTTTAGCTTTCCATCTTAGATCTTTGAATAAACTTTGTGTTATTTTAGATCTAGATCTAGAGCTACCTTTGCTTATAATTCTGTGTTGATATCTATTGGTTTCTTCTATGTGCATGCAATCAACTCTGTTATCTATTGATTGGGATGCACATCTTCCCCATTTCTTCTCTGCGTTTTTATAATTCCCTTCTTCTATAAATATTTCCTTTCTTAAACAGTTGCTTACTTGCTGCAGAACTGTACAGCTATGGTTCATGAGCTGAACAGGTAAAGTAAAACCCCATATAGATACTAACATACTTTAATTGACAAATCTGACACGGGAGCCTCACCGGTAAATGAGGGAGATTTATCTCATGACTGCCTAGGTTTTATGCTATGCAGAAAATCTAGCCAACAACCCAGATGCCCGAAATCGTTATATTATGTCGTTGGGGTTTCCCTGTGAGAAATTTGTATTTAATTATTTTGAGTCCTGTTTGAGGCAAATTGTACTCCGGTTTAACCCTGTTGTGGTCTTACATGTCAACATTCTCATATGCCAGTACGATTTTAACTAGGAATGAATCTTGAACTTTATCTGTGACTTCTGGCAACGTTTTGTGTTTTTGGTGTTTTCCTGTTTTGTTTTCTTTGACATTTCTCTAGGTCAATTCCTTTGCCGGTTTAATCTGATTTCTTTCCTGGAGTATCTGGAGATCACTTATGGATGTTATGCCAGAAGGAATTGTTGATGCAAAATCACAGCACCCCTGGATGCAGATCAGGCTTCTAGGTTGATCACTCAGGCATCCAGTGTGATTGCACAACATTGAATCCTTTCTCCAGGTGTGGGACCTGTAAAATGAGAAAGGAATCTCCAGAGAAGGCTGGTTCCTATTCCTCTGTTCAGATGCACACGAAATATGCAGAGGGTTTTCTCAAAACCTAATCTAATCTGCCAAGGAGACAGGGTAAGAAGATGCACAAAAATAAATCTAAACTAATAGAGGTGATGCACCGAGGAATGAAGAACACCTATCTTGCCAGTAAACACAGACCATTCAAATGTGATATAAGATCATGCACAGATAACCAAACTTGTAGTGAAAGACCAGGAGGATGCAAGATGAACACAGAGAGGGTTGAGAATCATCCATAGACATGTATTACTTGCTCCAAAGATTGATACAATACACTGCGGAATGCCAAGAGGCAGAGTCGTATTACAGTTTCAAATGAGAGGTTCGAACTCCACAAATTCGCCTGATAGGAGAAGAAGGGAGGAGCAAAACAGAAAATGTTTGACCTTTTAAAAGAAGCTCCTCTTTACAATATATAGAAAGAAATGAGAGAGGAAAGAGAGAGGGGGAAGCCAAATCTACTCCAACCACCTCCAGGTTGCATTCAGTTCATCTCATTATGACAGAAGCGGCGGATCCTGGCAAAACGGCGGGCTGTCCAACAGAAGCGGCGAACTGTCTGCTGCATTAAAGTTGTTTGTTGAAGCATTACTTCTGCTTGTTATTTCGCACCAGAGGCGTTTCTTGATTTTCTCTCTCCAAACTGAACCAAAATGCAAGATTGACCCCGGAATCGTGTAGAGAATTTTACCAGCTTTCCATTGATATAAAGAACGTGCCAATCCGAGCTCTGGATCGAAAGTTATGGCGATCTGAAGATTTAGGGCACAAAACAGGCGAAAACGGATTTTTAAATTTCTTCCCGCGCTCTGCCACCTGGATGACACGTGGCAGGTTCTGATTCGCTGAGCAACTCTCTCTCCTCCACCTCTCGGCGGGCTCTCTTTTGAAATTTCCTTGTGGGCCCTAGCTGGGACACGTGGCACTATCCCATTGGTTCGGGCTGACCCTTCAAATCTCGCCCTTTGACCTTTTGACCATTTCCTTTGTGACACGTGTCATGATTTGGTTGGTTCTTGGCCCTTTCGGCTCCTTCGCGTCCACCGCGTCCATTTGTCCCGGATGTCCCAGTACTGCTTGGGATAAAAACCTTCGATCCGCCCGAAATGGGCTTCCTCGTCCCTCATTTGCCGATGGCGTGGAGCAATCTGATTGGCTCTCGGCTTTTTCGGCTATTCCGCGTCCCTCGCGTCCCTGCGGCCCAGATGTCCCAGTACGAACTTTCTCTGTTTCGTCCGAACCGGCCGGTTCGCGTCCATTTGTCCCACTTGTCCCTGTGCTTTGCGGGACAAATTCTTCCGGTTCGCCCGATCCGGCTGATTCGCGTACCTCTGGCCCAGATGTCCCTTTTTCCTCCGGACCGTTTGTTCTCATTTCGGCCGATCCGGCCGGTTCGCGTACCTCTGGCCCAGATGTCCCATTTGCCTCCAGAACGTTTGTTCTCATTTCGGCCGATCCGGCTAGTTCATGTACTTCGCGTACTTGTGACCCGTTTGGCCCGGATGAAGACTTGGGCAAATTTTTCCTTCTTTCGGCTGATTCGGGCATTTTGCGTCCCTGCGGCCCAGATGTCCCTTTGCTTCCGGACCGCTTGGAGGATTTTCGGCCGATCCGTGCCTAGATGTCCCAAATGTCCCGACTGCTCCTAGGACTAGGACTTAGCCATTTTTCGTGATTTTTCCTGTTTCAATCTACTTGCCTGGAACTGCAAAACTCTGATGCATGTTATCGAAATTTACTCTGGGGGGGTGAAATTTTGACAACAGTTTTGACGACTCAGCAGGGTCACCTGCCTGCTAGGTATAAGATCAGTGGCCTTTTAGCGATCCATTGGGCATGGAGTTATAAGCAATAACCTGAAACGAGCCTGATACTGCAACTTCTTCTCCAGCAACACTCTGAACTGTAGAAAACAACCTGAGAGCAGCAAACCTGTGCCAAAGCACTTAGGGAAACAGAAACCTAACTACCACAGGACCAATGTGCATATGCACTTGGAGGAATGAAAATCTCTAAATTAATATTTACAAGGGCAAACCTTTTCCTTTTTAGTAGCAATGTTAAGATAGATTCGTGTTAACCGGAATCAGAAGTTCCTCTCCGTCCAATGCAGACAATTGGAAGGCATTACTATTTTTGCAATCCCGTGGACCATGTAGGACCACTCCAGATGGCATCAAATTTGGAATGTCTTCCTGGTTTTGCCTGATCTGCATCCCATTTCAGAACTAGGTCCCCTTCCTGGAAGGTCTTTGCTCTTGCTCTTTATCAAACATCTTTTAATGCCCTATCCCTAGCTCGTGGAACAAATGTTGCTCTTTCCGGCTTGTCGCCGTCCAAATTGCATCTTCTTGTACATATGTGCCCCATTTGGTTGTGAAGCTTTCTTGAACTGTCTCCTCCTTCACCATAATCTGATTTGAAGCCTGAGTAACCATCAAGTAGTGGAAAACCTTTCTGAACAGCTACGACCTGCATTTTGCTCATGGAAGGGAGTGGATAATGGTCCTTGAGAGAGGCTCTATGCAAACTTTGAAGTCAACACACAGCCTGATCTTCTCCACTCTTCTCGGACTGGGAACTAAGTTGGCAACCAAACTAGAACTCTTGAGTGGGAATGGATATGCTTTCTTGACCTCAAATCAGCTTTCCAATTCCGTGCCTCAATGAGAGTCTCCATGTATGCGATGGACTGGGCTCTGTTTCTGCCTGATAGTCTTTAGTATTTTGGATCAACTCGAGGATGCTGATCTCAGTTTGGGAATTGAACCTTCCAGTTCCTCATACTTCCATCAAAAGACGTCAGTGAATTCGTGCCTAGCTGTCTGAACTAACTCACACCTTTCTTGCTCAGTGCATCCGTTTTCCAATTTGCAATGGCTTGTTCTCTTCTCCCAATTGGATACCGCATCTTCTCCTCTTTGAGCCTAATGTTTGCTTTCTCCTTTCTTCAAACTGATCATTGGGGTTAAAATGGACTCCAAAGTGATAAGTCCCTTGGTCAGCTTGTCAGTTCTCAGGCTGTATCACTTGTCCCATCTGCTGTTCCAACTTTCTTGATTTCTTAGTTGAGACTCGCTTCTTTCGTGCAAGAAATGGTTATTTGTTGGCATTCTCAAATACTTGCCAACTGACATCCGTGATCCGGCACCGAAGGCCTGACAACTCCACGTGGATGTTTGGCTGTACCTTGTCTTGTTGAATGTTTTCTACAGATGTCAAAGGCGGCCCCCTACTACTGCTGCCAGCCGTCAGCAGCTTGAATTCTCTCCTGATTAATGGCTTTTGGATGCCGAACCTTCAAAATCTTCCATGAGGGGTCCCAGACCCTGTCTTGTAAAGCATCTGAGTATATCATTTTGGCCGCATGCTGTCCCTTGACATGATTTACAATCCATTCACTATCCCCAAAGACTTGGCAATGTTCTTTATTTTTTCTGATTGCCCCATCCTCACCATGCACAAGGCTCTATTCAGCCGTGTGATGGAGCATTGCAAATTGAAATCTAAAAGCTGAATAGTACTTACTCCTTGAAGGTGAAACAAGCACGGCTCCACCTCCGCCTGCACCGTTCTACTCCTTAATCCTCAAAAAACCGCTGGCCATACCTCAATTGTCATCCCTTGGGGTTTGGCGTGGTGAGCGAGAATAGGGGAATTTCTCGGGTTACAATAGACTCCTAGCTCATATTCTTCTAATTCCTGATAAGGAGCAAAAGCATGCACCTTGTTTTCCCCATTCATCAAGAGTCAAATCTGGGATTACTTTCCAACCTTAAGTTTCAGCTTCATCAAAGCAGGCTTGGGTGATCTTCTTGATCAAATGCTGAGAATTGACGGAAGCTAAGGACTTGGAGTGTAGGGCTCAATATGGAAGTTTTGGCAATAGGTTCAGACTGTTGTGGCCTATAGTTCCATATCTCGTTCTGAAGCAGGTGTGACCAAGCAGCGTACAAATATCTCCAAATCTTGCATGAAGTCCCTGACACAGAGGGCAAAGGAGTGGGGGGGGTGGAAGGTATATGACTGACACATCTTGTAAGACAACAACATTTGGACATGCATGCAAGGTAAGACTCAATTTCTAATCCTCCACTATTGTCAATTATTGCTATCCTCATCCGCTGCACTATTCCCTTAGAGTTATTTCATACTGAAGCCCTAGCTGTCAGCTATCTGTTTGGGCCTGAAGAAGCTACTGCTCCAAGTCTATCATGCATTGTGCACTAGCTGATTTCCATGATTAACGAAACATAGAAAGAAGGGGGTTGCAACACTGTACCGACCTTTTGTCCTCCTGATTTCCTCAGGCGGCACATTTGTCATCACTTTGTCTGTACTCTGCTTATTCGAGTTGGCCATAGAGAGAGTATCGATCCTTCATGGCAGCTTGCAGCAGATCCTCTTTGGCCTGGGATAGCGAGGGCTCACACATAGATATATTGACGTTGTTTCTCTCTGATCAATGATACTACAATAGTGATGAAGGATCTCTCTTGCTGCCCCTTGGTTTGGCACATTTACTCTTGTTATTTGGGCACAACAGCTGGCAGTTTGAGTTTGGGCCTAAGCTGTTCTTGGCTGTCCCGGGTGCATCTTGAAGCGACTTTGCTGCCAATCATTTGGGGAGCCATGAAAGGGTGTGTATTGGCTGGGGCTAATGGCTGTTCTTCACCCAATTCCCGTGTTGACCTTGTGTTTGCTGCCACACCTTGAAAACTGCCTGTTCATGCCCAAAAAATCCTCTGCTTGCCAATTTAATCCCAATTTGGTAGTCATTTGGGGCTGATTTCTGTTGGATGTTTCTTGTTGTTTGGCGGTTCTCTCCTGACCTTTTCTCACCTCCCACCAGTAAGTTTTACCATTAAGCTTGAAGTCAACGCAACCATTGAAGCACATGGATTGATTAATGAGCTCATTACAGAACACCAATCATACTCCTGGGCAATGTTGTTTTTGTGCTGGTACTAATGCCCTAGAGGCAGGAGCATTTGGATTATAGGGCTGGAATTGTCTCTTGACAGGAGGCCCTTGTTTATTCATATGTGCAGCTGGATTAGGTGGCGTTTTGACGGCCTGATATGGCTGCCTATTAGGTTGTAGCTTGAGCTGATATGAAGGTCTAAAACCTTGAGCAGGCTGTCTTTTGAGAGTGACCAGCTCATGCCATAATTTTGCAATGGATTCATGAACCTCTTGGAAGCTCATTTGGGGCACTTGGAGATGAAGTGGAAGCTTATTGAACTCTATTTCTAGAGTGGAATAGGAGGCTAAGACAGGTGCTTGACGAGCACCTGGGTTCTCTAACTGTGGATATATGGATTGGAGCCTAGGAGCCAATTGACCATCTTGGATAAACATTTTTCGGCTTCTATGGCAATGCTTAAGCAGCAGTTAAGTTTGCCTCCCATAGATTGAATTAACATAGAAATATCGAATCAAAGCTTTAAGATAGTATAGAAAAGCACCTTCTGCTGTTGGCCTGACTGTCACTAGAATCCTATCCCAAGACCTTTGAAATCTGAAGTTTAATTAGTCGCTGCTCGTTGGGGGCTCAGCTTGATAGTTGTTATTTGTTCCCTAGAGAACAACTTGTCTCCTTTTCTTCTCCAAACTACTCCCATGAATTGCCAATCACACTGATTCCAGTTTTGTGATAGAACACCGCTGAAGGCTCCTAAACCTTGCAATGCTTGTCCCCTTGAATGAAGAGGCCAGCAATTTGAGGACCAGCTACATCCATTTCACATTTAGCTCATGGTTGCACAGACGTTAGCAATGTCGTTTACTGATCCCCAGGCTTGGTATGATTTTCTCCAGTAAAAAATGGAATGTTCTTCATGTTGCAATTGGAACTGGATGCGTGCATGAGGGCGAGTGGGCCGCGGCCAGTGAAATTGGACAAAATGATTAGTGGGTTGCGCCATTTTGGATTGGTCTAAGGACTCTTGAATACGAATGAAAGGCCGAGCAGGTGAGGATTGAGGAGTTTCTGGTTGGTTGAGATGGAGACCTTGAATACCTTCTTCCTCTTTGCCTTCCTTGCGATACATTGCGGTATTCAAACAGCACTTCTTCCTTCTCCCAACTCTTGACTTGTGATTCTTCTCATAGCTTTTTAGGCCTGTACTACTGACACAGTTGATCCTTCCTCTTGGAGTTCGCCAGATAGGCGAAATAATATCTTGTCCGTTTCAAGCAAGAATTTGCGCAGATGCATATCAACATTTGCCCTGCAATAAAAATGAGACCTCTAGGGCCCACCGTCGTTCCAAATGTTGATGCAAATCACAGCACCCCTGGAGGCAGACAGGCTTCTAGGTTGATCAATCAGGCATCCATGTGTATTGCACACATTGAATCCTTTCTCCAGGTTGGGACCTTACAATGAGACGTGAATCTCCCAGAGAAGCTGGTTTCCTATGCCTCTTTTCAGATGCACACGAAATAGGCACAGAGGTTTTCTCAAAACCTAATCTAATCTGTGCCAAGGGAGACAGGGTAGAAAGATGCACAAAAATAAATCTAAAACTATAGAGGTGATGCCCGAGAATTAAGTAACACCTCTCTTGCCAGTAAACACGACCACTCAAATGTGATATAAGATCATGCACAGATAACCAACTGTAGGTGAAAGACAGGAGGAGTGCAAGAGGAACCGGAGGTTTGAGAAATCATCACAGACATGTATTACTTACTTGCTCCAAAGATTGATACAATACACTGCGGATCCAATAGGTGCAGAGTCGTATTACACGTTTTCAAATAGAGTTCGCACTCCACAATTCGCCTGATAGGAAAGAAGGGAGGAGCAAAACATAAAAAAAGAAAATTTTTCGACCTTTTAAAAGAAGCTCCTCTTTACATTATAGAAAGAAATGAGAGAGGAAAAGAATAGGGGAGCCATCTACTACTCCAACCACCTCCGAAGGTTGGCAATGCAGTTCATCTCATTATGACAGAGCGGCGGATCTGGCGAAACGGCGGGCTGTCCAACATAAGCGCGAACTGTTCTGCTGCATTAAGTTGTTTGTTGAAGCATACTATCTGCTTTATTTCGCACCAGAGGGCGTTCTGGATTTTCTCTCTCCAAACGACTGAACCAAAAGGCAAGATGCCCGGAATCTTGTAGATAATTTTATACCAGCTTTCCATTGATATAAAGAATGTGGCCAATCCGCGCCTGGATCGAAAAGGTATGGTCGATCTGAAAGATTTAGGGCACAAAACAGCGAAAACGGTATTTTTCAATTTCTATTGCTTCCCGCGCTCTACACCTTGGATGCCACGGGCAGGTCTGATCGCGAGCAACTCTCTCTCCCGCCTCCACCTCTCGGCGGCTCTCTTGTGAATTTCCTTCCTTGTGGGCACCTACTGGGACACGTGCACTATCCCATTGGTTTTCGGCTGACCCTTCAAATCTCGCCCGTTGACCTTTTGACCTTTCCTTTGTGACACGTGTCATATTTTGGTTGGTTCCTTGGCCCTTTCGGCTCCTTGCGTCCACCGCGTCCCCATTTGTCCCGGATGTCCCATACTGCTTGGACAAAACCTACGATCCCCGAAATGGCTTCCTCGTCCCTCATTTGCCCGATGCATCCCCTTTGCACCAGGCTTCATATTCAGCAGTTGTTATTGGAGCATGCCAAATTGAAATCTAAAAGCTGAATAGTACTTTACTCCTTGAGGTGAAACAAGCACGGGTCCTCACCTCCTGCCAACCTGTCTACTTCTTACTCCATCAAAAAAACAGCTGCCAATACCGCATTGTCATCCTTGTGGTTTGGCTTGGGGATGCCTGGAATAGGTTGACTTCTCGTGTTACTACACTAGGACTCCTAGCTCAGAGATTCTTTCTATTCCTTGATAAGGATCAAAAGCATGACCTTGTTTTCCCATTCATCAAGGGTCAAATCTGGGATCTTCAACTTAGGTCAGCTTCATCAGTGCTGGGGGTGATCTTTTGATCAATGCTGAGCAATTGACATTAATAGACTTTGGAGTGTGGCTCAATATTGTAAAGTTTGCAAGAGGTTCAGATTGATTGTGGCCCCTTAAAGGTCCATATCTTGTCTGAATAGCATTGCTGTGACAATCAGCGGACAAATATCTCCCGATCTTGGCAGTGAAGTCCCTTGCCAAACAGAGGCAAGATGGTGGAAGGTCTATGACTGACCACATCTTGTAAGACAACAACAATTTGGACATGACAAGAAACTGGTAAGATCAAAATTTCTAATCACTCCAACTATGCTATTGCTATCCCATCCAGCTGCAAGATTCACTTAGATGTTATTTCATACTGAAGCCCATAGCTGATCTAGTATCTGTTTGGGCATGACAGAGCTACTTGCTCAAGCATATGCAATGTGCACTATCTGATTTTCCAATGATTAACGAAACATAGAAAGGAGGGGTTTCAACATCTTACCTTGGTGTCCTCCATTGATTCCCTCAGGCTGCGGGCAGCATTGTAAGCACTTGTCTTGTATTGCTGATTCGAAGTGGCCAGGCCTCATGGCAGCTTGCAGCAGATCTCTTTGGCCTGGGATAGCAGGGGATTCACACATAGATAATTTGACGTGTGTTTTATTCATCTGATAATGATACTAAATGGTGATGATGAAGGATCTCTCTGCTGCCCTTGGTGTTGCACAATTTACCCTTGGATGTGGGCAACACCAGCTGGCATTTGAGTTGCCCTAGGAGCTGTTTCTTGGCTGTCCTTGTGCATTTGAAGCGGGACTTGCTTGCCAATCATTGTGAAGCCATGAAAGTGGGATTGGCCTGGGGCTAATGGATTGTTCGTCACCCAAATTCCTCCTTTTTGACCTTGTGTTTGACTTGCAACACTTGAAGAAAAACTGCCTGGTTCATGCCACAAAAATCCTCTGCTTGCCAATTACCAATGGTGGTGTCATTTGGGCTGATGCTGTTGGAATGTTTCTGTTTGTTGGCTGTTCGCTTGACTGTTTTCACCTCCAACCAGTAGTAGTAGTGTTACCATTAAAGCGAGTCAAAGCACCATTGAAGCACATGGATTGATTATGAGGCATCATTCATGGAAAACACCAATCATACCTCCTGGGCAATGTGTTTTGTGCTGGTGTACTAATGCTAGAGGCAGATTGGCATTTGGATTATAGGGATGGAATGGCTATTGACAGGATGCCTGTTTGATTCCTATTTGCACGCTGATGAGGTGGCGTTTGAGGCTGATTATGCTGCCTAATAGGTTGAGCTTGAGGCTGATATGATATGAAAGGTTCTAAAACCTGGAGCTTGCTTGTCTTTTAGAGTGACAGCTCATGCCTAGATTTGCAATTGCTTCATGACCTCTTGAGCTCATTTTGGTGACTTGGAGATGACGTGGAAAGCGTAATTTGAACTCGAATTTATAGGAGTGGGAATAGGAGCTAAGAAAGGCTTGACTAGCACCTGGGTTCTCTAAACTAAACTTGGATATAATGCATTGGAGGGCCTAGGAGCCAATTACCAGCTTGGATTAAGACAATTTTCGGCTTAATGGCAATGCTATAAGCAGCAGTTAACGGTTGTGCCTCCCATAGATTGAATTGATTAAAACATAGAAATATCAGAATTCAAAGCTTAAGATAGTATAGAAAGAAAAGCACCTTCTGCTGTTTGGCCTGACTGTCACTAGAATCCTATCCCAAGACCTTTGAAATCTAAGTTGAAATTAGTCAGCTGTCGTGTGGGGGCTCTCTTGATAGTGTTAAATGTTCCAGTAGAGAACACATTGTCCCCTTGTCTTTGCTATTCCCCCTTTCCCTGCTTCCGCCAAACTACTCATGAAGTGCAATACATCAGCTGATTCCATTTGTGATAGACCAGCTTGTAAGGCTCCTAGAACCATTGCATGGCTTTTTCCCCTTGAATGACGATGCCGCATTTGCAGCTACAATCCATTCATTTAATCTCATGGATTGCACGACTCTTAGCAATGGTCTTTACATGATCACCAGGAGTGGTATGATTTTTTCCCTTCTATTTCTCCAGTAAAAAAAAAAAAATGGAATGTTTTCTTCAATTGTGCAAATTGGAAACTAACTGGATTCCTGTGCATTTGAGGGCGAGTGGGCGCTGCCGTGGAAATTTACAAAAGGATTTAGTGTTGCGGCCATTTTTTTGATTGGGTCGAAAGGACTCTTGAATACTGAATGAAAGGCCGGCAGTTGAGGGGGGGAGTTGAGAGAGTTCTGTTTGGTGGAGATGGAGACCTTTGAATCCTTTCCTCTTTGCCTTCTTCTTGGAGAATATTGCAGGTATTCAAAAGCCTTCTTCTTTCCAACTCTGCCTTACGTGATTCTTCTCATAAGCTGTTATTAAGGCCTGTACTACTGAAACCAGTTGATCTCCTCTTGAGTTCGTCCAGATATGCGAATAATAGCTCTTTTCAAAGTCACGAAATTGCAGTCAAGCTTCATATCAACTTTGGCTGCAATAAAAATGAGACCCTCTAGGCCCACCGGGCGTGCCAAAATTGTTGATGCAAGAAATCCAGCACCCCTGGCTGCAGATCATGCTGCTTAGTTGTCACTAGGCATCCCGTGTGATCTGCACAACCTTGAATCTTCTCCCGTGTGGACCTGTAAAATGAAAAGGAATCTCCAGAGAAGGCTGGTTCCTATTCCTCTGTTCAGATGGGCACCACGAAACTGCAGAGGGTTTTCTCAAAACCTAATCTCTAATCTGGCCAATGAGACAGGTAAGAAGATGCACAAAATAAATTAACTCATAGAGGTGATGCACCGAGGAATGAAGAACACCTATCTTGCCAGTAACAACAGACCATTCAAATGTGATATAAGATCATGCACAGATAAACCAAACTTGTAGTGAAAGACCAGGAGGATGCCAGATGAACACAGGAGAGGTGTTGAGAATCATCCACAGACAGTATTACTTACTTGCTCCAAAGATTGATACAATACACTGCGGACTGCCAAGGGCAAGAGTCGTATTACAGTTTCAAATGAGAGGTTCGAACTCCACAAATTCGCCTGATAGGAGAAGAAGGGAGGAGCAAACAGAAAATGTCGACCTTTTAAAAGAAGCTCCTCTTTACATATATAGAAAGAAATGAGAGAGGAAAGAGAGAGGGGGAAGCCAAATCTACTCCAACCACCTCCAGGTTGCATTCAGTTCATCTCATTATGACAGAAGCGGCGGATCCTGGCAAACGGCGGGCTGTCCAACAGAAGCGGCGAACTGTCTGCTGCATTAAAGTTGTTTGTTGAAGCATTACTTCTGCTTGTTATTTCGCACCAGAGGCGTTTCTTGATTTTCTCTCTCCAAACTGAACCAAAATGCAAGATTGACCCTGGAATCTTGTAGAGAATTTTACCAGCTTTCCATTGATATAAAGAATGTGCCAATCCGAGCTCTGGATCGAAAGTTATGGCGATCTGAAGATTTAGGGCACAAAACAGGCGAAAACGGATTTTTAAATTTCTTCCCGCGCTCTACCACCTGGATGACACGTGGCAGGTTCTGATTCGCTGAGCAACTCTCTCTCCTCCACCTCTCGGCGGGCTCTCTTTTGAAATTTCCTTGTGGGCCCTAGCTGGGACACGTGGCACTATCCCATTGGTTCGGGCTGACCCTTCAAATCTCGCCCTTTGACCTTTTGACCATTTCCTTTGTGACACGTGTCATGATTTGGTTGGTTCTTGGCCCTTTCGGCTCCTTTGCGTCCACCGCGTCCATTTGTCCCGGATGTCCCAGTACTGCTTGGGACAAAAACCTCCGATCCGCCCGAAATGGGCTTCCTCGTCCCTCATTTGCCGATGGCGTGGCGCAATCTGATTGGCTCTCGGCTTTTTCGGCTATTCGCGTCCCTCGCGTCCCTGCGGCCCAGATGTCCCAGTATGAACTTTCTCTGTTTCGGCCGAACCGGCCGGTTCGCGTCCATTTGTCCCACTTGTCCCTGTGCTTTTCGGGACAAATTCTTCCGGTTCACCCGATCCGGCCGATTCGCGTACCTCTGGCCCAGATGACCCTTTTGCTTTCGGACCGTTTGTTCTCATTTCGGCCGATCCGGCCGGTTCGCGTACCTCTGGCCCAGATGTCCCATTTGCCTCCGGAACGTTTGTTCTCATTTCGGCCGATCCGGCCGGTTCGTGTACTTCGCGTACTTGTGTCCCGTTTGGCCCGGATGAAGACTTGGGCAAATTTTTCCTTCTTTCGGCCGATTCGGGCATTTTGCGTCCCTGCGGCCCAGATGTCCCTTTGCTTCCGGACCGCCTGGAGGCTTTTCGGCCGATCCGCGCCTAGATGTCCCAAATGTCCCGACTGCTCCTAGGAATAGGACTTAGCCATTTTTCGTGATTTTTCTTGTTTCAATCTACTTGCCTGGAACTGCAAAACTCTGATGCATGTTATCGAAATTTACCCTGGGGGGGTGAAATTTTGACAACAGGAATATGTCACGGGAGGTCTGGTTCTCTCTGAAAAGACGAAATCATGCACAAAAAAGCTTCTTCTGGCCAGGCCGCATTTTTGGAAAAAGAAGGTTTTAAGCTATAATGAGATTTTTGGTAGCAGCAGGTAGGTGGGAATTTTGTACCTGCCTAGCAGGGTGCTTTTTCCCATGGAAGCAACGCCACTTAAATCACAATGGAAAAATTAGAGGCAGTAGGCAAGCAGGAATTTCTTACCTGCCTTGCAGGGTGAAAATTCCCATTATGAAATAAAAGAAAATCACTTAAGGCATTGATGGGATTTTCTTACCTGCCTTGCAGGGTAAAAAATCCCATTATGAAAGTCAAACAACTTAAGTGGATCATGGGATTTTTAGAGCTGTGGTGCAGGGTGAATAATCCCATTGAAAATTAGCTCTTAAAAATAGAAATGCCTTCATGTCAAAAAGTGCAACCCCTTTTGGGAAAGAAGGGCAGCTTTAAATGCATTAATTAATTAATTATTTCTCCAAATTTGGCGCCCAAGCATGAGGAAAAGTCAACGAGGGTGAAGAAGATAAAGGGAAATTAGAATTAGAATTCTAAAATTAAATAAATATTATGTATTTAATGCAGCCCCTTCATGTCAAAAAGTGCGCCCCATTTGGAAGAAGAATAATACTTTTTAAGTATTAATTGATGTAATTAATTCATATTTTTAATAGATGAGGTCAAAGCACACTATGAAGCTTAAGTGAACTGGAAGTAGAGAGCTAAAATTAAATAAATTTAATTTATTTAATGGCAGCCATGAGCATGCACAAAATAGGCGCCCCATTTGAAGAGAAAAGCATGTTAATTAATTAATTAATTGCCAAGAATAGAAGGGGCAATAATTAATTATAGAATGATGAGGATTATATAAGCATGGGCTGCCATAAGGATGAATTAATTAATTCTTTAGCAAGGAAGTGCAGCCCAGGCAATATTGGTGCCCCATTTGAAGAGGAATTTTGCTCAGAAGAAGGTGTAATTACTGCTGGAAGCTTCAAAATTTGGCACCTAGGTTTGAAGGAGCTGGATTTGTGTCTGAATAATTGTCTGCATAGTTGTACAGGTGCTCAAGTGAAGTTGATAAAATTCATGCTTGCTTTGCATGCAAATAAAACATCAAATTTTTGGGGCAGCAGGCTTGATATATGCAGATTTTTATAATTAAAATCCAGTGTTCATGTTCTGGTTGTCATCTTTGTCTGAATTAATTGCAGGAATTCATTATAAGTGCTTTTATAAGAGAAAGGGAGCTTAAATCAATGTCCAATACATTGAACATATCCTCCGAGTCTGAAGAAATCTCTAGATTTGCACCGGCTGTAAAGAATTCTAGCCCAATAAAAAGAAAAAGAATTGCTCAAACAAAGATTGCTCCAGCCATGACAAAGCGGGATGAACGAGAAAGCTCAATAGAATCATGCATTACTTCCAGATTTGCTGACATCGGAGACACAGATCCAGATCCAGATCCGAATCTCATAATTGCAAAGGCTTCATCCTTTTGTTTCGAATGCAGCCCATGAAGAAGTCAGTGCATGGAGAATTCCTTCCAGGACCTTGTGCATGTTCTCCCAATCTTCCAGTTGAAGCCTTCATTGAATTTTCATTCACCCGGAGTGCTTTCCATAATGTTTAATTACTCATATGCAATTAAAAATAAAAATGATGAGTTATTTACGGCAAACATTGCACTGATGCATGTATAGGAGAAGAACTGCAAAAGCTTCAAGGATAAAAGGGAAGACAAGGCGAAGGCAACACCCGTAAGCAAAATTCCAGATCCAGCCGCTTCCAGATCCAGTATGGTGAGAATCAAGGGCAAAAGAATCAACTGCATGCAGAATGTGAAAAAAGAACAAGACTGCAGCTTTCCTCTTCCTTCTTCTTTCCTCCGACAAAGTAATTGAGCGATCAATTAAATTATAAAACTTAAGTGATTGGTTTAAAAGCCATTACTTGAAGAAGTCAACTACTTGGAAATAGGTGGCAGACATGCAAAATAGAAGGTTCTATCTTCAGTTGCAAATCATGCATGTTATGCAAAGAGGAATTCTAGGAGGGAGATTGTCAGTTGTTTCCTTTCCCGCTTCCATATGTGCCAGTTCAACTAAAAGCTTCCAACTTATAATTGCCCCTCTACATTCTATAAGTAAAAGAAGAACCTTCGAGTAAAGGATCAGAATTTGTAAGCAGCATTCTTGTATTCCAGACTTTGTGCTGAAATCCTTGATAGCTATTTGAAGCAAAGGAATAGAAATGAGCAAATTTCTAGAGAACTTTGTGTCACGGTGCATTTTGTTTCTAGCTTTTTTCTTAGATCTACTCATAAACTTTGTGTTATTTTAGATCTAGATCTGAAGCTGCCTTTGCTTATAATTATGTGTGTTGATATCTATTGGTTTCGTCTATGTGCATGCAATCAATTCTGTTATCTATTGATTGGATTGCACATCTTCCCTATTTCTTCCCTGTGTTTTATAATTCCCTTCTTTAAATATTTCCTTTCTTTAACAGTTGCTTATCTATTGATTGATTGTGGAGTTAGATTGCTTCACAGTTATCATACAATGGAAAGTGACTGGAAATACAGCGACCCGTCATCGGTCAAGGGGGGAACCGACACGGTCACCCAGAACCGTCATCAGTCAGACATGCTTGACTTCGGTCAGAGCAAGTGGAAACCGTCCGTGGTTAGGTCTAACCGGCGCCGGTTACCTATGCGATGTGTTTTATTTTAAGTCATGGGTTTTAAATATAAATTTTGATTTAAAGCAAATCTATTGGATGTAATTGCATAGCTAAGGTGCCCTAAGTTTATATATTTTATATATATAAGCGTGAAAGTTAGGGCTTAGGTGGAATAATGAGAAGGATCGGATTAGATCCTTGATTCTTCGAGACCGAGAGGATGAAGACGAAGAAGAAGAAGAAGAGGAAAAAGGAACAGGTTACATGAAGACAGAGACTCCATGGAGAGGAGCTGGACAAAAGGAAATAGCAGGCTATTGTATTTCCTTTGTATTGTTTAGTCTCATGTAATGGCTTGCATAGTATGCAAAGCACATAGCATTTCTTCTTGTAGATCCACATGTTGGTGAGATCTTGTATTATAGATCTATGTAGATCTAGTCTTGCATTGTGGATCTGTGAGATCTTGTATTATTGATCCATGTAGATCTAGATATTGTAGAGGTCTCGTTTGCAGATTCACAATACAGTGAGAACTTGGCTGCACAGTGGCAAATGCAGGGTAGCTTCAGGTATGTGAGATCTGGTTATGTTTGAGAGGCACAGTTGGAGTGCACTCAGGTAGATCCGGTTAGACATCTAGAGGAGACACAAGTGGTGGTATGGAGGCACAGTTTAGTGTACTCGGGCAGATCCGGTTGGGGATCTGGGACGAGGAGATACTCTTGTAGAGATACATGTACTCTTGTGCAGAAGAGTGGGTTTGTAATCTCTTGTTATATTATATATATATGAGATCTCTATTTTTTTTTTGTGGACGTAGCGCACATTTGGTGAACCACGGTACATGCTTGTTATGTGTGTGTACTTTTATGTGATTTGGATTATTCTAGTTTATCCTCCCACTACTGTAGATTTTGTGGGGAATTGTTTAGATCCTGTGTGCATGATTTTTTTTGTTATTAAATCATAGCACTATTCTGCTGCCCCTAAATCCCAACAGTAATGTCCCCATTTTTGAAGACCCTTAACCTAACTTTCCCCGTGGGCTTTGGGATGTTGCAAGGGGAAAAAATTATATTAAATAATTAAATATTATTTCCTAGAGAGTGATTTTTGTCATTTGACATTATAAAGCAATAATTATTTAATTATGTAATTTATTTTATTTAATTCCCACAAAGCAAAATTAAAAGGGGAATTAATTAAATAATATTAAAGTGGATTTTAATGTCATAAAGACCCTTAGAAAGGGGACGCCACACTTAGAGAGGGAAATTAAAATTAAAAAGGGGAAATTATAAGCATGCCTTATAATTTCAAATTATAGTTTTCCCTCCAAAGGGGAGTCGCTCCACCCGAGGAGAAATCTATAAATATATGTTTTGACATTGAGGGAAGGGTTATGTTGGTGAATCTATTTGATTTTCACTCCATGCTTGGAGTAATGGGATGTATGCCCTAGCTCTCTCTCTTTCATTGTAAGCTTCATTTGAAGCCATTGTTGAAGATATTGAAGACTCTCTTATTCTACTCTTTGAGCTCTCTAGTGTTAAAGCGTGTTTTATGCATTGTTTCTCCATTATAGAATTGGTGACTTGGTTCATATGTTGATGCATTAACTTGCGAAGCTAAATCTGCATGTTGTGGCTCAAATTTAAGTGGTTTTAGAAGGGTTTTTGGTGTTTTATTCACTGTTGATTCCCTCTTGCATTTATTAGAGCTAAAGCGACTTGCATGGGAGGTTGTTTGGCATGTTTTGGAGTCTTTTGAGTTAGATCTGCAATTTGATCTGATTTAGCATAATTTTGTGAGTGTGTGACCAGATTTGAGGGTTTTGAGAGTAATACAAGTGCTGGAATTAATTTATGTGCAAACAGCAATTTATTTTTCCCTATGAGACTTGTTATTTTGGCTATTTTGGGAATTTAGCTACTGCTTTTCTAATTTGGTTTGGTTCATATTGCTCCTTGTATTTTTCCGAGTTTGCGCATATCTCATTTGCCCAAATCGGAGTAGTTTGGAGGAAGATATGAATTTTTAAAGATTGCAGCAGACTGAGGTTTGATTAATAATTGTTTTCAGCTACGTATAATCAGATTTAAAAGTCTGTTTGTCTATAAATTATTTCTAAGCAAGGGGAGTGATTTTTGGAGTATTTGGAAGCTTGTGGAAAGGTTGAAATATTTTTATTGATTTTATTCTAACCCTATCAATCTGTTTTCAAATTTTGAGGGTTGTTTTGGAAGGGTTACAGTGGTTTAAAAATTCAGATTGGCAGCTCATTGGAAAGCCCTTGATTTATAGAAATTTCTGCATTTTATTTGAAGGCAAAATATGGAATATTGAGCAAGTTGTGAATTTTCTAAGTTTCAGCTGTTATGGTGCATTTTAAATTAATTCACTGCTGCAATTAATTTCAGTTTTGGATAAGATTGATTTTCCTAACTAGTTCTCCCATCTAAACCCAATACCTTGGCCTACTCCAACGCCATTTGGGTTGTATTAGTGCCGACATTGGGTTATTTGAGGTCGAACTAGGAGGGTTTAATCCTTCTAGAGTCTATTTAATAAAGTAAATTGCATATTTGAATAATATTATAGAAGGGGATATTACACCAGACCACTGATCACATTCTCACCCTCCGTGCTATCATTGAGGAAGCACGTCACCTTTCGTCCAGAGTCTTTTGTTGTTTTGTGGACTTTCGGAAAGCCTTTGACTCTGTTCCGCGGGAGGTCCTTTTCCACAGACTTAGAGACATTGGTATTTCCGAAACCCTTCTTGTCGCCATCACCTGGCTGTATGAAGAGGTCCTTGGTCGCCTTCGCACTATTGTCGGGCTTTCCGACTTCATCAGGAGCACCATCGGAGTCAAACAAGGCTTCCCTCTCTCTCCTACTCTGTTTGGTATTTATATTGATGAGTTGGAGGAATTTCTCCGGGATCACATACAGGACGGGGGTAGTTTCCTTCTTCATCAAGTTTTGATCTACATCCTTCTCTTCACGAATGATGTGGTCCTTTTGGCTTCTTCTACAGAGGGGTTACAGAGACAACTTGATGCGCTAGCCCTCTTCTGTGTTCATAGATAGCTTACAATCAACCTGGGTAAAACCAAGGTTATGGGTTTCAATTTGCTGAAGATCTTTGACTTCCATTTCTTCTACAAAGTGTAGGAGTTGGAGATCACCAACTCCCACACTTATTTGGGGGTTCTCTTCTCTGCACCTCGCTTCAGTGTACACCCGGCTATCCAGCCCCGCATCAACAAGGGGTACGGTTCCCTTGCGATCTTGGAGAGACAGTTCTTCCATCACCACTTTCAGGACACATTGTCCAAGATGTTTTTCTCAGACTCTCTTGTGAGACCCATAGTTATGAGGTTTGGGGTCCCACCCTACTCGATTCAGATTGGGCTTCTATTGAGCGAGTTTAGATCCTTATGCTCAAACGGATCATCAGGTGCAAAGAGACTATTCCTCATCATATCATCCTTGCCGAGTTTGGAGCTCGCCCTTTCAGACTAGAGGTCATCTTTGGTCTCGTCTCACTCTTGTACCGTATCCAGGTAATTTTTGATTCTTCCACTGGCAGAGATAAGTACATCTACCTTGCCTACCGTTCTTTTGAGGCCATTGCCCTTTCTGACCGTAGTGGTCGTGTTCACTACTGGTATGCCAGGGCCTCTCGTCTCCTTGGATCCATTGGGATCAACATGGACCATCTCCCCCCTTTCAGGTACTCCATGGATGCTCCTGCTCATCTCCTTCCGAGCAAGCAGGACCTGCACATAATCATCAGAGACGATATTCACTGACAATTCATTCAGGTTACTTGGACCAACCCCCGGGATGAGCTACGCCTGAAGATGTCCTTTTACACCAATCACTTTCTTGAGTCAATAATGGACTCATCATTCAACCCACTTACATCTCCCGTCATTGGATGCATGCTCTCTGCATCTCCCTGGGCCAGTTCAGATGTGGTTCGTGGAGGCAATACCACCCATATGCAACCATCTATCCATGCCTGTTGAGGTCCGTCACATAACTAGGCCGCCCCTCTCCCTCTATCCATTTGTTGACAATCTCCGTTTGCCCGTCAGTTTGAGGGTGGTAGCTCGTGCTAGGAGTCAACTCGATACCGGCAAGTCTGAAAATCTCCTGCCAAAAGGTGCTCATGAAGATGTTATCATTAGTTATTGGTTTTGCAACCATTACTTGAAGTCATGTGGAACCATTCTATTAGTTAAGTGATACATGTGTCACTTAAGAAGAAGTTAGTTGAGGATGATTGCCAAATGTCATCTTTACTTGTTGTTTATACTTTAGTTCAGTTTGAGTCTTCTATTTGTACTTTCCCTCCTACATTCTATAAGTAGGAGAAGAATCTCCGGGTTAATGATCAATCAGAATTTGTAAGCAGCAATCTTGTGTTCTAGACTTTGTGCTAAACCCTTGAAAGCCACTTGTAGCAGAGGAATACAAAGAAGTAGGTTTCCGGAGAACTTTGTGTCACGGCGTATTGTGTTTCTTGCTTTTAAATCTTAGATCTTATGAGTAAACTTTGTGTTATTTTAGATCTGGATCTAGAGCTGCCTTTGCTTTATAATTCTGTGTGTTCAAATCTATTAAGTTTCTTCTATGTGCATGCAATTAGCTCTGCTATCTACTAATTGGGATGCCCATCTTCCTCATTTCTTCTCTGTAATTCCTTTACTTTCTGTCTTCTATATTTTCCTTTCTTAAACAGCTGCTTACTTGCTGCAGAACTTCTTAGTTATGGTTCATGAACTAAGTGGTTAAAGTAAAATCCCCTGATAGATAATAACACATTTATATTGACAAATCTGACACGGGAGCCTCACCGGTTAAATGAGGGAGATTTATCTCATGACTGCCTAGGTTTGATGCTATACAGAAAATCTAGCCAACATATCACTTAACTAATAGAATGGTTCCACATGACTTCAAGTAATGGTTGTAACACCAATAACTTAGAAGTTTTACAATTTCATCCGGGAACATAGAAAATAGAAGAAGAAAGAATAGAAGAAGTCATGTCAACTGTAACATTTATGTCTTCTTCTTGTTCTGATATCGGATATACTTGTCAAACATGTAATTCAGCATCTTTCCATCTGTTTTAGCCACTGCTTCCTTCTCTGTCCTTAATTGCAGCAACCCTTCATTCAACACTTTGCTGCATGCTTCCACCTCTTCCAAACTCGGCCCAAACCTCGCAATGTCTGCCTGCAGCGCCACTAGTCTCCTGATAGAATTCATCGTGAAAGGCTTGGTAGCTTTATCAATTCTCTTTTGTACCATCAGAAGAGAACCTTCCAGGGAAGTAGGCACTTCGTTAGAAACAATTCGCACGTATGAAGTAACACCTCCGTCCACCTCTTTCCTCAGTGAAAGAAATGATACTGTCTGGTAAATCTGATGTTCTACTCTCAAGTGCCTGCAATCCTTTTCAGCAAAACTCTACAGATTTCCAAGCGGAAAGATACTGCAAAACTCTAGCTGCTTCCCCTTCTCGACTGATCCGTCTGGTACAATCTGTTCTGCAATCAATACATCTCTCGACAGCTTGTTGATCTCGGCCAAAATACTCAGGTTACTCTCTGCAACTATATTCATGCCTTCTACGTTTTCCATCAGTTGCTTTAGTTGATTTGCTGCATCGTTCATAACCTTTAGGCGGGCTGGCACTTCCCCCACGTTGCACAGAAGCTTGACGAATAATCAGATCCTTCCATTCGTCAATAGCCTTTACTTGATTGCGGTTGCGTCCTCCATTTCCTACATAAGATGATCACTCACCTGCTCTGAAAATGGGTTGAATGGAATGTTTAACAACCTTGGCTATGATCTCACATAATTGAGATACTTCTGCTTCTGCAGCTCTCTCTTTCTCCGCCTTTTCACTGTCAAGCCTAAGGAATAAAGCATCTATCAATGTCTAACGTGTCCTGCTTCAATCCTTCAGTGGTGACTTGACCGAGTGGTACTTTGGTCAACTGTCACATCTTCCGCCGTGAGCTCCTCCTCTATCTTTCCTTCTGCCGGAATTGATATCTCAGCAAACTTCTCTCACGATTCTCAATGATCAACCTGAAGTTGCGTTAGCAACTTTAGGCCCTTTGTCTCTTCTGCTCAGATCTGGGAGTACTGCAAGTCCGTGCTCCCTCTAAGTTCCATCTCCATTCTCGCTTTCTGGACACAACTGCAAAAGCCAACCATTCTGAGATTACTTCCGGAGAGTGAGAAGTCCACTGAGTGCACTACCATCTCCCGCCTCATCTCTCCGTTAGAAGGGGCCCACAATTTTATGGCTACCATCCTCTTAATCATCCAGGCCAAATCTCTTTTCGAACTCTGCCATCCTGCAGCTTCAAGCTCCTCTGGAACGTGGTGGTGAACTAAGTGGGCTGAGGAGAGAAACAAACGTCACCGGATTCCCAATGAAGGCATTGAAAACTTCCTGCTGCTGCGGTGCCAATAGTTGGTGAAGTCACTGGTACTGGAGAAGCCTGAAACAAAGCGATGGTCGTAAAGTGATCTTTCCTCTTTCTCCTGAATCTTCTGTGTACTTCAACTGCTCGGACCTTCTACTACTGCTTTCCTCCCGTCATGGCTTTCCTTAGGGAATCTCCTGCGCTGAATTGCCCGTGATTTGATTTCATCAATGCTTCATCAAGGCATATCCCCTTTCGTCGCAACCAATTTAGATTCACCACACAGCTCTCGCCTTTGCTTCAATTTGTTGCAAAGCGTCCTATGTTATTCTACATAGGGCTTTTCCCTCCCATTTGATGGGAAAGTGTCAAGTACCCCACATTCCCAATCAAATCTTTAAGAGCCGCACGTAATCCGCGCTAGTGCCAAAGTCGTAACACTTGCTTTGTTCGGACACCAGCCTGCTGAAATCTCTCTTTCTAACCTTGTACTCACTCCCGCACTTTCGTCATCCAGAAATCTTCTAGACAAAGGCACAATGTTCGTACTGCTGGGAGATTGTCTTCCTGCTACTCCAAATGGATCGAAGTTCAGCGTGAGCAAGAACTCTCTCATACTCGATCATTTGTGCTTCCAATCCCTCGGCTCTGTTAATGCTAATGCAGCTGTAATTCCCACAGTGATTGGGAGCAGAAGGCCCGTAGACCTTGTGCCGCTATTGACTGAAGGTCTGTACTCCACAAGTTGCCTGCTCAGCTCCATGCGATCAATCGAATCATCGGATACCTGGGCACTCTATGTTGGTTCTCAGAAAAGCCCGTACCCTGAGGTATTGGAAATTCTGCAAATTGAATGAAAGACTTCCAATCTTGGACACAGCTTTCCATGCTTCCCTTGCTTACCCCTGTTGCCCCTTCAAATCTTTGTCTAGCCTGCAAATGAAATCGTAGAAGTCATCGTTGATACTTTGAAGTCTTTCTCACCTGTAGGTGCAGTAAGCTGTGGGTAGCACTCGAAAATGGGGTTCTTGGAAAGAACACCACATCTATCCAGCTTGGAAAAGACACCTTGTGAAGTGCAGCATACACCAAGTATGAAGTCATCTTGAAGCTGAAAGTACGCTTCACGTTCCGAAGTTGCTCACCGATGTTGCTGCTAATAATTTCCGACCAATTGATTATAGAATCAACCTTGTTGATTTCAATGGTCCTGATGAAAGCATACATCCATGTACGGAAAGTGTAGACATTTGCTTCGGCATTCATTCTGCATAGCAATTTGACGATATCATCCGCCTCCTGCACTAAATTGGACCGTGGAAGAGTTCTCGGGAACTTTGAAGGGGATCTAGGCTTCTTCATGAACCGGCTATTCATGATGCTCACACAATCAGCTCTATGTTTCTCCCATCTACTGTCAGCATCCTGAATGCTAATAGAAGTCACCACCTTTCGTACTGGAATCTTCAAACAATAATTGATGAACTCTACGTCCAAATGAATTATTGTCTTTCCCTAAGCATCACGCACTGATCTGGATGAAGGATGATAAGATCTAGCGCACTCCATCACGAACTCTAGCAATTGGGCTGTACATGGGAAAGCTGCAACTCGGATAATTCCACTACTTTTGACCGCACTCATGAGTGAAGTCTTTCCCGCTCTTGATCTATCAATCAAATCAGCAAGAGGTTCCGGGCCCTAGATCGTGTCTCCTATGTCTGCAAGTTTGGAAGCAATGCATGACTCCATCGTGCTTTCTTTTTTATCTCCTTTCGCCATGGCTTTGTCTATCTTCGTCTGAATAATTCTTTTTCTCCTTACTTGGCCAGATTTCTTCAATACTGGTGTAGATCTGGACAATCTTCAGATTCAGAGGATATTTGCATGTATTGGACATTGATAAAAACTCATTTTCTTTGTAAAGCACATGTAATGAATTCCTGCAATTTATTCAGACAAAATGGCACCGGAGCATGAATAGTGAAATTTAAATTATAAAAATCTGCACTTATTCAAGCATGCTGCCCCAAAAATTGGTGTTTAATTTGCACATAAAGAGAGCATAAATCCTTTCAATCAACACCTGAGCTCCTGTAACACCTGTGAAAACAATTATGTAGACAAATATCAACCTCCTCTAATGCATGCGCCAAATCTGGAAGCTTTTAGCCTTGTTAGCACTGGGTCGAGAACAAAATCCTTCCTGTGATGGGGCGCACTTTTCCTCTTGGCTGGCAATTCTTTACCTATGAATTAAATAATTCCACACCATATGGCTGCCCTGCTTAATAACTTTCATATTTCTATAATTAATAATTTCCCCTCAACAATTAAAGGTAATATTATTAAAAAATCATGTTTTTTCTCGCTTTTAAAAAATAGCATTGTCAAGGACCGCCATCTAATAAATTAAATTAATCCAATTTAATCCCTTCACACAGCACTTCACTTAAGCTTCACAGTGTGCTTTGACCTAGCCACTGAAAATAGAAGATTAATTAATGGTTTAATGCTTTAAAAACATTAAATCATAACCAAATGGGCGCACTTTTGGAGAGGAAGAGGGCAGCCCACTAAATAAAATTAATTTAATGCATTTATTCCTTTCTTTATTTCATCTTGACTTGTTGACCTCCTCCAAGCTTGGGCGCACTTTTTGAAAAGAAGATCAATTAAAATAATCATTTAATCCTTTCATCATCACTTCAAAGGGGGCGCACTTTTTTTGCACATGTAATTCTATTTTTAAGATTTTCACACAATGGGATTTTTATCCTGCCCAGGCAGGCACCAAAATCTCGTGATCCACTTGAGTGATTTTGACTTTGACAATGGGATTTATTTATCCTGCAAGGCAGGCACTAAAATCCCATGATTTCACTTAAGTCACTTTCCTTTTTATTATAGCATGGGAATTTTTACCCTGCAAAGGCAGGCATAAATTCCCGACCTGCTGCAGCCTCTATTTTTCCACTGCAGCTTAAGTGACCCTTTATCACACGGGAAAACTGTACCCTGCCAGGCAGGTATAAAATTCCCACCCCTGCCTGCGGCCTTATATTTTTCCCACCGCAGCTTAAATCCTTTGTTTTCCAAAAATGCGCCCATCCACACAGGGGCTTTTCATGTGCCACACGACTTCGCTTTTATTTCCCAATGATCCGGACCTCCCGATGGGCGACTTCCTCCTAGCATAATGTGCGTAATGTTTTCCAGCTGCTCCAGGCCAAAATCGGGCTTACCCTGGCAAAGGAATTGGTCCAGAGAAATTTCACCAGAAAACGAAACGGGACACCACAAAAACACGAAAAAATTGTCAAAAGTTACAATAAAGCCCAAAACTTAAAATACGTTAAAACCCTTCTGGCACATAGGAATAATAACATATTCGCTCATAATAGAGTTAAAACAGAGACAAATAGCCTCATACGGGGCTCAAAATAATTAAATACAAATTTTCCGCAGACAAATCCCGACGACAAAATAAAACAATTTGGGCATCTGGGTATTTGGCGAAAAAGCTAATATGGCTCTTTAGGATTTCTTTACGCAATACAAGAACTTCAGGCATAAAAACACAAAATGACCCACTATTTTAAAAGTACGAAATTTTTTCGGATAGGGTAGTCACAGATTTCAGGGTGAAATATGAGTGACACCACTGTCCATCCGTTTGGGGATGATAGCTAGTGCTAAGAGTAAGCTTGGTGCCTGTCAAACAGAAACTTGTTTGCCAAAACAAGCTCAAAAATCTGTTGTCCTGATCACTTATGATGTTCTTTGGCAGCCCATGAAGTTTGAACACCTCCTTGAAAAATATATCATCCACTATAGGTGCATTATACTTGGATGGAATTGGATAAAAATGAGCATATTTCGTGATTCTATCAACTGCAACATACAAACAATTCTTACCTTGAACCATGGGCAGCCGTGTGATGAAGTTCATGGAGATACTTTCCCATTTTTGAGTGGGAAGGGGAAGGGGCTGCAAGAGTCCAATTATTCATGCTCCACCTTGTTTTGTTGGCAAACCAAACATTCTCGTTTGTATTGAAGAACCACCTCTTTAATTCATTTCCAAAACAACCTCTCTCTAACTTGTTTATAGGTTTTGAAGTATCTTGGATGACCAGCTAATGGGGCATCGTGAAGAACCCTCAATATCTTATTTTTCACCTTTGATTCCGAAACCAAATAGACCCTATTCTTGTAGAGGATGAGCCCATCCAATATCTTATACCTCTCATCCACAATTTATCCTTCAAAAACAACATTAGTGAACTTAAACTTGGCATAGTCAGCTGTAACTAAGGCCTTCCAATCTGTTGTTACCTTAGATGAGGAGCAAAAATGTGACTCTTTTGACAAGACATCTTCCACCAAATAATTTATGTAATGTCCCCAATTGGACAATTTTTACCCTCACACGGATTATCCGCAAAACCCAACCAAAAATGCAAGTTATAGAAAATATATAAAAAAATTCTAATGCAGATTTTAATTTATACCAGGGAATGCGACTCGGGTGGAGAATGGAACTTGTCCAAAACTGAAGTAAAATCAAGATATTGCTACCAAAAAAAGACCAGCTGATTTTATTATTGCTAGTACACAAGAAAAATACCAGATTGGACCTCAAATGAAGGCTGAATTATTTATTAAAAATCTGCAATTTGCTCCTTCAGATACACTGCTGGAAACACTAATTCCTTGGGTCAAAAAATTGATGCAGGAGCATCAAGAGGTTTAGAGTCTCTTAGGGACATTTAAGTTATTGAGTCCATCTTATAACATCCCAAAACATATGAATGGGTGATTGGGTCAATGTAAAGGTGAATGTGGTTGTCAATGTAAGAGTTAGGTGTATAAGAGGTTGAAATTTGTTGTCTTAAAGCCTAACAAGGCATATTGTTATGTCATATAGCCATAATAAGAGTATGAACGAGTGGAGAGAGAGAGAGTTTAGGAGATAAGCTTCGTTCTATGCCAAGTTTAGTGGTGGTTTAGCTCATTTAGGAGCTAGGACAAGTCATATAGGAGTTAAAAATAACAATGAGGTGTGGTTTTTAGGGAGCTATTCAAGGACAATTGAATCATGGAAGATGATTCAAGACAATGTAATGAAGGGATTGAAGAAATAAATGAATAATGAAGGCATATACTGGTATTACAGGTATGTGTTATGTGAAATTTGCATGTATTAGTGTCTTTACTGAGACTGTGTATCAAGAACATTGCCCAGACCGAGAGCTTGGATTAGGACATTCATTTTAATGAAGTTTCTAGACCTCTATGAAAGCATGATTAGCTAAGGTAATGAGAGGTAAGCAACGCCAAATTTTTATAGCCCTTGACAATGCTTGATTTGACCTGTAGCTCTAGATTTATGCCCTCGGGCCCTAACTAGGGAAAGCCATAACAAAAATTCCAACCGTCCAATTTTGATAAAATTTGATGAGCATTTCTGTATTAGGGGTTTTTAGTTGTATGCAAATTTTGAGACCTTAACTCACACGTGTGGATAAGATATGGTGAAAAGGATAGTCTGACTGTGACAATGCACAATTTGAGTAGGAAATGAAGTGCATGGAGGTTCTAATGAGGGAGTCAAGCCACCAAATTTGGTAGGCTTCATCTTGGAGACATTTCTAAAGAGGATCCATAAAGTTGCAGGTGAGATTTTACTCTTAAGTGCTTGCTGTTATGACTCAAGGGTAGAATAGGCCTAAAGAGGCATCATCAGTTACAAAGGAGGTATGATTTCCACCAAAGGGACAAGGTACCATCTTTTGGTATGTTGGAGCACCCCATAAAGGGTCTCATAATCATCAATTTGGTAGTAAGGTTGTTTCAAGAAATCTTAAGATATAGAGTGATTTGTAGGGTTGAAGGGCTACTAGGATATCTAGGCCTAAAGCAAGAATTAGTCTAAATTGCAAAGTGCACAGCCAAATGGGAGGTCCAAACACCTTGTATTAGGTGAGATAAGTGTCCTAGGAGTGTTGAAGGTACCAAGAAGCCCATATTTGAGATTTTGAACACCTAGACCCAATAGGCCTATCTAGATCTAGGCTTGGGTGCCAAAAATAGTGTGTTTTGTGACTGTCTTGATAAACCAGGGTATGCAGGGCAGTAAGAGGCATGCAGAGATGATGTAAAGGTGATGAATATGTAGAACCATGAAGCTACCAAGTTGACAAGGTAATCACCTCATGATTCATGCCTATAGTGGTCAGATAGTGCAAACGTTGTCATAATGATATAGAGCTAACACTGTGTGGAGAAGTGTATAAGGAACTATGTACTTCAAGAGCATAGAAGGGGTAATAGTACCAAGAAGGAGATCCTTAGTGCAAGGGAAGTGTGAGTCAGCTCAAACAAGCTAGGAATTAAGCAGAGAAGGGTAAGGCAACAAAGAAGGTAAGATTTCATTGAATGACACTTATACTGAAAATAACAATAACGCCTGCATCAAAATTACACAAAAAGGCTGACTTGATGTCTAAAAATCAGAAGTAGGAACAACAATACAGATCTGCTCCAGAAAAACTCTAAAAAACCACAAATCAGCTTCCTATATGGTTCGATCCACCCTAAATGAGCTAGAGATGAAGAGGAATCATAGCAACCTTCATTCTTCTTCAAACCCTTGCCCAGATCCACAAATTACAGCCCTCAAACACAGCTGGAAAACATAAATAATTCCTTGATCTTTAATGGAAACCCTTGAACGGAGAATCCTCTCAAGATAAAGAAGAGTTTTCATTCCTCTCTCTCTAATCCTCAAGAGAGATTTCGTCCTCTAGAAATGACTTCAAGGTTGAACGGAGAATCCTCTCAAGATAAAGAAGAGTTTTCATTCCTCTCTCTCTAATCCTCAAGAGAGATTTCGTCCTCTAGAAATGACTTCAAGGTGTTTTCGTCCTTTGAAGTTGATTTGCAAAGCTTACAAAGCTCAGACAAAATTCAGAATTTTTTATAAAATAAAAAAGATACTCTAAGCAATTCGACTTGCTTTTATAAGCAAACTTGGCTTAGTAGCGACCCACAACCACCAATCATCTTCCTGTCCCCCATTTAATTTTTTTGGCTTTGTACCCTCTCCCACATGGGTCACATTTCCTCTAGGAGGAAATTAAAAATTATAAAGTGACTTCCTTGTTATTTCTTTATTTAGTCTTTAATAAATTAATATAAGTGTTTTTGATAAAATTTATTTTTATGCACTTTATAAAAATTCATTAAGACTAAAGTTCCCCTTTTATTCACCCCTTAGCTATTGGGAAATAGAATCTGGCTAAGGGTATTTGACTTGTTATTTTAGAGAAAGGGACATTTCAATCCTCCCTTCCCCTGATTGCTTTCCCTCAAGCAATTTCAAGCTCATCCGCTCAAGTGGCATATGCAAGGGACAAAACATGCTATAGTGCTCAAAAAGTATTGATCATGAACCTGTTAAATGTGAGAGCTCTTGCCACAATACATAGCTCTCATGATGATCATACACACAAATTTGCATCAAGGGCATCACATACTTTATATTGCAGATTTGATCCTCTAACTCATCATTCTTCTCATGAGGAAAAAAATATGAATATGCAGCAATAAATATGATGTTATCTCATTCATTGCATACCTTACAATGCCATCAAGATCTTCCCCTCCTTTGGTCTTCGTGATATCTTGGTTCTGCTGCATCAAGGGTTGAATATGCTCATGATATAACTGCTCCAATAAACAAGATGATATACCTCTCTCCACACAATCTGTATCCCGTGCAATCTTCCCTCTTTGGAAAGAACTTTTCATGCTCTAGGTTGTAATTACCCTTTCAAGGGTTTTAACCACACACACAAAATGCAGATCTGATTTTTAAATTGCAGTAAACTATAAATGCAAAATCAGCAAATATATCTACCATGAAATATACCAAAAAACACCATGAAACACCTTGAATCCACTTGCCACCATTTTATATGTATTTTATGAAATAAGAGCCAAAATCATAAAGAAATATTGAATAACTCACTGCTGGAAATTAATTATGAACTACATATTGCAGCCACAAGAAAATGATAGATCTAGGGCATAGAAACCCCCAAAAATCATCAAACACTAGATTTCGGCCTTAGATACTATAATAAATCAGAATATCAATTCAAATTGCCCAAATAGTTTACCAAATGTTCCAAACCCTACCCAAGGTAGATCGTTCCACCCCTAATAAATCAATAACAAGCTGGAAATGGCAAGTCTCTCTCTAAATCAGCCTCAAACTTCAATCCCAAGCCAAGGAGAAGGGTTTTCATCCTTCCCTTAGCCTCTAGAATGGTTTTCGTCCTTCTACGCAAGTCGCATTAGGAGGTTTTCATCCCCAAATGCAAGAACAAACAACTCCAAGCTAGCTATGCTCCAATAAGAAGAAATGTGCCAAAGTCTAGAGCTCAAGTGAGGTCTTAGATCTCCTTTTATATCCTTCAATTGGCGCCAAAATACAAAAATCAAGGCCGACCTGTATAAGAAAGGAAAACACTAAAGAAAATATAAAATATTAGTAGAAAATATATCACAAAGATGCTCATGGTTCTCCTCCTTCATCTTTGCTTCTTTACCACGGAGAAGGAATGGCAAGAAGACCAAATATTAGCTCTTAAGTGGGAAAAAGAGACATTACATTGGTTGTCACAACTTGAGGAGTACCATTCCTCATACCTTGCAAAACAACTTCCTTGTCTTGCACTTTGAACTTCAAATCCATAGTTTGATAATTTTGGATGAACTCGCCCACAGATTACAACCATTGTACTCCAAGTACTATATCCAATTCACCAATACCAACATAAAAATCATCTCTTACCTCATGATCTCCTATGGTGAATTCAAGTTGTGGAATCTTCTTTGTGCATGAGATTGAATGTCCATCCGCCACGATCACGTTGAACCCTTGGAAATTTGCCACTTCCAATCCCATCATTGCAACCAATTCCTCATCAATGAAGTTGTGTGTAGCTCCACTATCTATCAATATGGTGACCTTTTGCCCATGAAGATCTCCTCTAACTCGGACTGCATAGAAACTAGGTGGTACAGATAATGTAGCAAGTGTGGCACCTATGATAACCACTTCTCCTTCTTTTGCTTGGTCTTCAATCTTCTTTGGATCAGCATTGTACCCATCATCTTCATCATTTGAAACCACCTCAATATAGTGGAGCGACCTTTTACCTTGGCAACGTGTAATGCTTCGTTCGTCATTTACTCCAGTTCTTTCTTCATTGACACTGTTGCTAAGCGTTGAACGTTATGTGTGCTCTAGTTGATCGTTAGTTGACTTCGACCTTGTTGCAGAGAAAAATTAGCATCCTTCCTCTCCATCTTGCCTTCTCGTGTTGTGGTCAATGCTTCTAGTTGTGGGCCTCCGTAGCGTCCTTTACGATTATCCTATTAAAGGAAAATTGTATTCTCGAATCCAAAGAGATGGCTTGAATGATGTTTTGGTGTTGTAGCTTTTATAGAATATCCATTTTTTGTTAGGCTATTAGGGCGTGTCCTTTTAAAAGAAATATCTATATAATAATTATTATTATGAATTGTTGATCATTGGTTATTATTATTATTTGTCAAAATTGATTGTTGATCATTACTAATATGGTTAATAATTTATTTTTTTAGCTGTAAAAATAATAATAATATTTTAATTGTCGATCGACAATTATTTTTATTATTATTTTATTGTCGATTGTTATCAATATTATTATTAATTACTTTAAGCTATTTTATTGTATTCTTGATCACTCCCATAGACCGAGCCTCATTTTGCACAAAAGAAGAGGATACCCTGTTGTGGCGCCATGGTTAGTTGTTGTCCAGTGTTTGCCTTCGAAACTTCAACCTCTAGTTTTCCCCCTTGGCCGACCAAGCCTGCACGCATGCTTGGGTGAATTTGATATTGCTCCCACCGACTTTGCCTCCCAATTGTGATCATTAATGTATCAAGCTAGGCGTGAAGGAGATGTGGGACTCCTATTGCTTGTCTTTTGGTTCATTGTTGGCTGGAGGTGGGTGGAATTGATGGCCACCTGTCATTCCCTTATTTATTGTATCATCAAAATTGCTCTGACCATTATGGTGGATCTGCAAATGACAGCTTAGACCCTAGCCGTTTGCTGTGTATTATATTTAATTTATATTTCTTCTCTTTCCTTGTCATTTCTCCCTCATTTTGCATTCATTCCTCCCTAGGCGTTCGCAACTAGAATATTGGAAAAGTATTTTCTCTTGTATGCTCGGGTGGATGTCCAATCTTGTTTCAAAGCTCCTATTTGTCACTGGTTCTGTACATGATGGCAAAGGAAAACTGAGCAGAATGGACACTTGTTGGTTGCTTAGGGTGAAGAAGGATTGATTTAGAAGATCCCTTTTTGTGCATATCCTGCAATCGCAGCAATCTCTTGAGACCCCATCTCTTTGAGGTGTTTTGTCAACAATTTTCATGCCTCGGGTATCCCCCACATTTGGCATACATGGCCCCTGAGGCAGCTTCGACTACATCTGACAAAGCTCTAAGTTCCATTGTGCTTCGATGGATATCTTGTCCTGCTCTGGCGTCCCATTCTGACGCAGGCTGGGAGGATGTTTACAAGGTTGTGGAGTATGGCTTTCCTCCTGTCTTCATGTATGTTGAAGTTTCCTGGGCTTTTTTCATTAAACCCATTTGGTGTATATACTGCAATCATTACAGTCCTTAAGACCACAGTCCTTTCAGGAAGATGCAACTCATGGATTTGGAGCTTCCTGCCTGTGCCAACGTGGGAGTGAGTAGAGATTTAGCGCCAACATGTATGTGGAAAGAGATTCAACCAGACGTTTGCTGCTGTAGGTCTATGAGGTGTTTGTGTGTCTTGTTGAAGCTGGAAACCAGGCAAGATAAAACTACCCTTCTACTATAATTGTTAAGATCTAATAATATTATGAAATAAAACCTTCTCTTTCCTGAAATTGGTTTGTCTTTGGCATTTTTTTTGTGGGTTTGGACGCCTTGCTGGGAAATCTCTCCTTTTCCCTTGAAATCTTCTTGTTATAGCTATAATAGTTGTCAGTGTTAATATTGTACAACATAGATTTATCCCTCTTACTCTGGCTGTTGTGTTTTCATATTTGAGTGAACAACCTTCTACCATTATTATCTACATTTCTTTGATTGAATAACAAGGTTATCAAGTTGTTTATAGCTAGTAAATTCTATGGTGAAAGCAAGCCTGCTGTAACTATAAACCTCTTGCTTTTCGTACAAGCTTATTATTTTAGATTTGATTCTCTTCCTGGGTAAGCGAGTTGTTCCTATTTATGTGACTTCTAGATTTGGTTCCTCTAGTAGTTACTTTATCAGAAAATGCCTCTTCCGGCTATGCGAGTTGTTTTAATCATCAAAGGTTTACAACCCCCCCCCCTTCTTAGTTATTCCTTAATAAACCGGTTTAGTTGGAATCAAGGCCAGTGTGGTTTTACTTTTCATGTATGGGTATGTATATAAAAGTTGTCTTTTACTAAACAAATTTAGGGAGGATAGCAATTATGTCTATTTTTTTACTTTGGATGACTCACACTCAAAACCCTCTGATAACATTTGCTCCCTGGGAAAGAAGGGTTGTAGGCTTGAAGTGATTCATACTTGGGCTAAGCCGGGTTGGAGTTTTGGTATAAAAACTTTTAGAATGTAGAAGTTTGAGTGCAACGTATTCAGATCTTGCTTGTTTAAAATTCCTATTGATCATCAGAATTATTCCTAGACTTTTAAAGCCTTCCTTATGAGGTACCTTGACCGTCCTTATCAAGCTTGAACGGTAACTAGTTTTGCATCACCAACGTTCGAAGATACAATTATGCAATTCTAGTACCCAGTTATTACTAGAACTACTTTGGTTTAGTTCCCTTTCGGGAAGAATTTTGGTGGCATATTCTATTTTCTATTTCCTTGTTTTCTCTTTTATAATGTTAATGTTGTTATTAAAATTGGTTGTATTCTATACATATAAATACCTTGATGGTTTACGATGGAAATTGATATGAAAGTTAATGACATTTGTGAAAATTAAATATGCATCGATACCTTGTTGATTTATGATGGAAAGTGTTGTTATGATAATGGCATTTAGTAATATATGTTAAAGACTATGTAAGAACGGTTTTACTTATGTTATCGAGGGTTACTTTAAAAGATCTTGTGTTGAGAAAGTGATAATTCCATTTAATTAAACCGAAACTATAAACTTATTGAGGAGGTTTGCAAATCCTTAGTGTTATAAAACTTGGATGGATGTTTAGGATGCTAACTTGTTTAACGGAACTCTCTTTTACACTCGCTTGTTGTTACTAGCCTATAAGGGCGATGGCCTCTTCCTGAATGATTGTGAAATTTCTTGGAGTCAATGGCCGAAACTAGTATTTTTGTTGCCTTCCCTTTGAAAATAATGTTGAGTGGTGGTCGTGTATTAGATTTCAATCATATAATCTATATGATTACATGATTGAAATTTCAATACACTCGACTTTTCGTGTTTAACCTTTGAATCCCGTGGTTCCTCCTGGATTGACTGTCCAACTTTTGTCATTATAGAAATCTAGTATTGTAGCCTATGCTTTTGGTATCTCTTGATAATTTCGCATTGTTAGTGGTGTATTGGACTTCAACCATATAATACGCATGATTACATGGTTAAGATTTCAATACTCTCATCCTTTGTTCTAACTCCTAAGGCTATGTTTCCTCCTTGCTTGGGAGTAAAACTTTGTTGCTTTCGGTACATTGCTGCTATCGGCAGCTTATGACTTCCTACTAAGACAATATGGTGAAGATGTTATTTTTGTTCTTAAAAGTTGTTATCTAAAATTCCCCCCCAGAGTTAATTTGATAACATGCATTAGAGTTTTCAGTTCCAAGCAAGTAGATTGATTCAGGAAAAAATTGTGAAAATCGGCTAAGTCCTTGTCCTAGGGACAGTTTGGGACATTCGGGACACCAAGGCGCGGTTCGGCCGAAACGCCTCCAGGCGGCCCGCGAAGCAAAGGGACATCTGGGACAAATGGACGCGAAATGCCCGAATCGGCCGAAAGAAAGAAAATTTGTCCAAGTCCTTCACCGAGAGCAAGCGGGACAAGAGTACGCGGAAGACCCGAACCGGCCGGTTCGGCCGAAACAGGAAACTTTCGCACTGGGACATCTGGGCCGTGAGTGCGCGGAGGACGCGAACCGGCCAGTTCGCCCGAAATGGAAAATTTTAGCACAAGGACAAGTGGGACAAAGGGACACGCGGGACGCGGATAGCCGAAGGAGCCGAAAGCCAATCAGATAACGCCACGTGTCACTGGCAGAAAGGGGACGTGGAAGCCCATTTCGGGCGAACCGGAAGAATTTGTCCCAGACAGCACTGGGACATCCAGAACAAAAAGACGCGGTGGACGCGAAAATCCGGCAGGCCCGTGGACAAATCACAGCATGACACGTGTCGTCAAGGAAAAAGGTCTAAAAAGTCAAAGGGGCGAGTTTTCGAGCACTGATCCAAACCAATGAAATAGTGCCACGTGTCCAAGTTTAAGGGGCCCACAAGAAAAACCCGTGAAAAAGGTGGAGAGAGGGAATTGCTCAGCGAATCAGAGCCCGCCACGTGTCATCCAGATGGCAAAGCACGGGGAAAAGAAATTTTAAAATTCGTTTTCGCCTGTTTTGTTCCCTAAATCTTCAGATCATCATATCTTTCGATCCAGAGCTCGGATTTGCACGTTCTTGATATCAACGGAAAGTTGTTGAAATTATCTACATGATTCTAGGATCAATCTTGCATTTTGGTGCTGTTTGGAGGGAGAAAATTAAGAAAACGTCTCTGACGCGTGGTGATAGATAGAAGTAATGCTTCAACAACCAACTTTAATGCAGCAGACAGCTCGCCGCTCCTGTTAGACAGCTCGTTGTTTTGCCAAAAGCCACAGCTTCTACCATAATGAGATAATTTTAAATGTATCTAGAAGTGGTTGTGGTAGATTCGACTTTCCTCTCTCTTTCTTTCTCTCATTCTTAGTATATATTATAAAGAGGAGCTCCCTTTAATAGGTCAGACATTCTTGTTTTGCATCCTCCCTTCTTCGCTGCTTACAGGAGAATTTGTGGAGCTTTTCAAACCTCCCATATGGATTGTAATGCCAATTTTTGCCTCTTGGCCACTGCAATGTACTGTATCGACTCTTGAGCAATATATATATGTTTGTGATTGATTCTCAACCCTCTCATGTATTCATTGTTGTTATTTTGATCTCTTATTGCAGTTTGGTTACCTGTGCAATAGTGTTTGTATTGCATCTATGTGGTCTGTGTTAGATTTGCAAAACGAGTGTCTAACATTCCTTGGTGCATCACCTCTGTAGTTTAGGTTTTATTCTATGCATTTTCTCACCCCTGTCTCCTTGACAAGTTAGATTAGGTTTTAGTAAACCCTCTGCATTTTTGTGTGCATCTGAACAGAGGAATAGGAACCAGCCTTTTCTGGAGAATCCTTTCTCATCGTTTACAAGTCCCCACACTTGGAGAAAGGATTCCATGTTGTGCAATCACACTGGATGCCTGAACATCAACCTAGAAGCCTGATCTGCATCCAGGGGTGCTGTGAGTCTGCAACAACAAAAGTTAAGTAAGCAGATTTTCAATCATATAATCCACATGATTACATGATTGAAAACCCCTTACACTCGACATATTATTGCTAACTCGTAAAGTCTTTGACCTTCTTGATCGGTTGCTACACTTTTGTTGAATAAAGGCACTAGCTTTATTTGAAATATATGGCTTCCTTCTTAGTAGCATGGTAAGAAACTTTATTTTTTGTCTTAAGAAGTGGATCAGTGGATAGAGCCCTCGTCTTCCTTTCTTGAAATAGAATGTTTCCTTTCATGATATTGTTAGATAGTAGCTTATTGTTGCCATGTGTAGTCTTATCTTGCTTAGTTCTCGTGAACTAACTCAGGTTAATGATTTGTTGCAGATGGCTTTTGCGAGTAGATGAGGGAAGGACTTGTAGAAAATTGCATCAGTCTTGGTTATGAAGTTATTTTATACGAATGTTTTTTATGTTGTACAACTATGGAATGGGTTGCGTGGAAATTTTAAAAGAGGATCAGTGCATTAGTATTATGTTTTATGGAGTAATGTTGTCATAACTACTGAAACCTTGACTTGTTTTTACTATCATGATAAATATAAAATTGATTACCATATTGTTATGAGTGGTTTTAATGTATTATAGGAATTTTAAGAATGGTATAGCGTTGCTTGATAAATCTTGTTACCTTCTTGCCCCCTAGTCATAGTTCCATAGAATTGTTTTATCCCTTTGGTTTGTGCGTCATGTTGGAAAGAATTGATGTAACCATGTGTAGTTTTCACAAAAGAAGTAATGGTAAACTTTGCTCTTGAGATAAAATTGTGTTGTAAACCCTTCTGGGACATAGTAATAATGCAATTCTAAGCATAATAAAATGGATGGGTAATCCTTTTAAAAGTTATATATATATATATATATATATATATATATATATATGAATAAATTAATGTAGATGTGATCTACTTTATAACATTTGATTCCTTAAGTGATCAAAGAGGAAACTATCTTTTGTAAAAAAAATATACCTAGCTAAACTAATAAACTTTATCTTTATTGTGGTGAGTCCTTAAATGATCTTAAGGTGAAATCAATGATTAAATTTTGGAAGATAATAAGGTTATATAAGTAGGAAGAAATTGATTACGAAACCATTCAACCTATCTCAACCATTTGAAACGTAAATTGTATACTTTTGTCAAACTCGTCAAGTGAATCCTAAGTGAATTTTTTTAACCATTCTGGATAAATTCTTAAGCCCCAATAAAATCCCGATTAATAACTAGTGAGATCTTAAAGATGAATTCAATTTGACCTTCTTTCTCTAACTTTTGCCAAGGTGCTTGTAATCTTCTCTTAGGTGTGTTAAACATGAATCCTTGTGCAAGAGGGTTGTAGTTCCAAAGCTTAAAAATTTTACACTGTGGGATGCCCCAAATTCGCAAGTATGTTATGTGGTTAGACCATGATATTGTGTATTGTTTGTGAAGGGTGTCGTATGTTCCCTCATGCCTAGGCAGTCAATGTTTTTCCCATCCTATTGTGAGTAGTTGTAGCCCATTGTGATCTCTTGTGGTGTCGTTTAAACTTCAAAAAAAATCACCTGACATTTATCGTGTCATTCGTGTGTGTGGTTTTGCGGGCGTTACACAACGATGGTTGGGTGTCCATGGATCCCTACGATGGAAGCATACTTTTTTCCTTCTTCCTTGGTTGTTTCTTTCCCATTCCTTTGCCTTTTCTTATTTCTATATTGGATCCCTACGATGGAAGCATTTGGGTAACTCCTTCCTTATTTCTATTTCTTGGTTGTTTCTTTCCCATTCCTTTGCCTTTCCTTGCTACCCACTAACTGTTGTTACTTGTTTGTCATGTTGAGGTATTATCAGTTGTTCGAATGAGTTCTTTTTCTGTCAAAAAGGTGTTCACTGCTGTCCAAATTGCATATTTCTTCCTTTTGGGATTGAACTTTCCAAGTCCAATGACTTCTTGATGGCACCTTGTAGAGATGGAGGAATAAAGGCTTTGACTAGGTCTTTTAGTGGCTCTCTTAGACCTTCAATAAATAACAACACCAATCATCTTTCACTGATATTCAACACCATCATTAGAAATATACTTATCTATAGATTTTTCTTGCTTGAGTTGGGCTAGCTCTCTGAAATGCATATCCGGGTCCATCTTGTCAAATCTCTTTATCAAACATTAACTGAATTCCTCAAGGGTGGTGATAGAACCATGTCCATGGGTGATTATTCCATGGTACCACCATTCATGTGCAACTCCCTCTAAATGCAAAGTTGCAAATTGAGGGCATCTTCTTCATACATTGGATTCAAAGAAAGATTTGTATCTAATTTCTGTAGCCAAGCTCTAGCAGAACACTTATCTGATCCATCATAAGAAGGAAGAGTTACCTTACCCAATCTTTGTTGAATGTCTCTTCTTGGTTGCTCTTGTTGAACTCTTCGATTCCTTCCTAATCCTTTGCTATTCTTCACTTGGCAGTAGTCTCTAAATGATAGCATCTGCCTCACTCTGTAGCTAATGGTTGCATACTCTTCACCCCATACCTCCATGTCATCAACATCATTTGGGGCTTCCTCCTCAATTGGTTGTTCCTCTCTTTAGAGAAAATTAGCTCTGAAAGTCTAATATGTAGGCTTAGAGGAGGTCCTAGCCGGTTCCGTAGAGCTTCCTTGGTGTCCCCAATATTTCACCCTGAAATTTGGGACTACCCCTTTTTAAAAAAAATTGTTCTTTTCAAAGTAACGGGTCGTTTTGTGTTTATTTTCCTTGTTGTTGTTTGCATTGCTCTAGGGTACCCCCAAAGAGTCATAAAAGCCAAATTTGATGAATACACACATGTCAAAACTCACTCAATTCCTTTGCCAGACTTTGTCTACAAGTGTTTTATTTATTAAATAAATAAAGTTCTTTTAAAAATAGATTGAGCTAAAATTGGAGGATTTAGGTAATACAAAGCACTTCCCCCCATCATTATTACCATAGAACATTCTCCTAAGGGGAAGATTTTTTGTAGATTAGCTAATTGGAGAAATTTTTCAAGTAATTGCCCGCAACTTCTTTTTTGTTTTATTTCTTTTTGTCTATGTTTTGGTTTGTTTTCTCCGGCAATTTCCGTAGCCTATTCGTTCTTCCTGCCAGACCTTTCCCCAGGCCTAAGGTTTTGGAAATTTATCCAGTATTTTTAATTACTAATCTGTCTAAAGGTGATCAGAGCTCATGATTCTTTCAGGAGATTGCAAGAAGTTGTTTGGTCCAAAAAGGTGCAAAAATGGATTTTATAAAAATAAGGAAAATATTGCCATCAATGCATAGAGATCGAGAAAATATGCACTTTTAGAGAAAACGACACCCACGGAGTGAAAGTTATGGCACTTGCAAGTTTTTGCGGCTACATCTTCCCGGACCCTTTCCAAAAATGGAAAATTTTATTCGATCCTTGTGTTTTCTTCATTGAAAATCCAAAAATGGAAATAAAACGTTGTTGATGAGTTTTCTGAAATATCCCTTGTTGGGATCTTACCACAAAAAATGACAAAACACAGAAATTTGCAGCAATATACTAAATCTGATTTTTGCAGATTTTATACAGAAAAGTACAGCTAGGGCAGCGAATAGAAAAATGTGAATAACTCTTAAAATACCCATCCAAAATACTTGAAATTTTAAGTGGAACAAGATAATAATATGTAGAACACAAGGGAAATATTTTTGAAATTTTTTCAGATAACAGAATGCTGCCAGAAATTTACAGCGTGCCTAGAATAGCCGGAAAACTTCGAAAATTAATATCTTTTCGAATACAAATGCAATAAAGATGAAACCTTGGAAATAATATATATAAAAAATAGTAGATAACTCTCCAACCTTCAGATCTGAAAAAGGACTACTGGAAACCCTAGAAATTAGGGCTGCAAATTCCCAAACAAGTCGCCCCCTTTGGAAAACAGCCAAAACCCTTGTGAAACCCTCTGTAGATGATGATGAATCCTTCTTCTATGGCTGCCGTAGGTCTGATCCGAAAACCGGCTGAAAATCTCCACAAAAACTCTCAAAACCCTTCAAACCCTAATTCTGAAAATCCTACAAATACCTCTGTAAAACAGCCCTGAAATCCACTCCAAATGACAAGCTAGGGTAGATCTTTCACTACCGAAGAATGCCCTGCTAGCTAGGGTTGGATCTTTCACCACCGAAGCTAGGGTTCCCGTGGGATCTTACTCCACAAGCTAAAAGTTGCAAACAGCAGTTGCACCATGAAAAAGAAAATATGAGTGTATGTATGAATGATCATCCTTTCACCCCTCACCTCCTTTTATAACCTTTTCATGCCAAAGAAACCCTAAAACCAATCAAGGCGCACTTTCCCAAAAAGAGGGCCTTATTAAAAATAACTTGAAGTTGCTTTTCCCTTCCTAGGCGCCTAGGCCCATAAAGTAACCTCAATGAAGAAATATAACATTTAATGTCATGCATGTCCTCTCAAGTCACCAAAAAGGTACTTTAAGTGGCCCCAATGATGAAACATAACATCTAGTCCCTTTTTAAAAGTGCTTTATGACCCAGTCAATAAAATAATAATAACAACTGGACTAGATGCCCATCCCTAATAGCAAAATAGTGTCCGTAACCCCTTGGGCATGACTAGGGTTAGGGCACGCATTGGCCCTTAGGCCATGGGAGAGAGAAAAGGGACATTGCATTTTCACGCAACTTTAAAAGCAGAAGTCATGCAAGTCACACTTTTTGGGAAGAAACTTTCTTCCATTCAAGTCGTATTTTTTGGAAGGAGGGTTTTTAAATGCCAATGAGAATTTTGGTGGTGGAAGGAAGGTGTGAATTTGGAGCCTTCCTGGAAGGTTGTTTTTTCCCATCATTAAAGATAAATCACTTAAGTGCCAATGTGAATTTTGGTGGTGGAAGGAAGGTGGGAATTTGGAGCCTTCCTAGAAAGTTTTTTTTTCCCATTATGAAAAATAAATCACTTAAAGTACACATGGGAATTTTGGGGCTACCATGAAGGGTAAGAATTCCCATCAAAGAAGTTTTATTCACCCATGCAAGTCGCACTTTTTGGAAGGAGAGTTTTTAACTGCCAATGGGAATTTTGGTGGTGGAAGGAAGATGGGAATTTAGAGCCTTTTTGGAAGGATGTTTTTTCCCATCATTAAAGTTAAATCACTTAAGTGCTGATGGGAATTTTGGAGATGCCTGGAAGGGTAAAAATTTTCACTTCCTTGCTTCTTATTTTTAACATGACTTCTAGCCAAAAAGTGCAACCCATTCTAGCATAGCTAAATGCTTAAAAGCTGACTTTTTTTTTAATTGCCGGGAAGCATCCAGTTTTGGCGCCTAGGGTTGGAAAGGCTTCCTTTTTATTGAGTACACATGGGAATTAAATAATGTTTGTAGCTTGTTTGGCATGCAAGCAAAGTCTAAAAAATAGAGGGTAACATGGTTTATAATCAGATTTTGGTGAAGGAATTAAGCATTCATGCCATGGATTCCATGTTTGTCTAAATTATTTGTAGGAATACTTCATTGGTGCTCATATTGGTGAAAAGAAGGAAAATTCAATGTCAGATACATTGAATATATCTTTAGAATCAGAAGGAGAAATTATAGGTTCTGTACAAATAGATCCGACTCTCATATTTGCAAGGTCTTTTGGCAGAAATAAAAAAAAGATCTCAGACAAAGGTTGATTCAGGCATGCTGAAGGGTGATGAGTTTTGTCTGAATTATTTACGGCAAACATTGCACTGGTGCATGTACTGGAGAAGAATAGTAAAAGCTTCAAGGATAAGAGGGAAGACAGGTCAGAGGTAGCACCTGCAAGTAAATCTCAGTCAGCTGCTTCTAGATCCAGTTTGGTGAGAATCAAAGGAAAGGATTCAACAACATATGGGAGAAAAAAGCATCTCAGATTCAAGGTAGAGATATCATTCATTTCTAAAATGAATGAAGCAGAAGTGCAATACAGGTTGGATCAACATGTAGAGTATGGAAGAAGAACATGAATGGGAGCATTGCATCTTTCTTCTACTTTCTTCTCCCCTTTCTTCTTCTTTCTCTTATTTTCTCTGACAAAGCAATTGAGCAATCAATTAAAATTGTAAAACTTAGGTAATTGGCTATAAAAGTCGTTACTTCAAGTTATTGGAAGAAGTCAATTACTTGGAAATAGGTGGCAAACATGCAAAATAGAAGGTTCTATTTTCAGTTATAAATCATGCATGTCATGCAAAGAGAAATTCTAGGAAGAATATTGCCATCTGCTTCCCCTTTTCATAGCTTCCACATGTGGCAATTCATTGAAAGCTTCCTATTTGTAATTGCCCTATATACACTATAAATAGAGGAAGAACCTACGGGTTAGAGGATAATTTGTAATCAGCATTATTGAGTTCTAGAATTTGTGCTGAAACACTTGAAATCTTTTCTGAAAGCTAAGGAATTAAACAGAGGTGCATTTCCGGAGAACTTTGTGTCAACGGTGCATTTGCTTCTTACTTCTGTGTAGATCTTTAGATAAACTTCGCATTGTCTAAGATTTATATTAGAAACTTATTAATTTGGTTCAGATTGTATGTATAGAAAACATATATTTAAACTAAATAACACCGAATACAAATATAATTCACAATAGAATTCATTCGGGATAATGTATTCATCTAGAGATAGCTTCTTATACAAATGTTTGATCCTATAATCTAGGAGTCAAGTCTTATCACGTAGTCTTCCTCATATCTCTCTCTCATCTCTAGAATCACTCTAACAAGCCTTTATTCTCTCACACACCAAAATAGCTATGCGAGTTGTTCTCACAACTCACCCAAATACTAACTATATTATTAATATGAGTTTATATAAACTCATTATCAATAATATTACAATATATTAATAATTTTACACAATATATTTGTAACAAAACTTTCTTTTCCTTTAATTCTGTATTGTGAGATCTATTTGTTTTATCTACGTGTATGAGACCAACTTTGTAAACTATTGGTTGGATTACGCATCTTCTTTTCCTTCTTCCCGTATTCAATTACTCCCCCTTCTACAAATATTTCTTTACATTTGCTTACTTGCTACAGAATTGCTTAGCTATGGTTCATGAGCTTCTTAGTGAAAGTAAAACCCACAGATAGTTATTAGAATACATAATTGACAAATATCTTACATGGGAGCCTCACTGGTAAATGAGGGAGATTTATCTCATGACTCCTAGGTTTTAGCTATGCATAAAATCTAGCCAACATTCCTTCACCATTGTGGGTTGCTCCATGGTTGCTAGACATAATGTTTCCTTGTAGGAGCTTTTCCAAGTCTTTTATGGAACCAGTCAATGCTTCACACATTTCCCTTTGAGATTCTCTCACAGACTGTTGTAGCTCTCTCTGACTTCGTGTGATCACTTTATGCATGTAGCTAAGCTCGTCCTTAGGAGGAGCTCTCTGATCATGCTCTTCCATTATAACCTTCTTTGGAGTATTCCTTCTCTTATAGACTATAAGAATTTTCCCTGGTTGCATTCAGATTTTATTTCTCCTTCATGGGTTGGGAGAATACACTACTTTGATACCACTGTAATGTCCCCAATTGGACAATTTTTACCCTCACACGGATTATCCACAAAACCCAACCAAAAACGCAAGTTATAAAAACTATATAAAAAAATTCTAATGCGAATCTAAATTTATACTAGGAAATGTGACTTGGGTTGAGAATGGAACTTATCCAAAACTGAAGTAAAATCAAGATATTGCTACCAAAAACAGACCAAGTGATTTTATTATTGCAAAAACACAAGAAAAATACTAGATTGGACCTCAAATGAAGGCGGAATTATTTATTAAAAATTTGTAGTTTGCTCTTTTAGACACACAATTGGAAACACCAATTCCTTGGGCCAAAAATCACACAAAATGGCTGATTGAATGACTAAAAATCAGAAGTAGAAACAGAAATACAGATCTTCTTCAAAACAACTCTAAAACACCACAAATCAACTTCCTATATGGTGAGAGATCCACTCCTAGCTAGCAGAGCACTCTTCTGTGGTGAAAGATCCTCCCTAGTTTGTTAATTTGAAGCTTCATTCAAATCAGATTTTCAGATTAAGGTTATAAGAGAATTTCAAGGCTTTGCTCAGTGCCGAAGAGAGATTATTTGGTCCATACTTCAGCAATCTACAAATTAGAGTATTTCCAACGTTTGAGGCAAGCTTGGTGAATTCCTAGGAGGAGTTTTATTTAGTTTGGGCTTTATTTATTTTAAGATCTACTTACTTAAGGTTTTGCATTGGTGTTTTTTAGGGTTTCTAGCTAGAGTTTTTCATTTTTTAGGTTGGATCTGGTTTGTTATGATTTAAATATATTGTTGTCCGAATTTTAGCATTTATAAAGATCATTTCAGCTCCTTGTCAATTTTTGGAATTTTTAGGTAGTTTTAGTAGTTAAAAAAATAAAATAAAATCATATTCGAGATATAAAAATTATTTCTCTCTTGTTTACTATTCTACATATTTTTCTAAGTTATTTGAAGCTTTTGGGTAGTGTTATAAATTATTATTATGGAAAAGACAAATTTTTCTTTGTTTCTGCATATTGTTGTCCTAAAAATAAGAAAAATTAGAATTTTCAGTTCGTTGTTGTTTTTATATATTTTGTGAATTTCAAGTGATATCCCACAAGGGATATTTCAGAGAGGGAAAGGGAAAAGTTGAATGTAAGTCAAAGCAATTTGTGACGTCCTATAGCGGATAAACTGGAGTACCTAGTTGAAGCCTTGTGAAATAAATACAAACTGCTCAATTATTTGAACCCTTGTCACTTCACAACATTGGATCATTGACTAAGCTTCTCAAGATATTTTTAAAAATTAGCATTCGGCCGCCTAATCCATCTTGTGTCTCTTCGACACGCACCTCGAAGCTTAGATGATATTTTGATGTACCTTGACTAATAATGTTGATAATTAGAGTTGGTATGTTTTAGTACTTGCTGCAAGTAAAAGTGACTCTAATTAACAATTAATTATAAGATAAGATCATTGTGTTGGCTTGAACTGATTATGGTGGGAAAGCTTTCAATTGGGTGTTTGCTTCATGAAAACAATCATTTTATCGCAAAAGATATCCCTTTTGAGAAGTTTGTAGTTGGCTAATTGTGTGCTTCTTGGTTTCCATTTTCTATAGATTAGACGATGGGAAGGGCTTGATTAAGCTTTCATCTAATGGCAAGAGGTATCTTTCTTGCACAGTGTTAGCTAACATCTTATTATAAAACAATGCCTTGTGTTGGATTAATATTGATCAAACAATAGAAGGGTCTCTTGATTATTCTAATAGTTCAACTCATAATTGACATGCAACTGACTATTTTGTTCTTGTAGTGGGCTCGATCCTATGCCTTTGAGCTCAATGATCAAGGTCTACATTAGGAGGAACACATTAATCCTATGACACGGGTTGTCTTGTCGATGATGATGTCAGCTAACTTTATTACATGAGAAAGAAAAGTAATTTTGTGAGGTATTACATGGCATTCAACAAAACAATGACATATGAGACATTGTTTAGTATGAGAAATATTCATAAGAAGAGCTCGAGCAAAAACGTGAAGAAGATCAAAAAGAATTTTTTGAAGAAAAACATGACCCTGAACCTTCTGAATGACGAAATGAACAAGTCAAAGAATCAAAAGAAGAGAAACATAAGACTAGGTCTACAAATATTTAGACTTTCCTACATCTTAATTACCATGACAAGAAACAATAATGAAGGGAGGGTGTGGTGCATCCATAGAGTGACAACTATTACTTTACTCAAAATCAAAGAAACTACTATTTTGAAGGTACACAACTTCAAAATAACAAAATCTATGAAGACAAAATAGCACAACGAGAGCATGCCACTATTAAAGACCACCATCAAAATGACATCAATTTTATGGATGATCGAGCTTGGATCCAAGTTTGTGAAGATTTGAGGAAGTCTTACTATCTAGTTTCTTGCCACGCTTTGGGAGGAAAACATGATAAGGGAGTTCAAATGTTATATAATAAGGGGTGGGAATGTTTTGCACCTAGGCCCATGACATTATGATGTTTATGGGGTCATGGAGTAGTTGACTCGTGGTACACAACCGTTGGCTACTTGTATTGGGTTTAAAGGGTAGATTGTGCGTAAATTTATATTGAGATGTGGCAGTAAAATGTGTGGTGTGGATTAAGGGTTTAACCTTGTGTAGAGAAGTTCATTTCTTCGGGAGGATTGCATAGTGTAACCCTCCCTCGAGAATATTTTGTTTTGCATTATATTGAATATTAAAGAGAATTAATATACATTTCTTGTGTCATGCCTTTTTACTACATATATGTGTGTTTAGCGCATAGGGTGGAAGGATCTTTACATAATATTGGACATGAACTTGAAATTAAAAATCTAATCAAAACTTATAGAGGTTTTAGATTAAATATTTTTACATTGAGTAATACAATTGGATGGAAATGCAGTTTGGATAAAATATATGTAAAATTTTAATTTAGGATTTGCAGTTATTCCTTGTTGGATATACATGAAGAGATAATCCTTGAGTTTTTCAATCAATCAAAACTATCAATCAATCATGTGATAAATATTGGAAATATAATACCATCCTAATGTTGAATTAACTATTTGTTGCCGTGCCAAAGTTTAAAAGTTACATACATTTAAGTTGGAGGCGATTGACAATAGAAACCTTTATTTGTTGTTTAGTATGTGTTTAACTAGTTACATAATGTGAAGTTGGATTATATATAGATTTTAATACTTGGTAAATTAATATTAATAGAGAAAATGAGGTTACTAACAATACGAAGCTAAAGACTTCTACATCCAATTGCGTTAGAAAGATGCTGAAAGAGAAAATGAATGAAGTTAACAAAGCTAAGGAATTCCACATGAAAATGTGTTAAATGGTGAAATATCTTTGATGAATGTAATACCTCACAAACTTTCCTCGAATCTAAGTTGTTCTTGACGTGGTACTCGACAAACACTACATATATAAAATACACAATAAGAGGATGATATATTTATTTCAATAAAGGCCTATTGTAAATATATGTTATGTTGCATGTGGCTCAACATGCTATAATTAAAACAACATTGCAATGATATCAATTGGTTAAAATACATGAGCATGATAATATAGATATTTGAATTGGGAAAACTTTTGATACTTGGAAATATGCTTCATCAAATTAGACGCCACGACCAGGTATGCCATAATAGCTATATAAGGGGCATGGTGCCTAACTTAACAAATCATCACGTACTAATACTTTTAGTTTAAAAAGTGCTTAAAATGATTAGTTACATAGGAGACATCAATACACATGGACATGGTTGAATGCACTATAACAATACCATTATTTATACTTTGAAAACAATATTAAACCTTTTTCATGAGTTTATAAATGAACATATTGATCCATAATCCTAACGACATATGCGAGATAAAGAGCTTAATGTTAAAATGATCCATTATATTTGTGTTAGTTGATAAATGATATCACTGCAAAATCAAATAACCAAGATTGAGGGAATAAAGAGTCACACCAAATTCACCATCTCCAATATTATTGTTAGTGAAAATGAACTATCCACCATGTAGTTGGTTCCTTCGCTTCTTTATCATTGAGCCACATATGCATTGCTATTTTAAAAAATGAAATAAAAAAGATAGGATTAAATTTTTTAACAAAGAACATAGTTACTTATACATTTAAGTAAAAATAATCATTGTGCCATCCATGAGATACAAAATTAAACACCAATACGTATTCCTTTTTTTATACATGGACATCTCCAATACACTTACCCCTTCAACTAATATTTCCAACATATTGGAGTTGCATGGTGGTGGTGAGTCTATGCTTCCATATGCTAGTGGTTGGAGGGTTTCGTAGCAAGAGAAGTTCCCTTGCGTTGCTTTAGCCATTTCCATGTCCATGCAGGATCCAACTGAGGAGGCTAATAAATAAAAACTAATGACGCATGGGACATAGTACTTGATACAATACATTCACCTTTTGGTGGTTGTTAGGGTTGGGTTGACAAGTTGGATGATCCTCTACATCTGGCCATTGCATTGTTTGCCCCCATGACTTGGTTTTTATGACTCGGCGTCTTTTCGCTGGGCTTTTTACTATGTTCGATATTTCTATATTTACAGTTTTGATTGAAAGTTTATTGGATTAACCTTATTTAATTTTTCCTTGAGTTAAATATGTAGATTTGTTTCAACCTTTGTGGTTTATTCAATACATACTTTTTGAAGGGAGATACCTTCCACTCACTTTTTTGTACAAATAATCTTGTAATATTTGTATTATTAATAGAAATGTGTTTTTCAATAAAAAAGAAACAAGTTTGTTTAAAATGGTTCACATCATTGTGTGAAAAATTTATTGTTGTAGAAGTAATTCCAAGAGGCATATATGACTATGAGAGTTCTAGTTTAGAAGCAATTGAACATGATTTCTTGGAGGATTATGAAACCATAGAGGAGATAGGATATCCATATTGGAGTTGCAATATATAGTCTTGTAGTCTTCAATATATTCCCACATGCGAAAAAAAATCTCCCAACTTCATAAAGAACTAAATGTACCTACAGTCTTCAATACATTCCCACATGTGAAATAAAAGTCTCTCAACTTTATGTAGAACTAAACATACCTCCAAAACAATCAATTATGAAAATTTTATTGTTGTAGAAATAATTCTAAGAGGCATATTTGACTATGAGAGATCTAGTTTAGAAGCAACTGAACATGATTTTTTGGAGGACTATGAAACCATTGAGGAGATAGGATATCTATCTTGGAGTCTCACAGTCTTCAATATATTCCCACATGTGAAATAAACATCTCCCAACTTCATAAAGAACTAAATGTACCTACAATCTTCAATACATTCGCACATGTGAAATGAAAATATCTCAACTTCATAAAAATATTTTCAGCAAGAATATAGTAGAAAAAACAGGGGAGCTAATTATCAAGCTCACCAACAGATGATTTGAATGTCAGAAAGATCTTTAGCAAGATATGTTGTCCCATACACTATCTTTGGTAGCCTCGCGGACGTCAAAATTTCTTCATCTTCTTCTAAAGAAATAAATGTACCTATTGTATTCAATACATTCCCGCATGTGAAATAAAAATCTCTCAACTTCATGAAGAATTAAACATACATGCAAAACGATCAATTAAAATGATAAATATAAACTCTTTGAAATATTAGATATTTCATGTAACATACTATGTTTAAAATATTCTCAAAGTAATAAGTGCAATCAATAATCTCAACCAAGATTTATAAGCCTAAAAACTCAACATATGTATCACCCACAAAGAGAAATAACCCATACAGTATTGATGTGGGCTATAAAGGAAAAACCCAAACTCAAAACTCTGGTATGCTCAAGTTTAACCACCATAAAAGCTGGCTGGATCTATAGATAAAGACACCTAAAATTCAATCAAAGCATTTCATTTTCACAAACCTCCTCAAGATGGAAGAATAAGAGGCGGCCAAACAGGTATATAAAAAAACACATGAATCCCCCTCGAGGTCAGCAAGCAACCGGTTTGATTTTTATTACTAATTTTTAACATTATATAGAGGGGTTTTGTATTGAAGCATAGCAGAAGTGGAGGGAAGGAAAGAAGCAGAGGAAGCGAACAACGCAAAAAGCCTAAGGAAGACTGAAACAGGAGCAGGCTAAGGAGTGGGGGGATATTGTTGATTCAATCAAATATCAATATGGAATCTGCTGAAGAAAATGGTAATGAAATTTCTGTCTCCAATTCTTATCCTGCTCCAATTTCATCTCCATCGCCATCTCCATCTGCAGTCGTATCAATGACTGGAACACCCATGAAGTTTGTGCACATACTCAGGTTTTATAAGGACACCACTTCTACTTCTGAGGACTCCAGAGCCAGCAATTCCAATGTTAGTGATAATACCAAAGTGGGTTCAGGGAAGGGCAAGGCCAGGAAGCTTCCGGAAACCAGTAAGAGTAAGGAACTCTCGTTTTCTGATTGTAATAAAATTGAAAAACCTTTGTTGGTTTATAGTAGGACAAGGAAAAAGGGTGCGACAAAATCTAATACCCACATGGGTAATGGCATTGGTTCTCCCAAACAATCTAACACCGACATGGATAATGAAACCGGTACTCCCAGAAGACCTAATACCCAGATGGATAATGGCATTGGCTCTCCCACAGAAGCATGTTTTTATGTGGATAATGACATTGCTTCCATTCCTCGTGTTTCCTACATGGAGAGACAAATAAAAATAACTAAATTGAAGCAGGACCATGACACACCTGATAACGATAGCAATACACATTTAGGGGAGGTTAGGAGGGCTGATGATGAGCTGCGAAGCAGGGATGTGATGGAGAATAAGAATTCCATGGACATTGTTGATATAGATAATCATCAGGTCGTAGTACATTGTGAGGGGGTTGATGACAGAGCTGGACTGGATGGTGTTGAGAGTGTGTATCATGGTGGGATTGGGAAATTAAAGAAAGTCCATGTCCATACCCTTTTGGGGAAGAGGTTCAGGTCCAATGGGGAAATTGTTCTGGCGGGCAGTGACAATGACAGAGGTGGCAATGGTAGTGGACATATGAAGAGGAAGAAGCTTCAGAAGAGAACATTTGAAGGAATTGATTTGTTTCCTGATAAAAGAAGGAAGCTTGAAGATGGAACGTGGTTGAGGGAAAACAAGGCTCGAACGCAGCGAGCTGCCAAGATTGCACTGAACCGGAATTTGCAGTCTGTAAAGCCAAGTCAGAGATTGCCTGCTTCGGTTCTCAAATCAGGGACTCCAGGGAATAAGAAGATTACTGCTTCAAACAAGAGGAAGTGGATTGAGTAAGTATATGGCATTTGGTTACAAACAAAGTGAGATGTTCTAATGATTATTATGCTATTTTCTTGAATGCACTGAGCCCATCACCAGGGCACTAAAGGGCCTTACATGTATGGTCATCCCAGAGAAAAATCAAAGAAGTGTTAAAGACTCGGCTAAAGAGTCTCAGACTGTACCATCCTCCAAGAGCAAAATATCGGAACTGTTAAGAGCAGCATTACTATCAGTTGGTTAATGACAATCCATGAGTTATACATCCTGATTGCAAACAAATTAAATCAAAATTTTGAATTTAAGTTATTCATCATCACACGAGACTATATTAGAATGCTCCATATGCCTAATGGTTAGTAGGTTTATGAGTGTCATGATGTAAATTGGCACGGAGGCATTTTGTGTGTCCAATGGCAAAGCCAGTCTGTAGTAGGGTATAAACAACTCCAGTATCAGTAGGGTATAAATGACTCCAGTATCAGTCACCTAGGGAGTTCGGCTAATAAGTTTTTCTTGTTTCTCAAAATTTAAAATTTTGGATCAATGGAATGGAGTGGATGATTAGAGAATTTGATATATTCAAACTTTAATGGGGAGGGCGATCCTCCATTTATACGGAAACAGTACTTGAATTTTTTTTGTCTTGATTTGATTAGAAATGGGAAAGTAATGGATTTGTTACTGTATTGGCGTTCATGTTAGAGATGGATGATCAGGAGAACTTAATGATTTTATGTTGTTATAGAACAAGTGTATGTGGTTATATCATGGATTTATATTCAATTCTCATTTTCTATCAACAAATAAAGCTATTTTTAACATTGTGCATTCTGCGTTCTCCAGGGTCAGTATTTTTGAAGCTGATCCAATGACATTACTTGAACACAAATGCAAGGTAATTGAGTGCATAATTTGCATCTGTATGTTACAATCCAACATAATGTGAGTGTGTTGTGTATTCTTCTGCAATTGTGTTATAGGTTTAAAACTTGACATTTCTCTTATTTACCATTAATTTTAATCAAACCTATATCATTTTGAGGATTCAAATTATGCGGACATAGTTCAAATGAATTTGAGCTAACTGACTGGTTTAAGGTGACAGGTTTATTGGCCTTTGGACAAGGAGTGGTATCCTGGAGTTATTGATCGGTATGATGCAGAAAACAAGAAGCATCATGTATGTTGTATTATTCTGAATAACAATAATTTCTGCCAAATTGTTTGTCTTCTGTGCTTTGGTTTATGTGTTTATTTCGTATATTAGGTTTGAATTCATCTCCATGTGTTATTTTTTTGCTCTCAGTGCTTTCATGCTTTGTATTTGTAATAAGGTTTCGCTAATTGGCCCTTGCTACACAGAGTTTTCCTTTTTTGTCAAAAAATAAGTCCTTACCTTTTATGCACGTTTCTATTCTTCATGGAAAATGGTGTTCCATATGAAATGCCTAGCAAGTGTATTTATAGAAATTTTATTTAGATGTTGACAATTTTTATACAAATCACATCATACAGGTCAATTATATTGACGGACAGGAGGAATGGCTCTTCTTGACAGAGGAGAAGTTGAAGCTTTTTCTTTCAGGCAAGGAAATGTGCAAATTGCATTTGAAGGGCAAAGAACAGATGCTAATTAATGAAATGATGAACAATGTCAATTATGATGAGATGGCTGCTTTAGCTGCAACATTGGACGATTATCAAGGGGAACCTGGTCATGGGGATCTGATATGGGCAAAAATTACTGGTGTGTGTTTCGATTCTTTCATCATACTTTCATGTAGGGATACTGAATTTAAAGTCCAAATTGTATTTTCCTTGCCCTCGGTTTTATGCAGGGCGATTGGGACAAAAAACCCCATTGTCTCTATCATATGTCTTAAATTATTGGGATGGAATGCCTTGAATGGATTCTTGATGTTGTATTAACAAGAGGCTATTATACAGTTGCCCATAAGAGTATTGTGGTGCCTCCATAGGCTCGATATATGTTGCATAAGAGTTGAATCTGCAGGCTAGTTGCTTATATCTCACAAGGGTTGAGTTTAACCTGTTATTGAATTGCTCCACTACATAAACCATATCTTGGACTAAAGCAACTAATAAGAATAATGAAAGCAACTTGTAGGGCATTCACTCACACTCAGCATATGAAGACTCAGTTCTTGAAACAATAATGTAGATTAAGTGTTTCGTAATTCTAAATCATGGCCTATGTGCTGCTTCTTATCGTTCTCTAACAAATCACTGTTTCATCTTGCCGGTTATGAGGAGGAGCTACCTATGCTGCAGAACAACAATTCATTTTGTAGTGTTTTGCCCTTTCAGCACATTCTTCTGACATAGATACCCGTGTCAATGTCAGAATTCTTTAATAATATATATCATGTAAAGTAGAAATTTAAATTAGAGGTTTTCTTCAAATATTTGAGCTGCAAAAGTTCACCTGGACAGTGTACAAGACCAGATATCTGAAAGAAGTAAATAGAAAACTTGTACCACTATTCATCCAGCAGATTATGGTCAAATACTTGTGTTTTAACATTGATCTCCCCCGTGGAACAAAAATAAAAGAATGAAAAGTGGATCCACCGCAATTGTCGGTTGATATCACCTGGAATATGCTTTCAATAGGATTTATTATTTAGGGCTATCTTAGTGATTAGGTCTTCCTGATGAATGGTAAATTGTAGGAATTGAACCTGTTAACACTTCTAGTCTAATTTTTTTTGAAATCTGTATTAGATATCTCTGTAAATTTCTTTTCTCGATCATGTTGAGTTCATATTCAATTAGATGCATGCATGCTTTGGGTATTTATTTTCAAACATGCATGGACAGTGGACACACACCATACCTCGTGAAGTCCGAGAAGTTCATGGAAACTGTAGCTTTCCTTTCAGAAACTGTCATACCATATATAGACTAAAGTTTTGGAAAATCAGTCCATAGCACCGTAATTTATAAGACATTTGGATCATGCTAGAAATATCTTATTTCCTCGGTACTTATGTGACAATCTGACAGGTATTCACAGCTATCATATGTGTATCATCTTGTAGTTAAATTATATGTCCATTGCATCTGTACCTGTATCAATATTCATTCATCTTTAACTTTTCTTGGTTCTATTGACATGATTGTGACTAATAATGATTGCAGGCTTCTTTAGATTCTTATTTTTATGGGGTTTTTACAAGCTTCTTTTTCTGTCCAGTAATTATATCATTTTTTTTTGGCAAGATGGAAGAAAGTTTAGAGCTTCATGAATATCATGATGGTGGAGGGCTTGTTATCAGGATTGATATATGGGACAAATGCTTTTGAACTACAAGAGCATGCCATATCTGATATTCCTTAGAATGGTTTGAATCTAAATACAAGACTTTAAATTTAGAGAGAGAGGGTAGAAATGACACACGTATCTAAAGCTTCTAATCACTGCTTATGGTCATACTATTCAAAGGCTATTTCCTGGTAAAACATAACTTTAATATAAAGGATATTGCATGGAAAATATAATTTAAATATAAAATCTATTTCCTGGAAAATTTTAATTTGAATATATAATGTCGATATCTACATGAAAATTGCCCTAGTAATTTTATCTGTTAGAGTTGGGGTAATTTAATGCCCTTTTGTAATATGCTTATCAGAACATTTCATACACGAAAATATAATTTAATGTACTTACCCTCATTTGTTAACTGTCAGTTATATGACTGTAACTCTTCTTATGACTTTCAGGACATCCCATGTGGCCTGCTTTTGTCATGGATGAACCACATGCAAATGCTTGTGATGGGTTAGAACCAGCCACAAGAGAGGGTTCTATTCCATTGCAATTTTTTGGAAGCTACGACTTTGCAAGGTTTGTAAACTTTGACGAGTACATTTTGTGATTACAGTGATTTAAACCAATTCAAAATATCTGGCTTTAACCTCGGATATATGATTTTATCATTGATGTTGAGTTACTCATATGGTTTGGGTCCCTTCATTGGCTTATATATATTTGATTTTTTTCTTCTGTTTATTTATTCTGATTATCACTTTTCTATTCTGCTTGTTACATGCCAATATCATTAGTTCCAAGATAATGGTATGTCATGTTGTCATTATATACATTTGTCTATATCATTGGAGCTGAACTTCAACTTTAAGTTTTTGTGATTATGACACATTTCATGATAAAATATTGATATTGTTATAGCTTGTTTGCCCTACCAGGATCAGTTCGAAGCATATAATGTCATTTTCCAAAGGTTTTCAATGCAAATTCCAATACAAGTGCAGACGATTCGCCTTTTTTCAAGGATTGGAAGAAGCATGGAGGTGTGTGAACATATTGCTGTTAATTCAAATGTTCATATAAGATGTATCTTGCCATTCTTTTTTCTAGACAAACTAGATAGTAAATGCTTGCTATTGAGATCTCTTCTGTACTTTTTAGTGTTAATTTTAATTTGTCATGTTTTATCTTCTTGATTCTTCCAATTTCCGTCTTTTAATTTTTCCAGGAGTCTCAACTCTTGAATATGGATCCATTCTTTCTCACATATTGTGTGTCAAGTTTTGTATATTCATGTACTCTTTTGTCTGTCAATAGCATGGAGTGGAGCAATGCCCTGGCATATTAGGTCCAAGTATTTTGGTTCTCGAAGCAGGTCTCCTATAGTATGTCAAGTCCTTTTTTTTCATAGTCACTAGTCCGGTGTATGTGAATTGCAGGTGGATTGGAATAATTTTGATCTAATTATCTTGTGGTTTCTGCCACAGTTTGGAACTTATAAATATCCAATGCTTTGTCTGTTTGCATGTGCATGTGTATGCTAACTTTTAATTAGTTGATATTTGAGATTGAATTATAAAATCTCTGTATGATCCTGTATCTACATATTCTACCTGGTCCTTAGTTTTACATATATTGCCAAAAAATTCTATTTCCTAGTGGATTTGATCACAATAGTCATGCCATGCACACGCTGTTAGTTGAGAGTTATTGGGGCATTATCCATTTTTCAAAATTTATTGTGCCATTTGAATACTTTATTTATTGAATATATTTAATAAAGATTCTGATGGTTACTTTGAATTGACACAATATGCCTTCTTGCATTTACCAATATCATCAGGTATCTTAAGGAGCTAAAGCTTCCAGAAGCAATGACAAAATTACAAAATCATGTTGTAAGTGCTGGCTGTGAGATAGAAAACGAGAAAAAGTCCGAACAGAGTGATGGTGATGAAGATTATATGGGGGATGAAAGGAGTGAAAAAATAAAGAAAAGCGTCGAGTGCCTGTTCTCTTGCCCTATTGTTATTGGCGGTCTTCGTGTTTTAAGTTTAGGTGAAGTTTATAATGTTATTTAATTGAGAAGGAAGTTTTTTCATGTAAATCTGTTATAATGAATGACATTTTTGTGAGTTGGAAGTACTTCAGTATGCCATCATTCAAACAGAGATGATCACAATTGTATTATTAAAGCTTTGATACTCCTCTTTGATTTCTGTTGAAAGCGGTATTCATGTATTGGCATGGTCAGAGTCTGTCTGTGTCATTATACAAACATAGCCTCTTTTCTGGAGTTTGCGACAACTTTATACTTGTCTACTCCTCAATATACATCAAATTGGCAAATTCCTTCTCCAATGTAGAAAGTATTGGCCACAAAACACTGCAAAGGTCTAACTACTTTAGTTTGTTTTCATCCTAAACAAGGCTCCTTGATGAAATTCAATTGAAAAGAGTTCCGTGCACTGTTTCCTTCATCCTGCACTTTCCAATTGTGCTTTAAGGCTCTCTGCATGCTTATGAAAGTTTATGTGGCTCCTACCCGTCCAAATTGAACTAATTGCCATTCTACAAAGGTAACCCAGTTCTCGTTGAATCAGCCCCTGCTCAACATCATGGATCTACTTCTTCGCGACTGCTTCCTGTGCCACGGGACAAGCTCACATTACTAGTTTCTTTTGCTGTCACGGGAGTTTCTTTGGCCTTGGATGTTAGGAGAGATTATGGGGGGGTGCTTTCCTTCCTCCTAAGATTACCCAACATGGCTCCCTCAGGCCTAGACACTTCCTGATGGGCATTATCAGATCCTGCATTGGCCCTTTCACAGTGATAGATCATGACACAAATGATTCCTCTGTCCCGGGGGTGGTCAGAGATTTTTGACAAGTGTCGGGGCAACCACCCACTTTTTTCGAATTACATCAGCCCATGATCTTTGGGGGTTCTTGCTCCCCCCACATGGCTATTTTTATTAGTATCCTAACCATGTGGGTTGTGGGTTATACTGCATTTGGTATACCCCTTATTTATTTTCAGTGCTTCTGTTGTTCTTTTATCTAGTTAGTGTTGATGTTAGGGTCCTTTCACCCTAGCACTTTCTATTGTAATTGGATGCATTCTCGAGTCCCTTAGACCTACTTTTTTGTCATTCGTGGACATTAATACAATTTCAATTTCTACAAGTGATTTCCTTTATCTAGTTAGTGTTGGTGTTAGGGTCCGTGCACCTTAGCACTTTCTATTGTAATTGGATGCATTCTTGAGTCCCTTCAACCTACTGTTTTGTCATTCGTGGACATTAATACAATTTCTATTTCTACAAGTGATCTTCTTGTTACACATATTTAACCAACTGTTTACCAAATTACCTGCAATGAGACATTCCAAATGACCATTCCTCAGGTATATGTGTCTGGTGTGGGGGGAATTGTCACCACCCCATCCAATAAAAGAAAATTAGTCTTCAAATGTCCCCCGAAAAGAGTACTGCTCTTGGGCTTACAAGATGACTTTCACAGAGTGCTCAACTGCTATCCGTATAATAGAATTAACCAAAGAAGACCATCAAAACTTATCATGGGAACTAATAATACAAGTTGCCACTGTAAATATCAGTAGGTAAAGCACCATGACATGTTTTTGGAAGGTTGCCCTTTGTTATTTTTACAACAGTCGATACGGAAGCTTCACATGTCTCTATGCAGCCATAGAAGAACTTTGTAATCACAAAGATTCTGGGTCATTATTGACATCAACAAACTTTGTGAACATGTGGAGATGCGTATTATTTTTTTAAATTCAGTTTGCTTGTTATTTTTGTTAATGCTCAAAGGGAAAGATACTAGACACATTAAGTATAGCCAGTACTTTGTGACTGCTTTTTGTGTAGCAGTTTGTGATAAACTAGCCTCGTCCTGGTCAGACAGGCATAGTTAGGTGGAGATTATGGAGGTTATAATGTTGTCATGGTAATCTTTCTTCCTTTTTTAAAGTTACAAAAATATGGAACATAACATGTTAGAGAACTTGCCTCAGTGGTTATTTGCTTGTTTAATTTGTGTTTTCTCAGTAAGGTAGATTTACATTTCAGTGAATATAACCAATAAGAAAATTTTGAAGCGATTATATTTGAAATGGGTCGGAGGAAGCTTACAAGCTCTAGATGAGAAAATATAATTTTAGTCCAGTCTTGGTAGCCTATAATATTTAAATTTTACACTTAAGTGTAATATTTAAGCATTGAATATCTGTATCTTCTGCAGGAAAAATTGTAAAAGATTCCGAACATTTTCATGATGAGCATCATATATGGACCGAGGGATACACTGTTATACGAAAATTTACCTCGATAAAAGGTGCACAAATTTCTGAGATTTTGGCTTTGGTCATCTCATAGATGACTTGATTTCAAATGACAGTCGTCTGACTTGCGCATTGCAGGTCCACGTAGGTATGCTGAATACAAGATGGAAGTGTTGAGAAATTCTTTTGTGAGGAATATGCCACTTTTTCGTATCACGTTGGAAGATGGAGCGAAGGTGAATTATAGTCATTGTTCTTATGGTTTTCTTTTCTTGGCTTTGATTGGAACTTTTGTTTAATTAGCTAATGATCTGATAATGAGGAGAGTTTACTAAGCTATGGTATGTGTGGATCTCAGAGCATTCTACTGTGTATGTTACTTTAAATTTGGCTGTGAATTTTCTGTGTTCTACTTGTTCTTTTGTTTTTAGGAATGTGTGCTGCTGTATTTTCATTTTTTGGTATAGGCTTAAATAAGACTTAGTGCTGTTTGCAGCAAGCTTCGAGAAAAGTGATTATCATAGTCTCTGAGCATACCCTTTCGAGGAAGCATATTGGCACCTATTCATCCTATGTTGAAAAAAAGGGTGTACAGTATCTTTCCTCTCGTAAGAGGGCACCAAAAAAAGGGCTGCTATCGTTTTTGAATGATTGACTCTTTTCTCTTCCTCCTTCCTACTTGCCCGGGTCAGGTAACTTAGATTTGAAAAAGGATACAGCTATTGGGTTGATGCCGGTGTACAGATTTGACTGCATTGCCTATCTAAGGATACCTTAAGGCTGTCTGACCTGGCACTTTAGGGCTCAGAAATATGCTGAATGCTCAAGCTGTAAGATTGACATACTCAAATCATTAATAGTTACATGTTAAATTTAGTCAATTCCCTCATAATTTAGTCAAATTTTGAGGCTTTTATGAAATTGGTTTGAAAAATGGGCGTCAACTAACACGAACAGTCTTAGGTTCGAGTTGTGCTTGGGAATGTTTCTAAGGGCAATCCAATAATGAGTCAGATTGAAGCTCATGTGATATTGCTAATTGTGATGCATTTTGGTATGACCATACTTCTCTTGGTTAGGTAGTCTTTAAAAATTATAATATAGCTGTTTTTTTTTTTCATATCTCCGCACAGCTATCAGAAGATCTAGTATGCAAGATTCAGTGATATAAAACTTCTTGGCCTTCCTAGGTTCCCCAAGCCATATTCTCTGAGAAAAAAGACAATTGGAGGAGCTTTTGAAATAATACCTTGGACATGTGATGGATAAGTTGTGTGATCCTATGTTCATTGATTTAGACCAGCATTGCATTACTTTCATTTAATTCCTCCATCTAACACTGCACCTTTTTTTTAAGGGCATGTAATAGGATTAATTGATACAATTTTCGACCTCCTTGGATCTGTCATGCAATGCAGAATTCATGCATGCAGTTGAAAGGCTCAATCTTTTTTTGTTATACAAGATCACCTGATAACAAATGATAGAAAAAGTGCAGTTAATCCTCGTGATTAAATCTACCGCGTGTGGCTAATATGTGCATAAGGCATGCAAGTAAAAATACAGAAGCACTGCAAATCACACTGTCTAGTGGCTAAAAGTTAATGGCAATGGTAGTAAACTGTGAGTGTGCTAGAACTAATGACTATAAGAGTCAAATATCCACTAGGTAATATCATGTTCATTCCCCATGATTGGAAATTCACACACAACAATGAAAAGCCTATATCCGTCGTAAGGAATCATCTTAAACTAGGATTGTGAGAGGATTTCACTTTTTGATCTCGAGAAGTTTTTCATCAATATGTAATGTCCCCAATGGACATTATTTTACCCCTAAATGGATTTTAGGTAATCCCAACTTTAAATATGCAAAATACAGACAAATTGCAGCCAAACAGAAATCTGATTTTTGCAGAAAATTAAATCTAGGGCAGCGAAAAGAAAATAATGGATAACTTCAAAAATACTTGCTCAAATCTCTTGAAATTTTAAATGTAGCTTGCTAATACAATAACTAATATTATAGAACTGTTTTTGGAATTTTTCGAATAACAGAATGCTGCCAGAAATTTACAGTGTGTCCTAAACTGCTGAAAACTTCTAAAATTAATATATTTTGCTAGAGAAGTCCATATGAGTTGAAACTTTGGATCTTGGGCCACAAAAATATGAAGAATAATATCCCAAAAATAGTTTTCGCACAGCAAACACGAAACCCTAATTTTGCCCTAAAAAGTAGGTCGCCCAGCACATTTAGGGCATTAATTTAGCCCCAAAATTGACAAGCTAGGGTAGATCTCGCACTACCGAAGAATGCCCTGCTAGCTAGGGATGGATCTTTCACCACCGAAGCTAGGGTTCCCATGGGATCTTACTTCACAAGCTGGATATTTGCAAACAACAGTTGCACATGAAAGAATATACATAAGCTATGAGCTTAAGACACAAATTAGAAAATATCAAATGGTATGGAATATCTTCCTCTCAAGTTGACTTCTCTTTATAAAGGAAGAAGAGACCCAAAACAACCTCTACAATATCCAATTAGTTCCCAAGGATTTTCCCTATGCAAGCATTTAATATTTTCCCATATTAAATGCTTTTTCCAACAACTTTTTCTCTCCTAATGCAAGTCGCATTTTTCTAGGGGAAATACATAGTAAAATGGGCATTTATCTTTTCTATGTTCCCATTCCCCCTTTTAAGGCAAGTCGCCTTTTCACCTAGGATGGATAACAATTTATATTTGGGACTTTTCCATCCTTGATTTAATAATTATTAAGTCATATAAATTATTATAAGTGCTCTATATATATTTTTCTTTTATTAATGGCACTTTATAATAATTAAATATAACTTAAGCCACCCTTATATTTTTCCTTTGGCCATCGGGTTGACAAAATAGGCCAAAGGTCTTCAAATATCCACTAGGTAATATCATGTTCATTCCCCATGATTGGAAATTTACACACAACAATGAAAAGCCTATATCCGTCGTAAGGAATCATCTTAAACTAGGATTGTGAGAGGATTTCACTTTGTGATCTTGAGAAGTTTTTCATCAATAACTCTGGAACCAATAGCTTTTTTAGCAACCAAAGTCAACGCAAAAGTTGTGGATGGTTGCTGTGAGTTGTGCTGGAAAATAGTTTTGTAGTAATTGATTTGTAGGTATGTGGAAGTGCCTCTTAGATAGGTGCACAAAGGTTTGGCCAGTAACATGGGTTACAAAAGAATCTAGTTACGCTGAGAGGTATAACTATGTTGATTAGAAGATAGTTTCATAGTAATTGATTTGTAGGTATGTGGAAGTGCATCTTAGATAGGTGCACAAAGCTTTGGCCAGTAACATGGGTTACAACAGAATCTAGTCACACCGAGAGGCATAACTATGTTGATAGACAAGAGGGGGTAGGAGGAGTGAGTGTAATAGTGTGAGTTGTTGATAAAACTGTCTGACGTTAAATTTAAACTCCATTTGCCTGTTATAGGGAAGTTTCAATCTTAAATTTGACGTCCATTGACAGTATTAGGGAAGTTTCAACCTTAAATTTGACTTCCATTCGACCATCACAGGGAAGTTTGGACATTAAAATTAATGTCTGTTTGACTGTCATAAAGAAGTTTTTCTTCTTGCTTGGAGAAGAGATTGAAAAAATTGTGATACCTTGGGCATATGGTGGAAGTTTCAATCTTAAATTTGACGTCCATTGACAGTATTAGGGAAGTTTCAACCTTAAATTTGACATCCATTCGACCATCACAGGGAAGTTTGGACATTAAAATTAATGTCTGTTTGACTGTCATAAAGAAGTTTTTCTTCTTGCTTGGAGAAGAGATTGAAAAAATTGTGATACCTTGGGCATATGGTGGAGAGCTTGGGGCCTGACGCTGTGATGCAGCTAGATTGAATTAATCTGTCCCCAGTCAGCAGGATTTTCACGGAAAAGGGAATGGAGTCATTGGTCAGTGTGTTATGTGACAAATCCAAGATAGGCACCTCGAGATTGATTTTCTCTCTATGCTTTTTACTTTTAGATAAATAAATGTAAGATGTCTGTACTAAAAACTCTTTTCCGTGTTTTATAGTTTGAGAGGACTTTTTAGCTCACTTCAGAAGTAAAAAGATAGGAAATATATCCAACGCACTGTATCCCATTCTTTATTTTTCACAACATTACTCAGATGGCATCACCATGAACTGAGAGGTAGCTTAAAATTTGTAACTAGGAATGTTTAATCCTCATAAGAAAGCAGGCAGAAACCTTGCAACATAGATGACTGAATGCTCCAAGACTTCAATCACGCATCCAATGCCATGTTGATTATGAAGCTATTCTTGATGATTAATGTTTTGTATAAGGTTTTTTTTGATGAATGTAGATAAAATGTATCCAAGGAGTACACTGGGCTTGGGCATTTATGAAAAATTCAAACTGTTTGGTTTGAGCTTGGATTTTATTTATGAATGTGGAGGTCCTGAAAATAGTGTTGAGGCATATAAAGAACAGAAGTTTCATTAACATCTAAAATTTACCAAAAAGTGATCAAATCATCAACAGGCTTTCTAAATATATCAATTAACATGTTATGTGACTAAGTGTTAGGTGAGAATTTGTTATACCAAAGCTTTGTATTAAGGATTCTCGAAGCATTGACATTGGAGGTTTTATTACAGGGTTGGGCCCTTACGTAATTGAACGAGCTGACTGACTTGCACAACGATCTAGATTAAGATTATTATGCAAGACATATGATTGGCTAAAATGTGATGAAAATGACCATTAAACATCATACCTTCTTTGTCATGCCTTCATTTATATTAAAGCTCTTGTGTTCCATAAATGCTGCAAAGAATAAAATATAAATCTATTTATATATACATAATAGCCTTTTAGAAAATCACACTCCCCACATATGCTCCCCAATTAATAAGCCCCTACTGGCGTGTGTCAAATAAGCTGGATGCTATTCCATACACTAGGTAAGTACAGATTTGAAAAGAAGAAAACAAAATTCCTAACGGAAGAAATAATAATCTCTCCCATTGTTCAATGTAATTATTTTAGACCCTTTTGGAAAATTCTTCTTGGATGTTGCTGGGCAGTTTACTAAGGCCGAAGAAATAACCGTGGTTCAGGGAACTAGCCTTGAGAAGTAAAACGTGGGTGAGAAGCCCTAAAAACAAGTCTCTGATACCAACTGATTTGTGATTATGAGTGAGGGGAGAAGATAATTCTTTCTAAATGTCTGAAAGAGAATGGAGGACTCGAAGAATATTACAGAACAGGGAAATAAATCTTTCTACTGAGAATTCATTGCATTGACCTGGGAGGCCTTAAAAGTTTATTACAAAGTTGGCCTCTTACATAACTGAATGAATTGTCTGACTTAATAATGGCATATGCTAATACTTCTAACAGTGATCATTATTATAACTACGAGCTATTTTCAAGATAATTCTTTTGTGTCAAAGGGAATGCAGGACTCATACAATATCACAAACAAAAGGAACTTTATATAGATGATTCTGGAATGAGTCACAACACTAACTAGGAGGCGCTATGGTAGAGATGGCCCCTTACATGACTGAATGAATTCACTGAGTTACATAAAACCTTATTAAATATTACTAACATTGACCATTGTTGTCAGAAGGGACATGCCATACCTACTGGGCATGTATTAAGACACAAACAATTTGTAGGGAAACTGTCCGCCAAGTGCTGTTCAATAACTATGCTGCTATGTTCAGTGAGCAGCTCCTTCCCAACAACGTTATTGTTGTCCTTTTTATGCAAGGCACATAACATATGTTACATAAAACCTTATTAAATATTACTAACATTGACCATTGTTGTCAGAAGGGACATGCCATACCTACTGGGCATGTATTAAGATACAAACAATTTGTAGGGAAACTGTCCGCCAAGTGCTGGTCAATAACAATGCTGCTATGTTCAGCGAGCAGCTCCTTCCCAACAACCTTATTGTTGTCCTTATTATGCAAGGCACATGACATATGTTAAAACAAATCTTAAACATCATTGTCCTTATCAGAACGGTACATAAATAAAAATATTCCTTAGCTAGATGGATATTTGCAAACAAGATTCAATTTAATTAGTAGCAGCAGTTTGGTACACCTATGATATTTTGTATGGATACTCATACAATAGAGTTTAAAAGATGTAGGATATGGATACGACTAAGATGGGACATACACATATACATGCTTGCAAAAAATACAGAAATCATAGACATTAAAAATACCATTTATAAATTTGGGCATATAAGAGGAAACATTGAACAGAGAATTTTAACCGAAATTATTAAAAAGTGAAGAGAGAACTGTTAAGGCATGTAGCTGTGCCTGTGATTTGCACGTGTAAAAATACCAAAAACATAGAAATTCAAAGTCATAAATTTGCAAATATAACTGAATAGTGAAAAGAGAATTATAGAGGCATATCTTCTGTGGGGCATGATATAGCCCAGGTCAGTCCCTAGATATAATGCCTAGCCTATATCACAAGGTAGGCTGAACTTTATCGAAAAAGAGAGAGTATTTCCACAGTCCATATGACTCTATTCTCATCTTGATGATGGATCATGGAGTGTGATCCAAACCGTTGATTTAGAAATAGCTCACACGTTTTTATCCAGAAGCATTTACTATTCTTTACTGAAAAAGTTCAAACTTTGCTGAACTTTATCCTCATTGAACACAACTGGAACTTTTACTGTTAATTTTACACAGGAATATTTTGACATGCTTTTGCATTATTTTATAAATATGCATGTTCATATACATGTACTGACTGAAAGGAGACAACAGAAAGCTCTCCCCACTCTGCATATTCATGCATTTTGTTTAGAAGATAAAAATGCTAAAAAAATCTTTTGTTCGAACTTCAAGACGTTTTTGTTCGAACTTTATCCATTGATGAGCTTAAACCGAACTTCATCCTCATTGAACATGAACTCAAACTTGAACCTTGCGATTTGCACCTAGTTATGAGCTGTGTATTTGGGCCACATAACACCCAGGTCTGACCTGGATATGTGGATATAATGTATAAGGCCTTGGGTGAGCAGCTGTGAGCAGCTGTCAATGTGTGGCTCCTATTGTCTATGTTATTAAGTGCTATAGAAACCCCCAACGGATGCTTTGCAGTAAGGATTGTTTGTACCTTGGAGACCCCAAGCAGTTTTAGTAATTTACTGTGGAAATTGGGTCAGTGTATCTGGTAACTTAGGATTGGTGTTCTCAGATGAACAACTGTCAATCAGCATTTAACATTATCTACAAGGTATCAAGGAGTGAACAGTTGTAAATTCTTGCCTCCCATCAACTGTGCTTATAAAGTACTATAGAAACCTTCTAAGAAAGCTTTGCAGTAAGGATGGTCCATAACACGGAGATACCAAGCAATTGTTTGTGTGGCAATTGCGTAACTCCCAGTGGAGTAGATGCATCTCTACTATCATCTAAGATTTAGTCCCTTTAAAAAGAGCTAAAGAAGTGATAAATATTATTTTGCGTTCCCTTCATTTATAAGTGTACCATGTAATGAAAATTCGGACGGATGCAAGGAGTAAACATGCAACAATTTGAAGATGTGTAGGAACTAATGTATTACTTCATCCTCAATGAGAGGATTGCTTCAAGGTTTCCATTCTCTCTAAGTGGCAAAGAGGAAGGAATGTCTTTCACTCTTAAAGACAGTGTCAACTATGCGAGATATTTTCCAAACTCTGTAGAAGAATGGGGTGTGCATATTTTTTCTGAAAATGCAAGGGAGGATGTAACATTTACAGTATGCAACTGTTTGGGGGAGGCCCTTTGTTGGGGGACTGCCTCCCCCTTGGCCTCTTCTGGAATAGAGACTTCACGATTCATAACTCTAGACTATGCAAGTGATCCCCTGATCTTTCTTCACTATTGATGGTTCCCCTGATCTCTAAGGAGGTCGACATATTTGATTGATGTTAGGGCCTTTAGGGAATTAATGCCCCTTAACCGACGAAAGGAGGTTGGTTGAAGAAACTCTCTCATCGTTCATCCAATTCTGTATCACTGAATATCAGCTCCATAAGAACTGTCATATAATAGCGTAAAAAGGTACACTCTGGATTTGATATCTCGGAAGTTGACAGTGTGATGCAGTCGTGGTAGGGGGTCCAGTGAAGAACTGCCTTAGACCATGCAACCTAAGAACTCACACACAATAATGGGCATATAGAACAACCCATGCACAACATGAAAATGAAACATTTCACTTTTATTGCTTTCCAAGAGGGAATTGCAAACTACATGCACACACATTACACCACTACAGTCTGTGTATGGACTTCCACTACTCACAGCATTACTCTAGTCCCAAAATGGATGCGCTTCACAGACTAAACTCTACATTCTAGACTTGTAGGATTCTACAAATCTGTGTGTGATCCCGAATAAGCTCTCTGGTTTAGCTACAGTCTTTGATTTTCTTCAATCTTTAATCTTCATGAACTCACTGAACTAACTAATCCGAGCCTTACCCAAACCCCTGATAAACAGCCCTTGATAAAGGCACATGCAAAACAGTTATGGAAGCTGAAACGGTTTTTCTTCCCTTAGATAACTGCCATCATTGCGACTCATCAGCTTTCAGAAGTTACTCAAATTCCACTGTCAGGGATTTTACAAATCTGACATGCATTGACATTTGGAACCATTAGGTGAATTCTGGTCTGAAACAACATGTGACAACTGACAAGTGTTGTGTTTCACCTTGCAGAATGCGCAGACACAAATGCGCTGCACAGAGGAGTCTGAAACCAATAACTACACGTCTACGGTTCGTAGACGGTGGACGGTGCACAGAATATCACATAACAATTACTGCTTTGTGCGGCCTAAAAATTGCACACATCTTTAAAACATGTTTTGTATAAGTCGCAAAGCTCTACCCAGACCTTTACGCAAGGCTTTTGTGCAAGACTTAAACACACTACTATGTCGAGTGGGCAAAACTTTCTCAGAACACTTGTGCAGGGCTTTCAAGCTGCATGAAAACATAAGTCTTAATTCCTGCTAACAATACGGCTGCACGTTTAGGAAGGGTTGTGCAGAACTAATTCATACTTTGCTTATTTTTGGTTGATGCAAGATTTCTTGTGGATCTGGATGCTCTTGCATTATACAATTTGTTAAAATATAGCACTTTATATAGCATGTAAGACAGTTATGTAGTTGTTCGGTTGATAACTGTTCAACCAATCCGTAACCACCTCTTCACATATAAATAAACCTCTGCCTGTGTCATTTGAACAGTCCAGTTTGCCTTCTGTATTCTTTCTTCTCTTTGCATATGCTAACATTGGTATCAGAGCAATTTGCCCGAGGAAGGCCTTGAAGGGTACGGGAAATTGACACAGAATTCAAGGAAGCCCTAACAGGGCACGGATTGGAGGGAGGTTAGGGCATTTGAGGGAAAGAAAATTGATTTTCGAGTCGCTGCTTCGACAGCAAAGACTTTTATTGCTGTTCGCTGTTGTTATCGTGTTTGTTTAGAAGAACTTGTGGGTAGTTCGAAGGCAACCAGTCGAGACTGTCTTTTTGGAGGGCAAAAGACACGTGAACCAATCCACAATCGAGGGCATAAAGTCGTTTCAAGCAGAGTAAAGAAACAGTTCGTGGCAGATACAGCCGTAGAAGAAATCGAGGGCAAAAATCCAAGTGTAAAGACAAAAATGTGGCTGCTCAGGAGGGCAAAAACCCAGTCATTTGAAAGCAAAATGTGACTGCGTAAATCGTGGGAAGAAAAAGCACGAAAAACAGTCCTGTCTGTGCAAAGCCCATCCGCAAATCCAAAATCTGAAGTCGTGTGGAAGAAAAAGCACGAGTCGTGGGCAGAACAGTCCCAAATACCCCTGGAGAAGTTCGTGACAGCAAAGTCGTGAGGGCAAGATATAATATTATTTGGGCAGAATAATATTGAGTCGTGAAGAGCAGATTAATATTCACTTTTTCCAACAAAGGTATTCACCTTGCTTTTCAATAATCAATTTGGGAGGAATAAGTAATAATATTTTAATACAAGCAAATATAGTTGGGTGATTTGCATAATTTAATATTACTTGTTGGAATAAGTAATATGTGGGATAATATATTACTTTATTTGTGTGGCAAACTTTTTTTTTATTATTTCCGTTACTTTGGAATAATAAAATGGCAAATATTTCAAACTTGACTTTGCCGGAGACACAAAAATTAACGGGCACTAATTTCAATGTTTGAAGTCATAAGATTTTAACGGTTGCGGAGTTCCGTGATTGCGATAAAATAATCAGGGGTGATGAAAGTCGACCAACGACGAACTTCGAGGATTATGACAAACGTCATAAGGAAGCGTTATTACTTCTAAAGTTATCGGTGTTGGATGATTTGATACCGGAAGTGCGGAATGCTACTGTGGCAATCATGTTGTAGGCCAGTTTGAAGGATAAATATCAGAAGTCAGAAAAGAGTCGGGTTTTATACCTAAAAAATATGCTCTTTTTTGTAAAATTACAAGAAGGTGGATCGCTGCCTGAGCACCTACCTCGGATGAAAGGCCTCAGAGACCAGTTATCTTCCATCAACAAAAAGGTGGACGACGATGATATGGTGGCTCTGGTTTTGAACAACTTACCTTCTTCGTATGAGTCATTTGTGGAGGCACTCCATTTAATGGCTGAAAGTCAAACACTCATGTTTGACAAGGTGAGTTCCTACCTATTGCAAAAGGAGCGGAGACAACTACAGGCCGAATCTAATTGTGACCATTTAGAGAGTGCTCTTGTCACTCAGTCAAAGGGAAAGTGGAAACGTCAATCTGGTGAGTCTTCCACTCGGTATCAAGTCACATGTTATTACTCTCACAAGGTTGGGCACCTAAAGAAGGATTGCCGAAAGCGGAAGTATGATCTTTCGCAGCAGAACAAAAAGCCATGTAATGAGGAACATGTGGCAGCAGTTGCAGAAGAACGGGATTCAGATGACGGACATGCTTTTTACTGTCTTACCCCATCATGCTCGAATGACAGTGGTACCAGTTGTTGGGTCATTGACTCTGGTGCGTCTGCACACTTTTCATATCGTAGAGACTGGTATGTTTCATTTATTGCAAATATTTGTTTTGAATTAGTAGTGCTAGCTGATGGAGAATCACTTGCAGTAGAAGGGATAGGAGATATATGCATTGTATTGAATAATGCTCATAAATTGTTGGTACGGAATGTTAGATATGTACCCTCTTTACAAAAGAATCTTCTATCTATTTGTCAATTGATTGAAAATCCCAATATTTCTGTGGATTTCTGTGGAAAGAAGTGTGTTGTCTCTAATGTCAAACAGAGACGGATAATTGCCCTTGGTATTGGGGAAGGTGGTCAGTATCAGCTTGTTAATCCGACTGCGATCAACACGAATGTAGGTGTGGAGGACAGCTCCACCATTCAGGATGTGTAGGAGGCTGCAATGCCTTGGGAGGAAGTCATTCCTCACAAATCTGTTGACTTGAATACAGTCAACCTACATGCACCTATTGTGGAGGGAGTATCCACTATACTAGGTGTACGGGAGGCGAACATGCTTTGGGAGGATGGATTTCCTCATTCTGAAGAACATTTTGTTGTGGACGGAGACTCCACTATTCCAAATGCACTGACGGTGCATGGTGAGATGGCATGCCCAACCACTCACTCAGAGGTCATTGCTCAAAGGACAATAGAGTATGAACAGTTTGCTCATTGTGTTGTGAAGGATCTTTCCCAACAGAGGGGGATAGATGAGCAAATAGATGAGGAGTTGATTCTCACTCCTACCACTGCTGAGACGGAGATGGTTATTTCTCCTACTATTGCGGAGTTGGTTCTAACTCCTACTGCACAGATGGTCACATTTCTCTTCTTGAAAAAGTTGGATGAGCACTACATGGTGGTGGAAGGACGTGATCAAGGTGACTTCGATTGCAGGATAACTGAGTTTCTGTACAGACTCCAACAGGCTACACAAGCTTGGAACAAAGTTTTCAATCCACTTCTCTGAGGTTTTGATTTTAGCACTATGGAGATGGGGCTGACACTCTCAACCATTGGTGATTCATCACTGGTCAATGAATCACGTAACAGAGAACCAATGGACCACTTGTCATATCCTTTGTTCATGGGACCAGTCTGCTGATTTTAAATTACAACTTATGGCACAGTCTGTAGATGTAATGACTAAACTGTAAACACACGAGCTTTAGGAAATTTGTAAAATTTTGGGACAAACTTTGTCTTGTTTCCGGTTTAGTCATTAAGAGGGGGTGTTAAAATATAGCACTTTATATAGCATGTAAGACAGTTATGTAGTTATTCGGTTGGTAACTGTTCAACCAATCCGTAACCACTTCTTCACATATAAATAAACCTCTGCCTGTGTCATTTGAACAGTGCAGTTTGCCTTCTGTATTCTTTCTTCTCTTAGCATATGCTAACACAATTCAGATGCTCTTGCATGATACAATGTTGGTAAGAGTTTTGTGGTAAAACCATCGTTCTGACTTGAAGAGTGAGGCCGCGACATGCTTTCGAGTTCCACCATGTCAGGTACCTGTGAAGATTTTCAATTACATCTTCTCCCTTTCCAGCCACCTGCTTAATCATAGACCATCCTTCTCTGCCCAGGTCTGCTTACCTCTCTCTTTTCCTTGCCCATGGCTTGGGCTAGTCTGTCCATCTCCTCCAATATGCTCTCTTTCTTTGTTTCCATCTTGTGGGTTTCTGCCCATCTCTATCTGTACACCTCCACCGAAAGCCATTGTGGCATTTATCGTCACTTGCCGAACTTGTAGTTGGACTTCCAAACCACTCTCGCAGCATTTCTCTCTACTGTCAACTCCACTCCCTAGGTACCAAGCTCATTACGGATTTGCTTCATTGCGCTCTCAAGGATAGCCTCTGTGTCTTCTCTTCTCTTCATGATTCTCTCCTTAGCTGCTGGCTGGTTGCTGCCTCTTATCCTCATCTTTTGACTCCTAAGAATCTCTCCTTCCACTTCTATGTGGGTTGCCCCCACCTCCGCAACTCCTTGCCTTATATCTTGCACATCCTTCACCTTCATCTATATGTCCTCTATAGGACATTTGTTTGTTTCTGCAATAGCCTCGCTTCCCAATGCTGCCTTTAGTTGCTTAAAAAGCCACTCTTCCTGTGTACACTCGCAGCCCCCTTTCATGATTCTGCTGGCTGTTCTGTTCTACTTCGCCATTCAGCTGTTCTGTTCTGATCTGTTGCTTTGCTGTGCTGTTCTGTTCTGATTACACCTATCACACCTGCACTTACTGATCAGACGTAGAACCTTCACTGCAGGGTTTGATATTAATTTTAATCAGTAGAGAAGCAACTTTATGTGAAAAGTATAAATAAGAGTTGTATCAGAGGCCTGAGATTAAACAATTAATCTCAAAGGCACAATAGAATGAGAACCATAAAACAAGTTCTATTGTCTGAAAATTCTGTAAAGTATTTAGAAATTAGAATAGAATAAGGTACTAATTGATATGAAACTGGAGCTGTAGGAATGGCCGCACCATGTGATTGTAGAGAAAATGTGTTATGTGTCATTGAGGAATGTATGTGAAGATAATCACAGTTCTTAAAGGCATAGTTACCAGGTCCGGAAATTTGGATCCGTTAAGGAGGGCAAAAAAATCCCAAAATCTGGAATTCTTGAATAAGTTCGGAAAAATCTGGTCCAAAATATACATGAGTTGAATTTTACAAATATGAAAATTTGACAAACACAATGAAAAACTTTAATAATGTAATGTAAGATGTTATATTTTTAATATATAAGGTTGATAGTTGATTGTTTTTTCCAGAAAACTACGGAAAATTGTAAAAATAATATATAGTTTTTTTTTCTAAATTATGGTCGACCCGGACCGAATTTATCCAGGTCGGCCGAAAAATTCGGATCCGGTCAGATTTTGTGTAGATCCTGCCAGATTTGGTAACTATGCTTAAAGGATGTAGAGAAATTCCTATATGGATATGAGGCTGCAAATTCCAAGCTGCATATGATATGCCTTCTTCGTGTTTGCTCTCTATGTGCTTCTCATGGATGAATTTGTATATATGAAGTTTCGGGTGAGGAGGAAGATGAGAACTGCCGGGGAAGGTAAAACGATTCACCTTTGTCTGCTACAGGTTCTGAGTGCTACCATCAGACCTTGACATTACACACAGGGTTGATACTTGGGGTGCTCCATAACCGGGGTTGTGTGTCATCGACTCTAGAGTTACTCTGGGACCAAAGAATAGGCTTGTGTATAGCTTTTTCAACTTGGATGATACATTGGATGTTGACACTGACCACAGGATTTGAGCTATCACTTGGATCAGACCTCCCTTCTTATAACGCACTAGTCCTGTCTCCTCTACAGGCTGCCCATCTATCAAAACCTCTTCCCCTTCATCAAATATGCGACCTTGAATGATCACCATCTCATCTGCTTCTACTGCTACTTCTCCGAGGGATTTCTTGCTAAAGAATCCATCATTTTTCCTTATTATCCAAATCCTCTTCCAATCAACCTTACTCAACAAAGTTTGTGCTTTGTCAACTACAACTTCACTCTCTACACATCCTCAAGATGGAGAATGAATTCATATCCTTCTCCACCCTCTGCTCGCACGGAGAAGGTTTTCTTATTTTTGTTGATCTCCTTCAATCTCTTTTGTGAGAATCTTCTCTTCCACTTACTTTGCCCAAATTTTGTCAAGCCTCAGCTCCTTAAAGCCTTTCACATGCACAACTTTACCTTACAAGGGTGTCTTTTGTTTCTTGTAATGGAACTCCTATGCATTCTTGTTATCTCCAGCAATGCATGTTGGCATAAAAATTAGAGTAGGAATCTGTGTCTATGCTCATTTTACTTGCAGTATGCGAATGTATAGACTTGGGCTTGGACACCAAATGTTGGCATGAACCATATGCTGTTAGATTATTAAGTTCATTTGTTCAAATAGAGTTGATGTGCACAAAGGTGGATACAATGGATTTCACATTAACACTTTGACAATAACAATAAAAAAATTGAAGTTGGTCTACAGATCCACATACAGAGCACCACATACTGCAAGTAAAATGAACATAGACACAGAGATTCCTACTCTTAACTCTTCTTTATTTTTTATATATATTCCAATAAATAGTACATTGTTTAGATTACAATTGCCAATACATAAACATATTCTGCCTCTCTCTTCTGTTCTACTCCATCTTATTCTTTCACATGCATACCTCTACTCCATTCTATGTATGTTGCCAGGAAACAGAAACGGGTATGAGTTCGAAACGCGGAAACGCCGATTTTCAAAAAACCTTGGGTATGAAACGTTATGGGAAATATCCGTACAATATATTATTAAAAATTTAAAAATATAAATATATATATTCATATATATGCATGGTACTCATTTTCAAAATTTTAGTCCATGGACCATAAGAGATTACCCACTCAAAATATTTTGAATTCATTGAAGTTCTAAAGATTCATCATTCAACATGGTTACAATTTCAATGTTTCATATATACATGATTTTAATCTAGATTCTAGAATATATCATCTAGATTTTCTTCATAATCATTTGTCATGCATCCATGTTTCAAAAATTATTGTTGTAACCTGCTTCATTGTATTCATTTGATTGAGGATTCCAATGGAAAATTCTATTCTAAGGAGCAGTAATACACTGAGTCAAAACCTGCTTTCTAGCCATGACATTTCTTGGTTTCTGCTAGATTCTTCCTACTTTCTTTGGATTACTATTTTGACCCAAACTATCTTTAGGCTTGTTTAATGTGCCTCCTTGTTAGTATAGTTTTAATGTTATAAGACTTCCCAGCTGAGCACACCGTAACTTATTATTGAGTTTGGAAAATTCTCTGAGCAGAAATATAGGCTATATTTGAAAAGATTAAGTGGAGTAACACAACAACAAACTGCAATAAACTCTTTCTTATAATATATAATCCGTGAAACGTCTCGGAAACGCCGGAAACTTCCTGGAAATGTTTCCGGAAACATTGTGGACATTTCCGGAAATGCCCCATGCGTTTTTTGTGACGTTTCCAAGACGTTTCGCACCCATTTCCGTACTGGAAACATTTCAGGGTGGATACGGGGGGGTGGGGGGCGTTTCCTGGCAACATAGCATTTTATAGTCACATTTACATTTTATTCTACTCCATCACCCATTCTATGCATGCGCTCACACCTATTACAACCTTATCCTCTTTGTATTTTTACATTTTATGTGTCTATTATACATGTCTATTGTGCAAGTAGAGTCTTCATCCCGACCTGTGGAGCACGGTTTCTTTTTTATGTGGGTCTCTCCAACCCACAATTTATTGTGTCTTTGATGCAAGGCCCAAAATATGTGTAACCTGATAAACCTGACGAAGAACCTTGCCAACTACGTGCTCATCTTCATCTACAACCATTAAAATGTTAGATTGTAGAATAATCATGGGATTTGACATCTCCCATATACCTTACCTCAGCCACGCCATCCTCTCCTTACAACACTACCGCTGCAATCTCCGCTCCTACATTCTTCTTCACGAAGAATTCATCCTTCATAGGCTGCGCATAGCCTACTTTGTTTTCAAAGGGCTGCACACAGAAACCTCACCCTCTTATTGTCTCTTGTGGCAATCCACTTATCTTCACTATCCATGACATCATCTGGAAAGACTTCTTGTGTTTTCTCCTCTCTTGCTTTTCTTCAAAATAGACTTGAGTTGCTCACATGGCAACTTCACTCTCTCATTGCCTTTTGAAGCAATCTTTTTCTCCTCACTCTCTAGCCTTAATACTTGAGGCTTCAACCACTCTTCTTGCATACATGGATGCACTCCACAGTTCATCAACTTGGAAACCAAATGTTCCCATCTCCTTGCCTTTCCTTTTCCTTTTTCTTGTCTCCTCTCTTGGAGATCTCTCCAACGCATGGCTACAACTCCACACAATCTTGTGCTTGCAAACTCTACCCTCTTGGGGTCTTCAATACTTGGTGAAAATCTTCAGTAAGTAACACTCCAATTCCATCATCCATCTTGTTAGGTCTTCCGGGCTTTCTCTATCTGATAACTAAGGGATATTACCACTAGGCTCACCTTCTTCTTTCACCATTTCTGTTCTCTTTCCACTACTTGCTGGTCTTCTTTTCATGGCATCCAGTTTGGACACCATTTCTTCCAAAATCTTCTTCATTGCTAAACAGCAAATAGGTCATGTTGACTTCATAGCCACCTTTCGTATAAAATCTCGACCACTTTGTTCTCTACTGATTGACACATGATGGAGAACAAATTCCCTCAAGGAAATTCCCCCTAGATGTGAAACAGACTGCATCAGGCTCGGGTTCTGCCTTTTGACCTTTTCCTATAATAAGTGGCTGTTTACAGCTCCTCTGCCTCACACAATCTCCATGATATTCAATTTATCTTGAATTCTTCTCAACATATTTGCCAAGTCTGCAAATCCAGGTGCGCTACCTCCTTTGTATGCCATTTATGCAACTCGATGCTCTCTATCCATATTATCAAGATGGAGAACACATAATTTCTCCCTTGTCCTCTTCCCATTGTCTCATAGTGGAAGACACTTAGCCGCGACACCTTCTACCCTCAATCTGCATTATAAGATGCTTCATTACTTTCTACCGACACTCATAAATGTGGGAAAAATAATATGCACTCACTTGTAGGACACAACCTACTCGATGATACCACAAATGATGCAAAAAACCCTATGGTTAGGGGGAGTCTAGTGAAGGACTGCCTTAAATTGTGCACTCGAAGATCTCACTCACAATAATGGACATACACAACAACTCATGTGCAGCTTGAAAACATCAGATTTCACTTATATTGCTTTCAATGAAGGATTTACAAACTACACACACACATTACACTACTAGGGTCTGCTTATGGACTTCTACCACTTGCAGCCTAGACAGTCTGGATACGGGTACGGGTACGGTATGCTGATAAGGCAAATTTTTAAAAATCTTGGGTATAGTACGCTTTTGGGTACGTTTTATACTTATAAATAATATATATATATATATATATATATACATGTATATAAATTATAAATTTAAAGAAGCATTTGCATAGTTATTGAAATTTAATTCTCATACATTGCATACTTATTGACATTTATTATTTCTCTATCACAGTTATTTATCTTAGTGACTGTGATAAGATTCAAAGAGTTTTGATTGTTCATGGTGACCTTCCTTAATCCACTCAGCACGAAAAAATTGTCTGACATATTTCCCGAAACATCATAACTAAGCAACATTTGAAAAATACGGATCCAAGCTAGCAAGTGGGACGATTAGTCCGAGCACGGGAGAATACTCGCCGAGTTTTGGAAAGCTATCCAGTATTTTTAATTACTAATCTGTCTACAGGCAATCAAAGCTCATGATTCTTTCAGAAGATTGCAAGAAGTTGCTTGGTCCAAAAAGGTGCAAAAATGGATTTTATGAAAATAAGAAAAATATTGCCATCAATGCATAGAGCTCGAGAAAATATGCACTTTTAGAGAAAACGACACCTGAAACGGAGCCACAGAATGAAAGTTATGGCACATGCAAGTTTTTGCTGCTACATCTTCCTGGACCCTTTCCAAAAATGGCAAATTTTATTCTATGCTTGTGTTTTTTTCACCAAAAATCCAAAAAAGGAAAGAAATGCTGTCTTTGGCAAGTTTTTTTTGGATGGGTACAGCTGGAAACGTACCCACAGGGACAGGGTACGATCAACTGTACCCGGACCGTACCATGTCCCTGTGGGTATGTTTCCAGCCGTACCCACTGCGTACTGTACCCCGTACCAGTACCTGGTACATTTCCAGGCTGGTACGGGACCCTCTAGGGCGTTTCCAGGCTGTCTAGCTTGCAGCATTACAAAAATCCCAAAATGGATGTGCTTCATAGCCTACTCTCTACTTTCTAGACTTGCAGGATTCTACAAACCTCTGTGTGAACCTGAACATGTTCTTTGATTTGGCTACAATCTCCACAGACTTGCTAACTTGAAGTCTTTGCTTTTCTTCAATTTTTAATCTTCATGAACTCAACCAATCAATCTGAGCCTTAGCCAACCCCAGAACAATCACCCTTGATCCATATATAAAGGCACATTAAAAACTGTTAAGCATGTTGAAACGGTTTATCTTCCCTTAGATAACTGCCAACATTGTGACTCTTCAGCTTCCAGCAGTTGCACAGACCCCACTATTAGGAACATTACAAATCCAACTTGCATTGACACCTGGCACTGTTAGGTGAATGCTGATGTGAATTGACATGTGTCAGGCATTGTGTTGCACCTTGTAAGATTGCACAGACACAAATATGCTGTGCGTAGGAGTCTGCAATCAATAACTATGCACATGTCCACAATTCACAGATGTCGCACAGTTGGCAGAGATTCACAAAACAAGTCTTGCTGTGCGCAGCCTAAAATTGTGCATATCTACAAAATATGCTTCGCAGAACTCTCCCCAAACCTTTGAGAAAGTCTTTCTCACAAGACTTCAACACACTACCACGCTGAGAGTGCAAAAATTTCTCAGGACACCTTTGCAGGGTTTGCAAGCTATGTGAAGACAGAAGTCTTCATTCCTTCTACCAATAGGGCTGTGTGCACAGGAAGGGCAACACAAAACTTATTTCTACTCAACTTGTTTTTGGTTGATGCAAGATTGCTTGTGGAATCGGATACTCCTGCATAATAGTGTTTTTCTCTTAGTCTCTAAGTGAGGCATACTTTTTATGTAACTGTGGTTGAGAAGCAGGTTTAAGCTCATAGTTACCAAATCTGGCCGGATCTGGATTTTTTGGCTGGCCTGGGTTGATTCGGTCAAAGTCAGGCCTCCTTTTTTTGTCTTTTGTTTTTCTTTAATATATTAACATTTTATATCATGCTATTAATTTATTTCATTGTATTTGTGAAGTTTGCATATTTAACATTTTTGCATATATATGGTTAAGCTAGATTTGGGGCATGTGACTGGAGCTAACGCCGTGTGTTAATTTTGGGGTAGGTTGAAACATCTTCCTTCTGAATGTGAAATTACACCTTCATAAAATGTTTGTTTGTATTCAGTGATCTCTGCTTATTTGATACTGTAGAGAATTATATGCACAATATTAAATATGGAAAAACATAAATTTTTGTATTCCCTTCAAATCCAGACATTTTTTCTGGAAATATGCTATGTATGCTAACCTATTTGTAGCCATTAGCCAACAACCATTTCTGTCTTCCTACCTAAACATTGGACAAAAACCAAACTGATCAATGGCAAACTGAAAATGATAGTTATGCTATCTTAAATCACCAGAATATATCTCACTTGAGGACATATAAAGAACATTAAATTGAAGTAATCAACATGGCGCCCATGACTTAACATTTTAAGGTTGCAAGGAAATGGATCATTTATTGTAGCGATTCACTTTTAATTGGAATAACTGTTTTTGATGTAATCAGTTAGGTGTCAACCCTCATACGTTATTTAGTAATTTTAAAAAAACTTTTGTTGGATCACAAGGTTTTTATTTGAATATTAATGCTGACATCAAGGTCTTTTTATCTATCCTTAATTATTGATAATATGATTCCATGATTTTACTTTATTATCAAAGTAGGATTCCATTTTAATTTTTATACAATCATAGTATTCAGTGAAACCAATGAAGTGGGTGATAGCTAGTTTTATGTACGATTGATTCCTGCTGAGCCCAAGCAGTTGCATAGGGGCAGCAGGCTTTAAGGTGATGCATTGATGCTTCCTGACATTTATAGATGTTAAAAAATGAAATTGTATCAGTTAGGGTTTGTTCAGTTACTTTTCTTGAATTTGTACATTTCAAAAAATGAATGGCAGTTGGGGTGGTCGTTTTATCAAAAATAGATGCCACTTTCATCATTTTTATGTTAGTTTTGTTTCATCATTTTGACCATTATAGGTTCTGTTGATCTTGCAAAGTTTTTCTGCAACTGCAAGGTTACTCTGTTTCTTTTTATGCATTGCACAGATTGATGAATCCACTCAGTTTCGTTTCATCATTTTTAACATAATAATTTCTCTTGAGCTTCTAAAGTTTTTCAGGAACTGCAAGTTTACTCTAAGCGTTTTATGTGTTGCACAGATTGATGGATCCACTCCAACAGAATGTTGGAAGAAGATATATGCCAAATTAGAGAAGACAAAGCAAAAGCTTGGTAATGGTTTGAAAGCCCATCTGGAGAAAAGGCGGCAGTATAAGTCTGGTTCATATATGTTTGGATTTTCAAATAAACGCATAGCTAGTCTTATTCAGGCAAGTATCATGTTCCAAAGATTACCTTCCACTTTGGTAACACTCATGTGCTTATTTGCTGATCAGGAGGCTTATAACAATGATGGATTTTTCTTATGAAATTTTATTCTTTTCAATAGAAGAATAAGGACATGTAATCCTTTTGAATGATTGTAAAGCCCCTGGACAAGCTTTACAGCCTCTTATGCCTTATTCTTACTTAACAGTCTTACTTGTGTAAAATTCATTTGCCAATGTTTTCTAAATTGCAGCGGAGTAAACTATGTTGTTTTTGCTTGGTGGCCCAACCAATAATTTCATATTGTTTAGCTGAAGGATGTGCCTTTTATTCAAACTGCCATTTAAAAAATTATTGTTGCTGTTTTGGTTTTATATGTTGATCACCTATTATTGGGTTTCTGCAAATAGTATGCTGACAATCTTTTAGATCTTTGCATAAGATCATGACTTTTGTATTGCCTATCTTAACAAAAAATTTCACTTTTCTTTAGCGGGTGGGAGTGGATGTAAATTAATACAGGTTGTTTAGGTGAGATAGCAGCTATCTTTAATCTTCCTGCTTGTGTTTTTGTTTCTATCTACACATTTGATACATTGATAATTTTCATGTGATTTCTGAGCTAAACTACATAGGAACAAGTTACTCACCTGTTATGTTTTGATCTCACTTCCCAGTATCTAGTGCAAATAATGGCAAATGAATTGTTTTTTTCACAACCAAGCACCACAATTTGACTATTTTAAACCCGGGGGAAGTTAATCATTTACATTGAGGTCAGGAGGGATTTAGATTTTGCCATCCTTTCAAGTTTTATGTGGAAGTGCAGAATTGAACAGGTACAAATTATGTCATTTCTTTTGCATATTATTTTATTATACTCCATTTTGCATTAACAATTTTTACAGTTTATTGAGTTTACTGATATAGATATATATTGTACATGATATCTATTGCTATTTTTTTGTTTGGGAAAAGAAAAATAAACTTAAAATATAAAATTAGAACTTTTGAACGTCATTTAGAATTAACATTCATTTCCTATGGTAGGAAACAATCAATTAGTTTGCAACTTGTTTGATGTCTCAGATTTTAATTAAATCTTACTTTCGTCCTGTTATTGTTTCCCATTTGAATGAGTTGTAGCTCAAGATCGTACAGCTGTCTTTGTCTTCTTCGTATTAGACCTATCTCTTCTTTGACTGATGACGTGCTCAGTGCTTTCATTTTAATTTATGAATGTCATGGCAATAACTCTGTTTATTAAATGTAGCTTTTAAATTCTTGCCGGTCTTTTTGCTCATCTAGTTCCTCAACTTTGATATAGGTTGATCATCATCAGATTTTGCCGAGGTTGATTTCTCCACCTTTAAGATGAGGCCTCGGTTGTGGAAAGTTTTTCTGTGTCTTGTTGTGTGCTCTTAGATTGTGATTTGGTCTGCTGCACGGGCCTTAGTTCTTTGTTCCTCCATTTATGGTAGTTCAAGGGGTTTTCAAATTTATTATAGTCCTTTTCTTCCTCATTTGTCTCGTGCATGCTCTAAATAATCATCATAAAAGGAATATTCCCATAGTCCATTTGTTACATCCAAGTACAATTTAGTAGATTTAGGCTACTTGATTGTCATGAGATTTTTTTTTTTAATTTCAAACAAATTCATTAAAGATACAGGGGTATAAAGGCATCTCTTTGTGGTATCTTAACTCATTGTACTTGTGGTCATATTGACCTTTATGGATATTAATATACTTTTGTTCTGTGTTAATAAATTTCTCTTAAGCTTTTCTTTATGCTTTTTGATATTGAATCCTTCCAAAACTCCAACAGGAGGGAGGTGATAAGAGAGTAAGTATGGTTAAAGCCATCATCGAGTATTGATGATGCACCCTTCTGTACCTATGAGCTAAAGCCACTTTTCACAAGTTGGATCTCTGGCTTTCTGGCTTGCAATAATGGAAACTACCACAGGCGAGGAGAATTAATTCCAAGCTTCATTTTATCCATTTATGTGCTATTCGCTTGAATGTTTTGATCAGGATACATTCCCATAAAACAGGATATCAAACTATCTTTTATTTTAAAGATGGCAGAAGATTATCAAGCTGAGCCTATTTTAAATATTGGTCCTTATGCGTCCTCAGCTATCCATTAGACAGATATCTTGTGAATTTTCCTTGTACTTTAACCGCTTTGAGCCTTCTACTGTTAGAGACCTCTATGACCTTCAGAAGAGTTTCCTGAAAAGAACAGTTAGAGAGCATACCCATTTGAAAATTGTGCATGGTGACGATGATGTCCCAATGGGTTGTGTCTGGAGGAAGTAAAAAGACCAACAAGGGTTGTAAACAAAAGTGTAAATGATCCTTGCATGCGATTGTCTTGTTCCTAGTGCCTCTTCTTTTTGTATTCCAAACCATTCGGCATCCTATGCTCAATCCTCACTCCAAAAATGGCCTCTGCCTCTAGGAGTCCTTCAAAATCTTGGTAATAGTTACATATTAGTTAAAAATATTTAAATCTTTACGTATATTAAAATGTATTCTTTAAAATTTTAATGATTTTATTGAGAATAATTTATTAATTTATAATGATTTACATATAGGCTGATGTACTGATTGCGAAGTAGTTTTGCTGCAATGACTGTTTCTTTATTTATGTGCATGACTCCATGTGTAAAGAGGAAAGTGAGCTTCCATGTTAGAGGACTAAATTATGCAAAAATGTGGGAAAGAAAAACTGACTGGATTCATATTTGTTGACCTAGGCTTTACCACATGCCCGAGCATGCTCAAAATACACGAATTGGAATGACAAGTCTGCAGTAGAGAACTGCGATGATGTATTGCCTGCAGGGTATAGGCCTGTTAATGTTCAGTGGAAAGACCTTGATCGGTGCAGTGTATGCCACATGGAAGAGGTTGTTTTGCTTGTACCTTTTTTAGCTTTCTTGCTCCGAATTTTAGTTTAATTTCGTTCTTCCCCGATTTCAGATACTAATTTTTGTCACACAAGTTTCTTTTACATATGTTATTGTCAATCTTTTACCCACCTGTGATCGCCTAAAAGAAGTGTACTTTTTGTAACTTCTTAATAAACACCTTTAAAAATATCGCGTGGATGGTTTTTGCAGGAATATGTGAACAACTTGTTCCTTCAGTGTGACAAGTGTAGAATGATGGTAAGAAGCTCAAGATTTCATTTCTTGTTGCTACAGCATGAGGTCAATTGTTTGAAAGTAAAAAACATGCTTAGATTTTTGCTATTGTTTAATGTATTGTGGGATTGATTGCATATACTTCTCACCAATTACTCTTTCTTAAATGTTTGTTTTAATGACTTGATCAAGAAATACGGGTATCATGTATGGTACTATCTGTCACCAAGGATTGTAGCAGATCCCATTATATCTGAGTTTTGATTAAAGGTCTCATGATTTTTTGTCATAAAAATGTTATTAAAAGCTTAGGAATATGTTTAAATACTGAAGGATAATATTTCAACAGGATGGCAAGATTTTAGATCGTTAGGGCCACACATATCTACGGGCCACTTAAGGGCAGTTCTATAGGTTGCTTTCTGTGATGTTAAGAGAAAACTTGTTTTCGCTGGTAATTTTTTATCATTAAGAGAGTAATGATAACAGAAAGTTATGCTTAAGTTGCTATAAGTGAAACTTGTCAAACACTGGTTAACCCAAGATTCTGCTTTGCACATTTAAAGTGTCTGATACAACATTTTGTGGAGATATCGAGTCCAGATCTAAAATATCTATTTGTGACCATCTTTTGTATCAGATAGTATGGTAGTCAATGACATCTACTGGTATTTCTCTGCACATTATTATTTCTTATGATCTCCCCCACTGTCTTAAGGGACGTGAATTGACGCATTCCCAATTGTTGCTTTATTCCATGATTTCTATTTATAGATGTGACTCGGCACGTGGTATTTGTTGAATTGCAAATGGAACCATTCAGGAAAGGGCATGTGATGTTTCAAGTGTCTGACAATAATTCAGCTAATGCAGTGTATTTTCATTTTCTCACCAGTATTTTTCTTGTGCTTCATGATATCCTTTAACACAATTTCCCTGGGCAAAATCCAATTTCACCATTGAGATGCAACACATCTTGCCTATGTACTTTTAAAGATTGATCATTTGATTTATTTATACCGTGTACATGCCGGAGGAGGAGCTTGGTTATGCAAAGCTCTAAAATACATCCCTTGAATGAAGTCTTGTGGATTATCTCTGGCCTGCATAGTTTAAATCATCCATGAATGGTTCCTTCTATGCAAATATATAACCTCCTCCATGCAGCAATCAGATCCGAGGACACATATAACATGTTGTAAACTCTTGGAATGGCTATTATCATTCTGTGGTGGTTATCTTCAACTCTTTCCAGCTGGTACATGAGTATTTGTTGACTCGGCATTGAGTGATGAGCTGTCTTCCATGAGATAACAAATCATCCAATTTTGCAACTAATGTCGAACAAAGGTTTTGTATATTGCATTAATTGAGTGTCATTTAAAAAGTAATCTACTTTAATTCTAAAATTGTCTCATATATTTGTGTCAAGTGTCAAAGGTGTTAAACTCTTGTAAATAGTAATTGTATTTGTGATATTGAGAAGTTGTGTGATTAAGTGTTAAGAGAGTAGTGTAATAAAGCATATCATTATTATCAACATGGAGAGTTAAAAGAGTTGAATTTTTTTCAAATAGTGGTCATATGTATTGTTAGAGTTTCAAAAGTTGTATTGAAAATAGTCTTTCATTACTATAGTAGTCTTTCATTACTATAGTGGTCATATATGTATTGTTAGAGTTCAAAAGTTGTATTTAAAATAGTCTTTCATTACTATAGTAGTATGTCTTTAATTCTAAAATTGTCTCATATATTTGTGTCAAGTGTCAAAGGTGTTAAACTCTTGTAAATAGTAATTGTATTTGTGATATTGAGAAGTTGTGTGATTAAGTGTTAAGAGAGTAGTGTAATAAAGCATATCTTTATTATCAACATGGAGAGTTAAAAGAGTTGAATTTTTTCAAATAGTGGTCATATGTATTGTTAGAGTTCAAAAGTTGTATTGAAAATAGTCTTTCATTACTATAGTAGTCTTTCATTACTATAGTGGTCATATATGTATTGTTAGAGTTCAAAAGTTGTATTTAAAATAGTCTTTCATTACTATAGTAGTCATGTCATTATTGTCAAAATTATTTCATTCTAAAATTGTCTCAGTGTCAAGTGTCAAAGGTGTTAAACTCTTGTAAATAGTAAATTGTATTTGTGATATTGAGAAGTTGTGTGATTAAGTGTTAAGAGAGTAGTGTAATAAAGCATATCATTATTATCAAATTATTATCAAATTATCATTATTAATATAGTAATCTACTTTAATTCTAAAATTGTGTAAAGTAAAGGTGTTAAACTCTTGTAAAATAGTAATTGTATTTGTGATATTGAGAAGTTGTGTGATTAAGTGTTAAGAGAGTAGTGTAATAAAGCATATCTTTATTATCAACATGGAGAGTTAAAAGAGTTGAATTTTTTCAAATAGTGGTCATATGTATTGTTAGAGTTCAAAAGTTGTATTGAAAATAGTCTTTCATTACTATAGTAGTCTTTCATTACTATAGTGGTCATATATGTATTGTTAGAGTTCAAAAGTTGTATTTAAAATAGTCTTTCATTACTATAGTAGTCATGTCATTATTGTCAAAATTATTTCATTGAGTCTTTGTTGTCATCGCATTGTGAAAGTACAAAAGTCATTGTTTTGTCAGTCAAATGTGTCAAAAATAAAATAAAAATTGCCTCACGGATGCATTTTCGATGTTGCCCGACGTCCAAATTTTGGAAGGATAAGATGAAAATAATTGTATTCTAATGAAGTTTTTGAAGGTTGCAAAGAAGGAAAATGTCCTTGGCTTCGGGGGCTTTGCCCCCCGACCCCACCTTGCACCGCGACCGGGAGTGTGCCCAGGGTGCTACCTCGGGACCTTACAAGGGGCGCTGCCCCTTGATATCATTGGGGCCTACCGGCCCCAGACCCTTGATTTGGAATTTCAAAACCAAAGCAAAAATTGGTGGGGAAGCCGCATTGATAGAAGACGATGTAAATTTGAGCTCCAAGATCCAATCAGATGAGTAAGCAACACGTCAACTAGAGGATGGAGGCATAGGGGGTTGGAGGTCAATCAACGACCTCTCATCAGTCACAAACGACAGGGCCGCATTCAACATTGGTGGCATGTTCATCAGTGTTTGTTTTATTTTCAATTGTGCTATGGTGTGCTTCTCTTTCAAAGTACCTGTATTTGTTTGTGTTCAGTTTGCATTGTGTTCAAATTGGTAGTAAGTGAGCAGTGATTCCTATGCACTTACTTTATGTAATAATGTAGTGACGAACAAAAAGCACAGAGAAAATTAGCATCATGATACTTGTAGAGGTTGGATAGTTAGATGTGTTCCTGTTCATACCTAGGTTTGTGGTAAACCTTTGTAAAACCATTGTAGGTAGTACAGATGGTTCTTGCTGGAGTTCCCACACCGAGTAGGTAATATGTGTTCTCTACAATGAATGGTTGATAAGCATATGGTTCCTGTACGTGTTCTCACATTAATTCAGTCAGATATGTTCCTGACAATGTATGGTTGATAAGAAGTTGATGTGTTCCTTCTTCTACCTTCAGTTCGATTTGTGTGCCAAGATCATAATCAAGTAGAGGCGAGCAAGTTGTAGAAGAAGTATGAATGTTTTTCTACCATGTAATCACTAAGGGGGGAATGTTAGGAATTTAGTGTTCACATACTATTGATGATTCACCGTATAGTAAATTATTATTTACATTGTTTATAATTACCGTATGATTAATGCAGTAAGTTAGTAATATTATTCGTTAGTTGGTTAGTCGTATATATATTGTTATAACAAACAATATATTGCGAATAGTTTGGTGAGTTGGTTATATAACTCATGTAGCCTATGAGAATTTTTAGATAGTTAGGGGGTTGGTTAATTATTGGGATATGGGTTATTTGAGGAGAAAAGATCTCCATGAATATAGGAAGCCATTTTCTATATATTTGTAATGAACCCAATTGAAATTAATAGAGAAGTTGTTTATTATTGTGTTGAATCTTTGTAAAACTGAACCAAAAATACTACTGAACTCCAAGAGAAGACTTGAAATTGACATCCAAGCAAAAAATAGTGTCATAGGATTTTTTGGTAGCTTTGAAAGGATGTGTTAAGAGTGTCAATAAAGAGAGAGATGCCAAGTGATCATGGGACACCCTTGACGGTGATATTTGATAGGTTTTTATAGATAAGCCCACATAGAGGGAGACCTGAGGAGCTGGCAGAATAACTAGAAGTTTGAACTAACCAATCAAGTTTGCAATGAGTGTCAATATACTTGTTTTAGCAAGCTACTTGAGCATCATTTTGTTTTATTGCTTTATTGTTTCCTTCATTAGTCTGTATACAGATATAGCTTTACTACAGTTTAGTGTGCTATATGTGAGAGAGCATTGGATATCATGTGCTGTAGATCATTATGCTATCAACTCTGGGGCATACCTCTTAGTCCATGGACTGGTAAAGATTCCATCAACTAAAAGCCATATGACTTGCTCTCTTTTGGCCTGTTGTCAAATTTCTGCAGTTCTAGTGAAGTTTTGTTTAATTAATTGCATAATGTGATTTGCGGTTGGGAATTTGAAAGGTAAAATGAGTAGAAAACCTTCTCCAACAAAAATGGACCTTAAGGAAGGTTGACCTCATCAATTTACCAGCAAAAAGTGCCTCAATAAGTGTGGTGAGTAACTCATAAAATTTAAAGGCCTATTGTATTAAATATGATAGTTAAATAGGGTCTCAGGTGCTTTTATTAAGCTGTTGAAAACACCTTTGTTATACAATTGTCACAGCAGCATGCTCAGGTCACCTTGGTAACCGTAATATCTGACTCATAAAATGAAAAATCAGAAAGCATATGTTGCATGTGACTTGTTTACCTCCGGTGCTTTTATTAAGCTGTTGAAAGCATCTTTTTTATACAATTGTCACAGGAGGATACTCAGGTCACCTTGCTAACCATAATGTCTGATTCATAAACTGAAAAATCAGAAAATGTAAGTTGCATGCGACTTAGTTATACAGGGTGATTGGGGTTTTGATATATATATATATATATATATATATATATATATATATGGGTTTTCATAAATGCAAAAGTTGGTTTCCTTTAATAGGGTCTCAGGTTCCTTTGTAATACATCTAACTCTTATACAAGTTTCCCAAGAGGATGCTTATGTCACCTTGTTAACTGTAATTTCTGATTCATAAATTGAGAAACACAACTTTAGTTGCAGACGAGCTTAATTATACGGGATGTTGAGGTTGAATGTGAGACACAGGTTTATTTAATAAATGTAAAAGTTACTTCTTGAGCTAAAATCTTTTTGTAGTATACAATGGGGAAAGATGCTATATGGTGAGAAGCCTAAAGCTAAGTGGGCTCCCTTGCCTTGTGATTAGTATCAAAAAGAAAAAAACTGTCATTACGTTAGTGAATACTCATGGTGGTCATCTAATCTGCAAGGGGGTCATAGCCCAAATTGGCGGATAGCAAGAGAAGTATGAAAAATTCAAAGGCTGCATGAACAGTTTCAAGATATGCAATTCAGCCGTATCCCTAGAGAGAGAAACAAAGCGGCGGGTGGGCTGGCTAATTGGGCTGTGGACAACCATAACCTTGTTTGTTATGGAACACCACCACTCTGGTGGTTGACTAAGATCCAAGAAGACATGAGAAACATTCTGAATTCTGATTTATTAGAATGAGAGCTAGTAAGTACCCTTTTTTGTATACTGCCCAAGCTTGGACTAATAGCTTTCAGGCCTGGCACAGTAGACTTTGTACTCTTTGAATTCTTTCTAATATGAATGAGGCTTTGGTTTTTTAAAAAATAAAATAAAAATAAAAAATGTCGGTCATCTTGGGATGACTTAGATACATGATTAAAAATCCCACAAATTAGTAATCTAGTGTACAATTTTGTCCATGGAGGCAGTATTTAAATGAAATCATGGAAAGGAATGGCCGAGGATTCTATGTATAGTTAGTTGAAGTTAGTTGTGGAGTCATCTTTATGTCATGAAAAGGATCACATCTATTAAAGTTCCTATCCTTGGTGCCTTGTTAGGCCTCTTTGGAGGGCAATGCCATTTGCTTGGGGCATTATCCTGAACTCTGTCAACTTATCTAATTTGTATTTTGTGGCAATCTCCTCAATGATCATCAGTTTTTAATATATAAGAGCTCGTATTGGTACACATGTTTTCTACACGTGCAAAATATGAGTTGTAACATTGTTAACCAAAATGAGTCTCCTAACCATTTTGTTAATATTGCGCTCTCAAAGGACCAAGTCCCCAAACACTTGTTTCTTTCCATGAAGTTGGCGGCAGTTCTTTAATCTGCAGGCCGCATACTACTATGCTTTGCCACACACTACTACTGCGACCAACCAAGGCATTTCTTCATGTCGTAGCTTATTGGAGCAAGTGTTGCAAATTATTGCACCGACCCGCAATACCTTTTCCAAGCTATGAAGCACCCAACTATGTTGCATTGCATGTCTTTTGCGCCTTGTAGCCCGCACACATTTGAATTGCCCCAACTCACTCATCCGCACTAAGCTTGAACTGCGTCTAGTCGCTAATCTTGCTTCTGACCTCAGAGTGCTAATACATCGCCTCACATTGCTTCTTCCTCCATTCTCTCCTTGCCGCCTTCCATTTATTTTTGCCATGTTGTGCCGATAATGTGCGGAATGCCGCGAAGTATTACTGATGCTGCAGATGCTTGTGGAATGATGCACCATTCTAACCTAGCTGGAGAACATTGTTCCAAGCCACGGTGCATTAAACTTTGTTGCTGAGACTCTCCCAAGCTATGATGCACTCATTTTTACTGCGATGCCCTCCTTTTCAACGCGATGCCTCTCTCCAACTTCTGGAACAGTTTGGTCACCTGCACCTTATTGTGTTGGTTGCATTTTTCATGTAACATTGCTCCTTCCACCTTGTTTAACTTGTTCAAAGACCTGTGGGGACTTGTCTTCAGTTTACTACATTCCCAACATGCCACCATGTTCTTAGGCTCGTTCTTCCTCTTCTTCCATGCTGCGGATATCTGCCGATGGCACTGTCAGCTCGCATTGATGTCCACAACCACTCTTTGTGTCGCTAGAAGCCACGTTTGCCTTGAGATCGCTATCTAGCCTGAGTTGGTTGCAAAACATAATGATTTACCTAATGCAATGCAAGTGGGTTGACATGATAGACTTTCATGCCACAAGACATTTCAGGCTGCTTACAACTCTAAACAGTGTTTGTCCCTTTCAGATGTGCACATGTCACAATTCCGGATTTTCAGCATGGAAGGATGATCTTTCTCTCTTCCTTCACGTTTCCTCTATTCTTTCAAACTTATTGTTCCCACCATTTTTTTCTATAAAAGGCAGATCCTGTTCTATTCTACGGGCTTGCCCTTTTTGCCTATGGTCATTTTCCGTTTGGCTTCTTCTAGCCGTTTCTTCTCTTCTCTCTGGGATACACTTGAGTTCAAATTTTCTTTGTATGGTATTTTAGCCTCTATATTGATGAATGTAATACATCTTGAGCCTCTTTTGCAGTTAATATTGTTATGTATATTTGAGTAACAGTTAAGTGTAGTGGCTTATATTCGCCCTACTCTTTTCTCTTGTCTCCCTTTATCTCTTGCAAATTGTCTTACCTACTGTTTGGTTGTGTGTGTGTGGGGACCATCCTTGCATTCATCTAATATACTTTGTCATCCTCAAATTCAGGGTGGAATAGGATCCCTGTTTCTCTTCTGCTGCATCGCCTTTTCCTTCAACATTTTTTTCCTTCTCCCTTTTCCTTATGTTAGAGTAGGTAGATTAGTGATAGCACTAGGAGCAGAGATAGATGACAACCATCTCTAGAGGTTTGCTTCATTGTGCAAGTCCCAAACTTTTGAAGCGAACCCACGTTGTGTTGATAGCAAACTCAGTTTTCACATTGGATGCTTTCAACCTCCAATGACTTTGTTTTTGTTGAAAATCTCATAAAAATCCCCTGTTTTTGAACTTCATATCAAGGTTGTGTTGAGAATCTTGACTTTACTTACTTTTTGAAGGATACTCTATTACTTGTTGACTCCACTTAACATGAACCCTTCATCTTAAATGCAAACCAAGCCCCTGTTGTTTTAATGTTGTTCATCCATCCATGGCTTTTCTCAGATCTTGTGTACTTCCTTCTTGGAACTCTAGTGGCCCCCTTCATTTGCAGTATTGGAATGCTATTCTTGAAATAACCCTTAAATCCTTGCCCCCCATTTATGGAAATGATTCAATGAGCCCTGTTGACCATGTTCAAGATGTGGCCAACCTATGTGCGATGCATAACATTACAGAGGAGAATGTATGTCTTAGACTAGTTGCCTCTTCTTTCAAAGGAAAAGCACTAGATTGATACAAAAGATTGGGTGCACAATCAATTTCTACATGGGATCAGTTGGGAGAAAAGTTGAACTAGCTCAAGGAGAACACAAATGTCATATCTCTCTTGGAACATCACAACACCAAAAAAAGGGTACCCATGGAGTATGTTTCTGGTTTCAACATCATTTTTAGAAAGACTTAGGTTAGAAATTTTCAAGAATGCAAACCCCTACTAGGTATGACATTCTTATTCTACCTGAGGGCCTTTGAGTCTGACCTTGTTGTCTTTATTAAATCTCTTGGAGTTAATGCTCTTCCTTAGGCCTTTGACATTGCTATTCACGTTGAGAAGAGCCTCATTCAAGTTGGTCCCAGGAATCCCGTCCCCATTCTACCCCTCCTTCCCATGCATTATGACACCCTTCCAGTCTTCCATGTTGTTGAAGCCCCTCTCACTTTGCCTCCTACATAGAAGCCTCTTGCAGTTCCAATCATCCCTTTTGTCATGAGAAGACTCCCCTACTGTCACCTAAAGCGTTGCCCACCCTCTAGACCATTCATCATGAAACAATGTGAGGCCACAACAACCTACGTGTTTTCTCTATCCAGTATCCAATTATGTTTAGACGTGGATACAAGCCAAAGATGGTGGATAGAGGTGTTTTCCACTTTCATGATGAGGACATCCCAAAAAACAACACACAATACTCCAAGCTTGCTACAACATTTGAACGTTTGTGTGACTTGGAGAATTTTTGTGAGCAAGGGAATATTAGGTGTAATTTCCTAATTTCGCTCGAGTTGTAGGAGCAAGAATGCCTCAAAGAATAACACTTGCAACGTTTAGAGAGGTAGATCATAGAGGTGGAGCTTAAATAACCCCATTGTGGAGAATAGGGATGGAACAAGCCCCTTGTTAATACTTTGCGGCTTTCTAAGACAAGCTACATCAGTGAGTCGTAATAACTAATAATATCAGAGTGGAATGACTTTGATAGTGATGATGAATCTCTATTCCCTCTTAGCCAAGGAGCCCTTGGTAGCAAGGGTGATCAATGGAAGCCATAAGATACCGAGGAGGTAGACAAGCAAGCTGCATTTGCCAAGTGTAGTGACCTTGATTGCATTTCGTGTTTTGAGCTTGTTGCTGTAATGTCCCCTTTTCCAAGCTAGTTCGATTTGAAGAATTTGAGCCCATTCCACTTCCCGTGGGCAAGAAGGAAATGAGCAAGGGGAGTAATTGTCATGTTTTTTAGTTATTTTTGTGAGCATTGCATTCTTCTTTAGTAGTTTTCCTTACATAGTAAGGTTGGCCAGGTTAAGGAAGAAAGACAAATAAAAAGAAAAGAAAAGAAAATGCTATAAAAACAAATGTTGGGGCTCATTGTGAGGATCATCTAGTGAAATTTATATTTCGCTTTGGAAATTGAAGTATTGGGCTCTCATTTTCAGTCTTTGAGGGCGAAAACCCTCAATAGACACAACATTTGGGGACAAAAACCCTCATTTGTTGCATTGGTGGCTTTATCAGGTAGTCACAAGCGAGCTTAAAATTTCATAATTTCATAATGGAAAGGGTTTCCATCCATTCTAGGGCACAAATTCCAGGTAGGACATGCTTTCTTGGGGCTGCCACATTCATTTCCAGCTTGATCTATCCATCTGGAGATTTTGGGATCACTTTTCAGTGGGTTTCGATGGTTGGAAAAATCTAATTCTAATTTTGTTGGATGGCTGCTATTTTTGTGATCGTTGTGAGCTATCGTTTGCATTTTTTCTCCAAGTATTTATGAAGATATGGTATTTTGAAGTATCTGCTGTTTTTGAGCATTAATTAATTCCAGCAGTCTGTAGTTTATGGTTGGAGCATTTATGTTGCATGATTTCATCAAGGGTTTCATGTTATTGATGTATTTTTGAAGATTTGTGTGAAAAAGACAAAAATCTGAATTTACCCTAGGTCGCTTAGGGTTTGATGATTCTAAAACAGGTCGCTGCCCTAGTTCTTACATTAAGTCGAATTGCCGTCATAAAGATCAGATTCTCTACATGTGGTTGTCATCATTTCCGGCAATGTTCCATTAGGGTTTTGGGGAAAATCCAAATTCCTCAAATTTGATCCCGTAAGGGACATTACAGTTGTTGCCCTTGATGAATGCGATGCTAAAGTGCCATCAAAGCATGAAATTGAAGCTACGAAAGAAGGGGACATTTCTATGTGCCTTGCATATGATACCGAGCATGGGGACGACCTTTCCAGTGGATGTGGTGCGTTTGCGTTGAGAGGCAGGTGTCCAATCATACATCATGCCATCTCAAAGCCCGACTTGAAGTTGCCATCGGCCATGCTCATTACAAAGCGTGAGTAAGAACTTCAATGTACAGAAAATCAGCTAGTACACCCTCAAAGAAAAAAATAAATGAAGGGGTGTATTTTGCAGTTGAAGTTGACATTTTGAAGGAGCTTCAAGCCCTCTTCATGTTCTTGTCACTTGCTGCTATTGTCACAACATTGATCATATGGTTGCGTATTATTAAACAATGTAGGTACTTCTCTCAGCCAATCTGTTGCTTTGTTTAAGTTCATTCTGTGCATGATTAAAGTAGTGTAGGTTTGCATTTTTTAGAGTAAGTGCTCTGCATACCTTGCAATTTCCATTTGGATTATGTATGTGTTTCTTTGTTTATGAATAAGTTTTGGAGCCCTTTTGAAGATGTAGATTTTGAAGGGAGCCGGAGAAAAGTGTTTCCATGCAGAATCCATGCCCAATGGGAGCTCAAAGGCTTTTTGGTTCTCTACACTTACTAGGCAAGTGCCCTCGTGAGTTCGTAGACATGTTAACCAAAATTAGCCTCCTGCCCATATTGTTAACATTGTGCTCATAAAGGATCAAGACCCTAAGCATTTGTTTCTTTCCATGAAGGTGACAGCTGTTTCTTCAATCTGCAGGCCGCAAACTACTAGTTTTTTTGTTTGTAGCCATCGATTTTCTATTTTTTGCTGCATACTACTATTATGGCTTGCCAAGGTATTTCTTCATGCCACGGCTTACTGTAGTAAGCCAAGAATTATTGCACCAACCCACAATACCTTATCCAAGCCGCGGAGTGCCCAACTATGCCACATTGCATGTCTTTTGCGCCTTGTAGCCCGTGCACCTTTGAATTGCCCCAACTCACTCATTTATGCTAAGTTTGAATTGCGCCTAGTCGCCAACCTTGCTTTTGACCTTAGAGTGCTAATACTTCGCCTCACATTACTTCTTCCTCCCTTCTCTCCTTGCTGACTTCCATTTCTTCCTGCCATGTTGTGCTAATAACCTATGAAATGCCACGAAGTACTACCGAGGTTGCGGATGCTTGTGGAATGCTTTGCCGTTCTAACCTAGTTGTGGAACACTGGTCCAAGCTGCAGTGCATAATACTTTGCTACAAAGACTCTCCCAAGACGAGATGCACTACTTTTCACTATGATGCCTCTCTCCAACTTCTCAAATAGTTTGGTGACACGTGCCTTATTGTCTTGGTTGCATTTTTCATGTAACATTGCTCCTTCCAACTTTTTCATCTTGTTCAAAGACATGTGGGGACTTATCTTCAGTTCGTGGTATTCCCAACATGCCGCCATGTTCTTCGTCTCCTTCCATGATGCATATCTTTGCCAATGGCACTGTTAGCTTGCATTAATGTCCACAACCACTCTCTGCGTCATTGGAAGCCGCAATAGATTTGAGCTCGCTATGTTGCCTGAGTTAGTTGCAAAACATAATGATCTACCTAATGCAATGCAAGTAGGTTGATATGATGGAGTTTCATGCCACAACATTTCAGGCTGCTTACAGCTCCAGACGGTTGTTTGTCCCCTTTAGATGCACTGCACATGTCAGAATTCCAAATTTTCATCTTGGAAGGACAATCTTCTTCTCTTCCTTCACGTTTCCTCCCTTCTTTCAAACTTTTGTTTCCCTCCATTTTCTTCTATAAAAGACAGCTTGTTATGTTCTACGGGTTGGTCCTTTTTGCCTCTGGTCTTTTCCTGTTATGCTTCTTCTGGCCGTTTCTTCTCCTCTTTGGGATTCGCTTGAGTTTCCATTTTCCTTGTACGGTGTTTTAGCCTCTATATTGATGAATGTAATGCATCTTGGGCTTCTTTTGTAGTTAATAAAGTTGTGTATATTTGAGCAACAGTTGAGTGTAGTGGCTCTTACTTGCCCTATTCTTTTCTCTTCTCTCCTTATATCTTGCAGATTGTCTTACCTACTGTTGGCTTTGTGGGGGGGCTATACTTGCATTCATCTAATATACTGTGTTATCCTCAAACATACAGTGGGAAAAGATCACTGGTTCCGACACATCGCCTTTCCCTTTCACGTTCTTTTCCTTCTTCCTTTGCCCTTGTGTTATAGTAGGCAGATCAGTGTTAGTGTTAGGAGTAGATATATATGAGAAACAACTCTCCGTGGAGGTTTGTTTCACTGCACAAGTCCCACACTTCTGAAGCAATCCCATGTTGTGTTGATACCAAATTTTATTTGCACATCGGACACTTTTAACCTCCAACAAACTTATTTATGAGCTTTTAGGAACACATTTATCTCTAGAAGTGTATAGCAATTGCATTTGTATGGCTGATTGAAATGCTTATTTGACTTGTTCTTGAGGTGTTTTGTACGCTTCCTTGATTTCATTAGGAACTGTTAGCATATCCACAAATTTTTAATAATGGTCTGAAAGTTATGTTGAGACTCATGAATGTATTGGAAACAATGTTTGTATCTATTTTCATCTATTCATAATGGTCATCAAGCACTATTGCAATCCTTGAACTATATGTTTTATATTTCCGAGAGTAATCTCTACCAATCATTGTGAGATTTTTATATATTTTAAAGATCACTTATCTATGGTCCATGGATGTGGTCTGCACATGTTTTGTGGGACTTTTTAAAAAAAAATCAATAGACACGAACTCAAAAGAGAATTTTGAGGGAGGAAAAGGAACCAATTTTCAAAAGCGTAATCTATTCCACTTCTTGGCTCCAACAACATTCATTGTACTTATGAAACTGACATCCTACATGTTTTTGATTTTATTCAGAAAAGTATAATTTTGTGCTGTAGACTTTCAATGCATCATCTTTCCTTTCAAAGGCAACCAATTCATTTCCCTAGCTTTTTATATTAGAATAACGTCTTTGTTTCTTTGTTTATGTTTTAGCCACATAAACATCCAGAAAAGGTATAATAAGTTAATCTTTTGCCAAGAAAAGATTGAGGGGGGAAGAGATTAAATTTATGCATTTCTTTTGTTTCTGTTTGAGCTAGGCTAACTTCTAAAAGAAAAATCCATGTTTAGCAATGCTATTATAGATCACAACTTTATCTAACATGGTTGGACCTCCATCATATGGAGCTCCTTCCCTTTTAGGCATCTCTTATAGGTGTAGGAGATCACTTAATGATATTTAATCTAAGGAAGAGAGCTTTTGTCCATCATTTAAATGGCTTACCATCCCTTTCGTGGTCTTGTGTATGCTCAAGTTGTTATCTACACATATTTGTGCCAAACATAATCAAATAAACTTGGTCATTAATGTTATCTAACATTTTCTTGAAACGTATGAATCCATGCCCAAGCTACTGGTACATTTGGCTAGCTTCCATCCATTATGTTTTACTCAGTGTTGCCGGATACACCACCCCTACTGCTAGGGCAAGTTTATCTGTTTGTCGGATACGGATACATGTACAATGCTTCTCGAATACTGTTCATATACTGTACCCAGCTATATTCAAATATGAACCTGTAATTGGGCTGTATCATACAATTGGATATAGTATACATGGCAACTATAGCTGTATCTGATGTAAAAGTAAAAACAATTAACAAAAAACCCTTTCAAAAGGCTAAAGAGATGCTAAAAAACTGCAAATGATCTTCTGTAATGCATTTTAGCAGCAACGATTGAGAACATGGAGATGAGAGTGTTGATTCACTCTTTTCCTTCGAGTTTTAACATTGGCTTTGATCAACTTGCAATTCTTTTGATCTGTTTCTTTTGGCCCACTCTTTTTCTTTGTAATGTCCCTTTCTAGGGCTAAATCTGAAAATAAGGGTTTGAACTTAAAATCAAATCTGAAATTGCACCTTCAAACACACAAACATCAAACTGAAATAGCTGAGAATGCTCTTCAAACCATAGTTTGCATACTCGTACTCGGCAAATACTCGGTAGACCAAAAAAATTTGACTCGGCAAAAACTCGGCAATATTCGGCCACTACTTAGGAATACTTGGCAACTTAAAAAATACGCAAATTTCTTTAAAAAACATAAATTTTAAGCAACACAGCTGCAAAGTGTATCAAATGAGCCCGTAAAATGTTGGAGAAGTGTTTTCTATTAGATTTGAATACAAATACAATACAAAATCACATCATCATGCGAATACAACAGTCGGCTGATAAGTTATATGAATTTATGATGATTGACATTAAAAAATACTCGGGAATACTCACCAAAACTCAGTGAATACTCGGGAATACTTGCCAAAACTTAGCGAAAACTCGGGTGGCGAGTTTTTTAGGAGAGTATTCGTTTGGGATTTTTTTTGGAGCGTACTTGCCAACTCGGCGAGTACTCGCTGAGTATGCTAACTATGCTTCAAACAATCAACACACAATATAAAACAACTCTCTAGGGAAGCGAATTGCATATGAGGTTCACATCAACATTTAACCATGCAAATAGAGCTGAAATCCCACCGAAATAATTTATCCAACCACGACAATATTTATCAATCTCAAATACATCAAAAACATGGAGAAATGAATGATAAATCACATCTGTAATTAATTTTTATTACAACAACCATACAGCCAAAACGGGGGCTGGAAAAAATAGATGAACTCCTAAAATCACCAAAATGTAGATTCTGGCCTTATAAATTATGAGGAACAATAATACCAACTCAAAATACCAAATGTGCCCTTGAAGACACTGAACTTAACCCTCAGGCAAGTTGCCAAGGGCTGGAAATGTAGATCAGCTGCATAAAATCACTTTGAAGCACCAATGTGACCTCCGTGTGAGATCACCCTTACACACAAGAGGGTTTTTGTCCCCTAGTGTGATCCTATCGAAGGGTTTCCATCCTTCAATGGCAAGAAGAGAAGCTACTTGCTCCACCTTCAAGAGGAATCAATATCAAAATCAGCTTAACCCCCCTTTAGCAAGTCAAACCACCTTATATAGGCCTTGAAGATGTCAATCGACAAATAAAATCCTCTAGAGAGGCCAACCCCCCTTAATGAAGGAAAAGAACCTTAAAGTCACCATGTAGGCCTCCCCAAGACCGACCTCCATAATGAAGAAATATCAATCCTCCTTTCATTGTTGGACAAGTCTTCCATCACCTAGTCGAACCACTCCAATGCCATGATTAGTAAATAAATAAATAATTAATTACTAGAGTACAATACTTACAACAATGGCGAGTTTCCCTCTCTAGCTCCTTCCTTGATGCCCATGGGAAGAGGAATGGGCATAAGGTCTTCCATATCAAAATAGCTTGGAAAAGGGGACATTACATTCTTTTCTTTCATCATCTATTTTACGTTGTCCTACACAACATGCAATTTTTTTCTAATCCATGTAATACCCAATTTCCTACCTTCTCGTGGGCCCAGAGTGTGTAATTTTCACGTAATTTTAATATAATGTATATATTTGATTATAATTTAAATTGATAATTATTATTAATATATATATATATATACGTGGGCTCAGAGTGTGTAATTTTCACGTAATTTTAATATAATGTATATATTATATATTTTCACAATCTAGACTATTATAATATATACATTATTATAGCAAAGCCACAAGAATTATATAATATCTATAGAACTAGAGAAATAATATATATCTGGGAGGGGGTCGAGTTCGAAACCACCCAGATCTTCTACCTCCCAGATCTTTGGCCTCCTCATAATCAGGATCAGGGTTCGACCGTCTACTCATCAATGCCCTCCCACACCTGCCCTTTCTATATATTCTTTCGATCCCCCGAATAATAAAATTTTGTTTTTTTGTTACTATCATTCATAGATAAGTGTATGATCCTCTATTAGGGTGTCTAATAAATTATTTTAGTCTTAATGTAGTGCCAATCCAACAATTAAAGAAAAAAAAGTATCTATTCCAACATATTGGGATTGACAATAGCGCATTGTGCCAATAGAATCATAATAAATAGATTCTATTTATTAGGTCCACCATTCATGATTTTTTGAATCATCTTTTTTTTTGAATCATCGTGAATTCGTTTGACGGATCATAAATAACTTAATCTATAGATAATGCCACAAAACATATATATATATATATAATATAATGCATATATTATAATAGTCTAGATTGTGAACAAAAAAACTATTAACAATAATTATCATTTTAAATTATAATCAAATATATACATTATATTAAAATTACATGCAAATTATATATATATATATATATATATATATATTATGCCATATCCAATTGTATCCACATTAGGGGCTGTTAAAAACTAGCCATGTCCGTATGTGATACCATATCTGTATCCATGCGACTCTGGTTTTTCTTAATAATAATGAGTAGATATTGTGTTGCACAACAACATGCATCCTACTTATCCTACATGTTTGGGCTCAATTTTTGAAACTTATGATGTGCTGTGCTAACTAATTGTGTTGGTTTAGCAAAAATCCAATTTAATTTCTTAATATATATGTAAAATAAAATAACAGAAATTGGACAATGATAGGACACTAGGATGTGTTTGTATTACATAATTCCTATTCATGAACTTTATGGTCTTCCATCAGACTCTAGCATTGGCTTCGTTTCTTCACTTCCTTGAAGATGGATCCAGTAGCGGGTTCCGAAATGTTGGACAAAGCTTTTTTCACAATGTTGACTCCAGAAGATCTTTACTTAAGAGTTAAGACAACGATAATAGGGAAAAGTCCTAAGAGCATTATGAGCCCTCTTTAGCAGGATTTAATTAGCTTGGCCTTTTCTATGAATTAAGTGAATTACCTTTGGGACCACTTGTCATACTTTTGGGTTAATAAGTTCTTGCAGGAACAGTTTCAGGTGCTGACAAGTTTAGATGGGGTAAAATGTGCGGAATGAAGACTAAGTTTATGATGAGATAATAATGAGCTCTTAAAACTATTTCTGTGACTTTTGGAAGAGGTTGAATATACTTGCTGCAGAAATTACCTTCTGGTGTTAAATGGTTGCACTACTAGAAACTTTCAGCTGGCTAGTTTTAAAATGGACTTAAGATTCTTGTATGACGTTTTTTGTGGCTTTGCCATAAATCCTAGACTCAGAATTGCTTACATTGGATGGGTACTTTCATTTCTCCAGCCTGTTAAGCTGAGTATCTTCATCTATATTTAGCTCAAATATGGTGAAAATATAGAATATGCTCCGTAAAATTTTTTTTCTCTCTTATTGTTCATACTAAGTCTTAAAACTTTGGAGGTGCCTTTGTGCATGTTAACTTGTACTCAATGACAGTGCAAAAAGAAACATCTAGCAGTTCTTTTCACCTTTCACTAGTGCGATTTACACTTACCTCATGATTATCGATTTCTTAGGTACATGCAAATTGCTATGGTGAGCTAGAGCCGGTAGATGGGAAACTTTGGCACTGTAAATTATGTCGTCCAGGAGCACCCAAAAGATGGCCTCCTTGCTGTTTATGTCCCATCACTGGTATTTACAGTCGCACACCAAAATACATTTTAACTGTTAAATGAGACCTCAACAAATCGGAAACATTATGTATTTTCAGGAGGTGCAATGAAGAAAACAACATGTGGACGCTGGGCTCACTTAACTTGTGCAACATGGATCCCAGGTTTAAGAAAACAGTTATTGTGATTCAAAAGGATGGTTAGGCTTCCAATTAATCATCTTACATTTAATGCACAGAATGTTGTCATTTTCACAATAAAATTTTGTTGCAGAAACTTGCCTTGTGGATATTAAAAGAATGGAGCCAATTGATGGAGTAAATACAATTAGCAAGGTATGATGGAATGGCCGTCTTGCTTAATAAAACAATTATTGTTCTGTTTATGTCTGACTGGGAAGTGTTAAAACATTTTTAACATGTTGGTGTTTTGTTATGTTTGATATACTTCTTATGGGACAGCATTATACATTCTGGAATTGCCATTATTTTTATTCTGTTGTTTAACTGGGATTTGTGTTTCTATGGTTTACAGGACCGCTGGAAGCTCATATGCAGTATTTGTGATGTACCATATGGGGCATGTATTCAGGTACTTGGATAACAGAAATCTGAAAATGCAATGTTGATTTTTTATGCCTTGCCTGGCAGTGATTTTGTGCTCTATTGAATTGGCCATATGACCAAATTTTTTGTTCTATATGGTTTACTATCATCACCCTTGTGACCACAGCTTTCTCATAATTGTAAGTTGTAACAACACATCTTCTGTTGCTCTATCGCAATTGTAACTTTATCTCCTCCTCTGTGGCTTCAAAAGTCCCCAAAAAAATTCCTGTAAAATTTCCTCTGAATACACATCTTACTACCCAAGTCAGATACGCCTCTTTAGTGCATCTTGGAAATGCTTTTATGACTTCAAAAATCCTCACACAAAGTCGTGGACCACCTTACGCAGTGAAGTATTTAAACTTCATATCTTTAAAATGCCACATGTTCATTATATTTCTGGGTATGCCATCCTGTGCCAGCTAGCATGTATCTGTATATGCACTCATTTATGTTTTTGCAGGGATATGGGGTGACACTACCTGGAGCCATATGCAGAAATCTATGTGCCAACAATACAGTTGGGAAACGATATGGATTTCCAAATCTGTATCAAATAAAAAGTGAAAGAAAAATAAGTGAAAAACAGAAATCTGGGCTTAAAAGAGAGAGGGAGAGACGGAGAGGGGGAGGAAAGGCGAGAGATAGAGAGAGAGAGATCTCAACGAAGAGGCCAAAGCTCAAGAATGCTGCACCACGTAGACTCAAGTTGCTGACCGAGTGGAAGTCTCTGGATCTGCATGTATGATAGATCTTGTAGCTGTAATTTGACCAAGAAGCCTCTTTCTGTTAGTGCCATTTATGGATGGATTGTAGGGGGTGTTTAATTGCTTTTCCGGTATGTTTCTGTTCTGTTCCGCACCTGTGAATTGTATGGGTACATTTCCAGGCAGAAATGGCAGGGAGGGGACATTTCCCTATCACACAGGTGATCTATAATATCCATAGAAGAAAATTCAAGGAGTGCAGTCAATGTCAGGAGGAATCAGGATGGTCCTCCTAGAATCCCCTATTACTCTCAAAGTCAACGAATGTCCAAAGATATAGAGAAAATTTGTGATATGTGCATATCCCCATAGCTTGGACTATGGGAAAATATATTAGATACCCTTGACACCGAGTAGAAGTAGATCCATGACACCTAGTATGGGAGTGAGTGGATTGGTATATTCTAGTAGCACCACAAGGTGAACATCATCTTGCTTGAAGCATCTTTTATCAACTAAAGGATCTTGATCAAGCAAGCCACGTTTTGGTCCAACTCCTACCCCAATTGTGGCCGCCTCACATCCTTTTCTGAGGACATCCTTTACAGATGACGCAGATTCTCCTTTTTCTCGCAAAAGAACAAAAGGCACATGCCAGTTGGAAAGGGCACTTCAAAATGAGTCTAGGGATGTTGGTGATGAGGACATTGGGCAATATATTTGCACCAATGGGCTGCCATTTAACGCTTTTAGGTTGCCATAGTGGCGGGATATGGTGAGAGGAATTAATGAAGCCCCTAAAGGTTACTCATGCCTAGGGTATGAAAAGGCATGCACCACCTTAGTAGGCAAGTGAAAAAATATTTAGATGATTCATTGCAGCCCATTGGGGAACCATGAATCGAAATAGGGGTGCGCATTGTTTTGATGGATGGAAATATTTCAATAATAGGTGGATTAATGTGATTGTAGTGTGCCATTAAGGGGCAATGTTTTTGAAGGGTGTTGATTGTGTAGGGCAGGTGAAGGATGCACAATTCTTTGCCAACATTGAGGAGGCAGGGTTTCATAAAGTTGTCCATGTCATAACAGACAGAACTAAAAATTGCCAAGCCATGGGATGTTGGTTGAGGTGATGTGCGGGTACATATTTTGGACAGTTGGGCCATTCATTCACCTAGCCTAACGTTGCAAAATTTGGACAACATAATCGAGTGGATCAAATAAGCATATGCCAAGGTCAATGAGATCCACTTGTTTGTCACCATCACATGTTGTAAGGCTTCTTTAGGTTCTCGAAATTGGAGCTGTTAAACAGAAGCGAGATGATTTTTCTTTTTTTTGTGAATATGCAGATTATTTTAATGTATAATTTAAATTCTCTTATTTACTTTGTTTTTTAAATTTAAATTTAAAAAAACAGATGATATTTATTGGTGGATTTTTGAATGTTCTTTAAAAGTTAATTTGTTTTAATTTACGATTAGGTTGTTGAGATTTGTTTTACCTCACACACAATCTTCTTGAGATGATTTGTTAAGGCGTGAGACATTGTGCCACATGGTTGTCAACCAATGCTACCTAAGTTAACAAGACGCGAGGACGGCAAATTTTTCCTTGAGAATTTAACCATGGCTATTAAATCTACATATAAAAATAATATTTGAAAATTAAATAACATAAAATAACATTTTAAACAACTTGAAAGTAGCTGAAATTAAATTAAAATAAGATCATACATCCATGATTCAACGTTGAATGATATTATCACATTACCCATGAATCATTAATGATTAAAATTGATTACAAAGTTCTGATTTGTTGAAGTTACAATGAATATCCATCATCAACAATTCAAACTTCAAATACAACTTACAAGTATGTGATCCATAAACTAGGTGAATATTCCACACTAAGTTTCACCAACACGGATCCTATAAATTGCTAACAATTTCCTGCAATAACTAGGTTGCTGTTTGCTTGTTAATTTGCATAAAACAGTCAATAAATGTACTTTTGAACGAATTGAAGGTGTTGCATATTCAAAGGAATAATGAATAATGAAAGAGAGCAAAACAAAATTAAAGAGACACAAGATTACCCTAGAGAAACTCAAGTTTAGAAAGCTCCAATAAGAGTAAACCGATACTTCCTCATCTCACTATCTCATTCAAATACTAGTTTACTGTCTTCTCTAGGCCTCCATGAACTTACTTTACTTTACACTATGTTCAAACACTCATACAAGCTCTACAACTCACTGACTGTTCCTTTCACACTCTAATTCAGGAACCACATGTAATCAAGAAGAACAATTGTTAGAAACTATTTCCTTCTTACAAAGACCCTCTTTATACATATATATATACAAATTCAACACCAGGGAGAGCTCAAATTAGAAGCCCAAAAGACTCGGAAGTTGAAGAGGCACCATTTGCAATTATTACTCTTCCAAAGACCTTCTTGTGTCCAAAACTGCCATTTTACATTAAAGGAGGTTGAGAAAACAGCCGGGGGGGGGGGGTTTGTGAAACTGCCAGTGATGGTTTTTGCAACTGCCTCCTGCGTAAAGTGGTGGTTTTGGCATTCGGGAAGGCCTTTGGAAGAGTAATGGATGCAAACGATGTCTCTTGAACTTCACGAAACCGCCACTCTTGCTTAAATGGCAGTTCTTTCAATGTAGAAAGTCTTCTGCTTTTCAGAGGCCATAAATATTGCATACAAACTCAAAATCGGGTGCCATTTTTTTGACCTTGCATAATTTATCAGGAGGAATGCAAATATGCAATCAAGTTTTGATTTTGATGACATATTCATGGTGTATTAGCCTTTGCATCGAGTCCTATTTCATTTGAGGTCTCATGGTTTCACAACTTCCTCTTGAAACCTGTTTAATGGTTACATCTAACAGAGAGCAATAAAAAGAGTATTTCAGTGATTCAATGTTGCATCATCACTACCTATGAACAAAATTTTAGTTGCTGTCATATTCTTCTATGCTGTAACGTGGAATGCATTTACTATTATGCGATCAAAATTCCTTGGTAGTGTAGTTTCTTTATAAACATTTTTGGCATCATGCCTTAAAAGAATGTTGGGTTAAATTAAAGTTCAGTTCAACAAAAAACATTGATTGACAATACTTATTATCAATGAGGTGCTACATTATCTTATAAGATTTATATGCCAAACACAATTGTGTAACACGACAAAATAAAGTACAACAATGTGAAGAGTTTTAGTAGAAGATGACCAACGCTATACAAGAAATAATTAATGCTATTGACTCCAAACAAAGGTCAGAAAAGAAAACGACATGGTTAATGAGGGGGCTAAGAAGTTACATGGTCTACCCAATTGGAATCCATCAAGTAAAGTACGTAGTAGAGGCGAAGTTGGAGTCAAAACTAAGAAAGCATTTAGCCAGAATTGGTGGACCCTACACCACTCATTGTAAGGAGCGGGTAGAACTTGCCATGGCCCCTTCTCAAGGAAGGGCATACCTTGTTGACCAGGTTGGGTTGGAGGGTGCTGCAAGAGTATCATGTGAAGAGTTTGAGGCAACTCAAATGACAAGTTGAAGGGAATAGCTCGAAAAGGAGACTTGATGGTTGGCAAGTTAGTGTATGGATCCAACAAAAGGAAGCGTTGAGCATAGGGACGTGTCTACGCCAAGAGACTAAAGGAATGTCCAACGCATAACATCCTGAGGATAATCGTATCTAAAGAGCCAAATCAAAAGCATATGACAAATTCCATGTTTTCCCCATAAAATCTATCTCCAAAAAAGAAAAGGCTGCCAACATTCAGTGGTGATAGATTGAAGATCCCATGTGGTATTATAGGACATATTACAATGTGGAAGGAAAACAGGCACATAAATGAATGGTTGTGGTTGTGCTTCCCAAACACACTTCGAGGAGTGGTCATTGACTAGTACACAAATGCACCAACCATTGAGAAGGTTTTATGGGAATTTTTTTGGAAAACATTCAAGAAGGAATTTAGATTCTTGAGAGATGACAATGAGATTATAGTCAAGATCTATAATGCTCGGTAGGGCACACGAGAATATACAAGTTTGTAACAAAAGATTTCAAAGAATCATTAGGAAAACTTAAAAAATAACCCATTGACGGATTGCAGAAGCAATGGTTTATTGAAGGTTTGGTACCCTCATTATAGTGGAAGATGAAAGTCATCCCACCCTCATCTTATCAAGATGCATCTAACTGAGCCATGTACATTGAAACAAAGAATAAGATATCCTTGCACTTGAGAAGAGGTGAAGAAGATGACCCAATCTTTAGCGATGGAAATGAAACTTGATCGATGCGAGCCTTAATGAAAGACATGCTCCGAATGATGAATGAAATCAAGGGAGACACTAAGAATGAAGGAAAACTACAAGGTAAAGGTTACACCAAGCTGAATTGCCCCAAGACAATACTCTGTGAGATTTGTCAACTTATAGGACATGCAGTTAAGGATTGCCCATATAATTTGTTAAATAATAGTGGCTTAGTAATGTTCACACAGAGAAAGATAGACACCACACATCATACTGCCTAAAAATTATCAAAGGTAGAATAATAGTGGCGGTGGGAGTTAGATTTAGTATGACTCCCAAGGACACATCCTATTGTATAGTTTTGGGAGTGCAATGAAGAGGCATTTTTACAAGAGATTTCTTGAATTTAAATAAATTGATTTCTTTGTGGATAATGTGGGCCCACGAACCATAATGATGGTGATTTTCCAAAGCAAGACAATACTAATATGGTTGATGTAGCATAAGGGAAGCAAGTTATGACAAATATGAGAGCACAAGTGAAGAAATCAAGTTATGAAAGCAAGATTGAGGTCAAGAGGGCAATGGTCAAAAAACAATGTCAGTCACCTGAACGTCCAAGTACGATGATGAGCAGATAGCATAATAGAGAAAGAAAATACAGAGCTTGTTGAGGATATAATGGTTCAAGTCTAGGAGTGTGTTTTGTAGTAGAATCCATTGTAAAGGACAGTGTTGTGATCATCTTCATGTAATGTTTGTTTTGAATTCAATAAAGAATATATACATGTGTGTGGGAAATACTTTGTAATGAATCCATTATTCATGAATAAAAGTGTGTTTTGAGAAATCCTTTTGGTTGTGTGTGCTTGAGAGTTCTGTTCTTTTAATGATCGAGAATTTAGTTTTGGAACTAAGACAACTATTAACTTTATCCCCTCATTTATCATATGCTATCATTTGGTATCAGAGCAAGGTTTTCCTTACTGGGTCGAGTCTTGAGAGGTTCTAAGAGTTTGTTGTTGGTATGAGAAGAGTTCATGTGATTGCAGAGAGTCATGAGAGGAAGACATGACACATTAAGGAGATCCTCTTTAAGAGAGGAAGACTGCACAAGGAGTACCAAAATTTGTAAAAGATAATGAGAGGCATCAAAACAAGATTGGAGGCTATGGAGACTGCTTGGATAATATTTGTCTTTAGCTTCAATTTAAGGTGAAGATGAAGCACCTAGAGGTATGTGCTCGAAGATATTGGTAGAAGCAACTCAGAAGGATGGGTTCTTGAAGGCTGATTGCCAAGATGGGCATATAACCCACAATTGGACAATCCTATCTACTTAAGATGGCTATGTCTTGAGGAACTCATTGACGGTGATTACTAAATTGGAGAATATTCTGACTACAAGTCAATAGAGGACATCAAGAGGGTTAAGTTTGCTTGCACCAAGTTGAAAGGCCATCCTTGTTGTGGGATCATGTGCATATGGAAAGAATAAAAGGAGGTAAATAAAGAATCAAATCTTGGGATAGGATAGTTGCAAAGTTGAAGGGTACGTTCTTGCCCTTAGACTCTTAGTTGAATCTATTCAAAAAATTGTAGGACTTGAGACAAAAGGAGTTGAGTGTGAAGGACTAACATAGAGGAGTCCTATAGACTAAGCAGTCAGGCTGGTCATGTGGAAGATGGTGATGAGAACGTCCCAATGTATGTAAATGGCCTTCATATTTCTATTCAAAATGAATTGGTATGATAAGATTGAGGTCGGTTGGGAAAGCCTCTCAATGTTCATTGAAAGTTGAGAAGTTGTCTAGGAGGCAACAAAATGCATCAAGAGGAAAAGGAAAATTCTGTAGAGGTAGAGGAAAAGCATGTTATCTAGAGGAAGAGGACAACATGTTGTTCATGAAGGCAAAACTAGTGCTTCTCAAAACAATAATTTCAGCCAAAACAAGGAAGAGGGTATTATTCATGGGAACATGTTATAGTCGTGGAGATGTTGGGCGTAGAAATTTTGATTGCCCTCAAGTGTAAGAAAACAACAATAGGAGGAATGATGCAAGTAACCACATTGGACAAGTGAATGAAAAGAGTGTTGCTTCACCCAATCATGCGGAAGAAATGGAACATGAAGAGTCTCTTATGATAAAAGGAGTGTTGCTGAAACCAGCATGGGAGGAGAATGATCCAGTGTGAAGAAAGATTTCATTCGAAACCATATACAAATCTAGAAGTAAATGCAGCAAGATTATTTTTGATAATGGTAACACAAAGAATTTGGTGTCTAGTGAGATGGTTAAGCAACTTGACTTGAAGAAGATTATGCATTCTAACCTGTACAAGGTTTCTTGGTTCCAAAAGGGAAATCAAATTGTGTGAGTGAGTAATGTTTGTATAATTTTCAAATGTGTGTGTAAGGTGAAGTGTTCTTGGATATAATGCCCATGGATGCTTGCCATATATTCTAGTTTAGTAGGGTTGCAAGGAATGACACCCCTATTGTTAGGGCACACATATCCGCATGCTGCATATAAATACATGTACAATGCAGCTCAGATACGAATATGATATCGTACCCAGTTGTATCTAGATACGGACCTGTAACTGGGCCATATCAGATACCGTTGGATGCGGTACACAAGCCAACTATAACCATATTTTATTCAAAAGTTAATAAAAATCCCTTTAAAAGATGCTAAAAGACTGCAAATGATCTTTATTGTGCATTTTAACAGCAACAATTGAGGACATGAACAACCTCCCACCATAGAAGCAACCTTTATCCCCTCTAGGTTGAGGAACGAGGTTCTAAACACAATGAACAAGAGGCAAATTGTTTCATGCTAATGATTATTCAGATTTTATGTAATGTCTCCTTTTCCATTTTGAGAGCCTGATTTTGGACTTCTTGCCATCCCCTTTTCCATGGCAACAAAGTGGCATGAGTTGGAAATGGAATTGAATTTCCATTGCATTTTCTTTCTAATTTTTAATGTTTTCCTCTTTTATACAGGTTGGCTGGCTGATTTAATACCAGCAATAAAAGATTAATTAAACGGGGCGCCACATTAGCTATAAAAAAGACATGTCCCATAGAGTTCCGCTTGGAAGAAGGAACACTTATGATGGCAGACTTGGAAGAGATGATGAGAGGCATCCAAACAAGGTTGGAGGCTATGGAGACTGCTCAGAGAAGAGTTGTCTTAGCTTCAAGTGAAGATGAAGACGAAACACTAGAGGTTCAGCTCGAAGAACTGGTAGAGCAACTAGAAGATAGGTTTTTAAAGGCTATTGCCAAGATGGGAGGCAAGCCATGGTTGGACACCCCTAGCTACTCAAGAAGTCTATGTCTTGAGGATCTCATAGATTGGATTACTAAATTGGAGAATATTCTGACTACAAGTCAATAGAGGACATCAAGAGGGTTAAGTTTGCTTGCACCAAGTTGAAAGGCCATCCTCCTTGTTGTGTGATCATGTGCATATGGAACAGAATAAAAGGAGGTAAATAAAGAATCAAATCTGGGGAATAGATAGTTGCAAGTTGAAGGGGACGTTCTGTCTTTCCCTTCGACTCTTATTTGAATCTATTCAAAAAATTGTGAGGACTTGAGAACAAAAGGATTGATGTGAAGGACTAACATAGAGGAGTCCTATAGACTAAGCAGTCAGGCTGGTCATGGGAAGATGGTGATGGAAACGTCCCAAGTATTAAAAATGGCCTTAATATTTCTATTCAAAAATGAATTGATGATAAGATTGAGGTCGGTTGGGAGCCGCTCAATGTTTCTTGAAGTTTAGAAGTTGTATAGGAGCAACAAAAATGAATCAAGAGAAAGGAAAATCTGTAGAGGTAGAGGAAAAGCATGTTATCTAGAGGAAGAGGACAACAATGTTGTTCATGAGGCAAACTAGTGCTGCTCAAAACAATAATTTCAGCCAAACCATGAAGAAGGGTATGAGTTCATGGGAACATGTTCTAGTCTTGGAGATGTTGGGCGAGAAATTTTTTATTGCCCTCAAGTGTAAGAAAACAACAATAGGAGGAATGATGCAAGTAACCACATTGGACAGTGAATGCAAAGAGTGTTGCTTTCACCCAATCAATTCGAAGAAATGGAACATGAAGAGTCTCTTATGGCTAAAAGTAGTGTTGCTGAAACAGCATGGGAGAGAAGGAGTCCAGTTGAAGAAAGATTTCAGTTCAATTTCGAAACCAATACAAATCTAGAAGTAACTGCAGCAAGATTATTTTTGATAATGGTAACACAAAATTGGTGTCTAGTGGATGTTAAGCAACTTACTTGAAGAAGATATGCATTCTAACCTGTACAAGTTTCCTTGGTTCCAAAAGGGAAATCAAATTGTTTGAGTGAGTAATGTTGGTATATGTTCAAATGTGTGGTGTAAGGTGAAGTGTTCTTGATTAAATGCCCCATGGAAGGCCTTGCATATAATTCCCTAGTTTAGTAGGGTTGCAAGGAATGACACCCCTATTTTTAGGGCACACATATCCGCATGCTGCATAAATACATGTTCCTGCGCTCAGCTACGATCGTATCGTACCCATTTGTATCTAGATCCGGACCTGGACGGGGGGCCATATAAGATACCGTTGTATTGCGGTACACAGCCAAACTATAAACCATATTTTATTCAAAAGTTACTAAAAATCTTTAAACGATGCTAAAAGACTGCAAATGATCGTTATTGTGGCATTTTAACAGCAACCATTGAGGACATGACAACCTCCCACCATAGAAGCACGCTTTAATCCCCTCTAGGTTGAGGAACGAGGTTCTAAACCAATGAACAAAGGCAACTTGTTTCATTCTAATGATTATTCTATTTATGTATGTCTCCTTTTCCCATTTTGAGAGCCTGATTTGTGGACTTCTTGCCATCCCCTTTTCCATGGCAACAAAGTGGCATGAGTTGGAAATGGCAATTGAATTCCAATTTGCATTTTTCTTCTAATTTTATGTTTTCCTCTTTATACAGGTTGACTGGCTGATTTAATACCAGCAATAAAAGATTAATTAAACGGGGCGCCACATTAGCTATAAAAAAGATGGCCTTCATTTGCGTTAATCTACTTTTGGCGAATTGTACTTTACTCGAAAGTGATCTTTGGGTTTTGGAGATCTTAGTTCTTCTCCACTCGTGGGTGGAAATTCAAGTGTGGTGGCTCTTGCCAAGAAGGACAAAAATCCTTCTTGGGCTGGGTGGGGGAGGAAAACCCTACCTCACTTGATTGATTTGAAGTCATATGGTAAGATTTGGGCAATTAAAGGAAAATAGTTTTTCAAATTTTTATATGCATTGATAAGCCTCTCCTAGTTGGAGCGACTTGCACTAGTGTGTCATTTGGTGCCTTCTAGGGCACATACTTCAGATTTTATATCATAATCAGATTTTTTATAATTTATAAATCCAGAATCAATAAGTCTCTGTGGAGTTTGGGGTTTGAGAACCCTCATTTCACAATTTTCTTGGAGTTGTACTTTTGCTGCTTATAATTAATTTTCCAGTTGTGTTTTCTATCAAATTTCATATTGGAAAGTGGCTTAGTTGATTCCTGAAATACTTATATATATAATTGGCAAAGTTATTTGAGGAGATTCAAGTGTTTTTCATTCATTTCCTTACTGTTCTAAAAATCTGATCATTGTTATGAAATGGTTCTAATTTTCAGTTTGCTGGTCCGAAATTCAAAATTAATATTATTGGGGTTTGTGCTACTTCCACACTCTTCAATTTCAACCCTGAAAGGGACATTTCAGTGGTATCAAAGCTTAGATCTTCCCAACCTAGTGTTTTCATGGAAGAGGGCAACAAGGGTTTTCCATACCACCAAAGAAGGAAAGTGGATCAGGCCAAGGGAGACGAGGGGAAATATTGCCAACAATAACCCCTCAAGAAGCCAAATTCGATAAGTTGATTGCAAGTCAGGAGAGATTAGTGGACACATTGGACTTCCTTGCCCTATCTCTTCAAAGGATGATTGAACTAGGGTTTAAATTGGTGATGGTAGCTCATTCGAAACTAATAATGCATAGTGACCTATGGGATCAGTCCACGGATCAGCCACAAGGCCTACCCTTCTTCCAAGGGAAGAAGCTATTCCGGATGTTGGAGTAAGGCCCTTTATAGGGTAGAACATTGCCACAAGCTATGAGCATATGGCTCTTCCAAGAGAGATTTGTGAAGCCATTTCACTTGTTGAATTCATTGGAGTAAATAGAGGAAGATTTAGGCCTGAGCCTAGACAACATATGCCGCAGGAGGAGATGCAGAATGTGTTGGGGAACATGACTTTTTCCACCTTTGATGGATCAACCAAATGGACAACTTGTAATATCCCCTTTTGGGATATTAATTAATTTTTATTAATCTACTTGCAATAGAAACAAACTTAAAAAAGAAACCCTTCTAGGTTCACTCACGAACCCAGTGTTCGGCTTTCAACACACCCACATAGTGTTGGAGTGAGCCAAGGTAAGGGTTCCAGATGGCTATCTAGTTGGAATTTGCTCTTCTTTAACCAATAAACTTGCAAAAGTAGAAAAATAAATTTAATATGCTAGAAAATAGTTGAAAAAACTTCAAAAATTAATATCTCCTTCAATATTTACTCTTTTTGAATGAAATAAATTGTAGAAGGAAGATAACATTTCCATGACTAACAATCTGACTTTTTATCTCCCACTGAACCCCCCTCAAAACACCCCCTAAAACTGCAAGTTCAGTCCGCCAGGGTTAGGTGAAAATTATAAAAATTGATTCTGGCGTAATATTCACCTCTCCACACTCACAATTTAGCACTTTCAGATCGTGCAAACTGGTTTTTGACAACACTCATAACATAATTAGACAACCCCCTTGCAATGATTGCTACAACCCTCTACAATACACAGTCCCGATTTAAGCAAAGATATTACTAGCACATAATAGCATAAAATATCAAATCTTTGCCATATTAATTAAATGACACGGGAATTAATCAAGTTTTGAACTTGCTTCAAATACTACCAATTAGCACTATAAACTCCACCCAAACAAATCAACTTGATGCACAATAATCAACTATAAAAATCAGATTGAAAACTTGACATCAATCCTTCAAAAACCCTCATCAAACAAACTCATGCACACTCTAAAAATGGCGACTCACATATTGGAGAAAGGATGCCAATACTTATCAATTCAAGTTTCAAATGGCATACACCCTCACTCAAAGGTGGTGTTGAAGAACACTTTTTGTTTTTATATTCATTAATGGACATCATCCCTCTTCAAAACATGAGATAAGTTTGGATAACGGTCACTGCAAAAAAGGAGTCCCCACATTTTTTTAGATCGTTTTCCTTGCCCATCCTCCAAAGTTCTCCTCCTTCTTTTGACGCCAAAAGCTAGGAGGGAATATT